>JAZGTK010000041.1:104529-218357 GCA_036877625.1 Ambastaia sidthimunki
CAACAAAAATGCACACATTGTCACATGACTGAACCAGGATATTCATTAAATGTTACTTTGGGACTTTATGAGTTAAAAGATACCTTTCCAGGTAATCAAAATTTTGTGTGACACCGGTGTCACCGTGGGTCTTTATGGGTTAAGTTAGAGGACAGTAAAATGGATTTCTCAATTACATTTTAGGCTGTTTACTGTCACTTGGAAATAGACAAATACATTTATAACTTGTGAATTTGAAAAATAAGTGTCGTAGTGGCTCATTTTGTGTGAACTTGATAAGAGCTGATCTCAAAAATGGCTACAAAAAGGTTTGCAATGATTTTATCTTAATGCAATGAAATGCATTTATTTGATTTTTTGAGTGCCCAGATGCTTTTTGGGGCCACAGAAAAGTCTCAACAAAAGTTATCCACTGGTTCAGCATACACTACTGCCCCCTTTTATGTAAAAGAGGTTTAAGGGAAAGTTTTTAGAATTTTAATTTGTTTATTGATGCACTCATGCAATGTATTGCTTCCAGATTCAGCAGGTCATTATGTGTTTAGAGGTTCTATGTACTGTATGAAGTCCTGAATACTAAGTGTTCAGCACCATATAAAAAAGCCTCTTAAATTGTGGTTTGTGAAAGCTCTGGTTCTAGTTAAATCCCTCTTTCTCTCCCTCTCTCCTCAGTGCTCGGTGCCATGTGGAGTAGGTCAGCGCAGTAGAGAAGTTGTGTGTGTGGATAACCTGGGCGATGTAGTGTTAGATGAGGAATGCAACATGGCCCTTCGCCCACAGGATCTGCAGAACTGTGACAAGGGAGTTTGTGCCAGCAGCTGGTTCTACTCTCTTTGGAGTGACAGGGTAAGAAATCTGTGTGTGTTACTTTCCAGTAGTTTTTTTTGCTGAAAAAAGCAGCTTAAACCAGTTGGTTTACTGGTTTCCCAGCCTGGTCTAGTTTTCTGGTTTTAGGAAGGGCTCAGATCACCAGCTAGACTATCGTAACCTAGCAAAAAAAAGAGTTTTAGGTATTTTTTGTTTGGCAGGGTTCTAAAACAGCTGTTTTACTGGTCTCCCAGCCTGGTCTGGTTTTCTGGTTTTGGGGGAGGGGGGGTTAGATCACCAGCTAGACTATTTTACAGCAGCAAAAAAAGTTTTAGCTGTTTTTTGTTTAGCAGGGTTCTAAAACAGCTGCTTATTTCTGTTTGCAGTGCTCTGCAGATTGTGGAGAAGGAAGCCGCAGTCGGTCAGTAGTGTGTATGATGAGTCATACCAACTCCTTGCCATTAGACAACTGTGATGAAAAGGATAAACCAGATGAGCTCATGCAGTGTGACCTGGGACCCTGCATACAACGGCTGGAGTGGTACACAGGACCATGGGGACAAGTACTTGGATGCACACACAGCTTGCACCCTTACAGAAAAGCTCATTTTATTAAGTGTACTAAAGCGAAGATCAATAATATTTTTAAGAATACTTTATGTAGTAAATACTAGTATACTTGTAAGTATCCTATTTCAATAGTATTTGGGAATAAATTGGTCCACTTTATAGTGTATAAAAGTGTACTTTAAGTATATTTTATAACATTAGTAACATTAGTAAGCTAGTTCACAACATTTCTTCTTAGAAGTATTTCTTCCTATTCTTAGAAGTATATAAAAAAATTCTAAAAAATAGATAAAAAGAAAAGGTCCTTAAAAGAGTTAAACTAATAACACACTGAAAAAAACTTTTTTTTGTTCCGTCACTGCTGAATGCATTGTTGAGTTCTGCCTGCACTATTATTTTAAATGGACATATGGGGCAGATGGACATTTATACTGCTGTTTCAGCATTTCACATTCCTTTCTTACAGCACAGTGCCCTCTGTTGGCCATTGTTTAGACGGTAAACTGGTTATAAGAGCTAGTCCTGCCCCCAAAATCATGAGGTCATGAATCTTTCCCTGAACCAGAAGTTGATACATTAAACTGATTCAACAGAGAAATTGAAGTACCAATTAGAGGGAAAGTCACTGTACAAACTGTAGTTAAATTAAATGTAAGTAGAAAATGTAAGCTTTAATTTGATTTTTAAGCTTTAAATAAACACTTCACTTTTAAACTATTTTTAGTGATGCATTAAAATTTATGTCTGTGTGTGTATGTCTTATAGTGCTCATCTGAATGTGGTAATGGAACTCAGAGTCGAGGTGTCATCTGTGTCCTCCAAAACAATGGCCAATTAGAAGTCACCTCGGATGACAGCTGCTCTCATTTGCCCCGCCCTCCAACTGCACAGATGTGCAATTTAAAGAACTGTAATGCCCAGTGGTACATGACAGATTGGAGCTCAGTAAGTTATTGTCTCACACACACACAAACAGTGGAACTACATTTAAATTCATTTTATTTAAAGAGAATCTGTCTTTTTTTGCCTCAGTGTTCTCGTTCATGTGAAGGAGGCTTTCGAGTGAGGGAGGTTCGATGTTTGCAAGATGACCTGACCGTTAGCCATGACTGCGACCCTCTTCTCGAACCTGCAAAACAAGAGGAGTGTAATACACAATCGTGCACGCCACAGATAGGTATGATTTTGCACTTTATACTTGTTTCAAACAAAACAAATGTATGGTACAATGAAAGTGAATAGGGACTGGGACTGTCAAGTTACTCAAATGACAAGAAGTGCACCATCTTCTTTTGTGTGCCTAGAAAGAAATAAAAACATAGTTTGGAATGTCATGAGGATGACAATCTGAATTTTCAGAATTTTTCTTTTTAGATGAACTGTACCTTTAAATTGTGTTTTCCCCTCTCTTTAGACGAGTCCTGCAGGGATATGTATTATAACTGTGTGGTGGTTGTCCAGGCTCGTCTGTGTGTGTACTCATACTATCGCAGCACATGTTGTGCATCATGTTCTCGAGTTGCTTTGAGAGACACTCCACGTAGAATCAGGTGATTCAGTTGCCTTTTTCCTGGGATGTGACATCACTGCTCTCCCTGACCTATGACCCCTTTGTCTCTTTGAAGTCATGACATCGTCCCCCACCTGTTTTCAGCTGGATCTGACCCTGAGATGACATCACTGTTCACCTCCGCTGTCTATGTTTTAAAAGACTACAAAAGACTTAAAATATGCAGTGACTGTCCATTCTTTTTTTTTAGTACAAAGCAAGAATGCTCCATGAGCAATTTAGTATTTATTGCAAATAAAAACAACTGAGCCACTTTTTTATATCATTTATTAATCTCTAAAAACAAACAACAAAACGAAATAAAACTTTAATTACATTTGTTAACCTTCACATTCAAATGATCATTTATATAACAAGGTGCATTAGGTGGTAGAAAGAAAAGCAGTAGGTTTTTTCTTTTGTGAGTTTGGTGTTTAGCAGTTAAATAGTTAGTCTATAATATTTATCCAAATTTTAAGCCTACAGTATAACTTTGACTTTCCTGGTGTTTTAAAGAGGCTGTACATTTTAAATTAATTTTTATATGTAATTGTAATGCAGGTCAAGATTGTTTTGCTATAAAACCAGCTTATTCAGTTTTTATGACCTTCCCTCTGATCATTAGAATTTTAGAGAAGCATTTTTTGCTACTATATTTTACGACTTCATTGTGACAGGCCCCAAAACATGTTGTTTTGCCACCCAGTAACAGCATCTTCGCAAAGCATGCATTACAATGCCATTAGTTCACCAAACAAACTGCTCTAAAACGTGTTAAATGCAAACTGCAATCATCAGGAACACTGATGCCCAATTAATGATTCTTCCAATGTTAAATAACAGGATCTATCCCACTTGTAATTGGCTCATCGCAATGTCATTGGCATAAATGTGACCAGCTGTGGAAACATATCTATCCTGAAGTACCAAATACATCATTATACTTTCATAAGTCAATTTATGGATTGAAATATATCTTTAGGTCTTGCCTGCAAAAAAGGTGTTGAAATGTTTTGCCATTATTGCACAAGAACAAAAAAAATACAGATCACAGTTGACATTCTGTGACAACATGTTCTGCCGTTGCCCCACACTATAGGGGCAAATTTTCATCATAGAACAGCCTTTTACTTTCAGCAAAATTTAAACAGTAAAAACAAAAAATAACATAATAAATAACATGAAATGGCATGTAAAAGATTACATGTTAACATCTGTTACAAAAACATGATGTTCATGAAATTTTAGTTGGAGGGATAGAATTCACATTTTTCTTATTTAAGTTTCAATTTGAGGTTTGAAAAACCCACACAAAAAACCACAGCAAGAGGAATCAAAACCTTAGTAGTTATTGAAATACATCTGAGTTATTTGAGAATTTCCCCTTGTGACAACTAGCCTGGGTTCCCCCTGGCATGAAGGTGAATTCCAAGATGATAGAACTGAAGGACGCATGTTCCCTTCAGCGAAGAAGATAATATGCTCTAATAAAACTAAATAAAACTCATACTGTGTGAGAGTAAAATTAATCCACATTTCTTTGTTAGATGAGAAGATCCATTAAGAATGACATTTTAAACATTGCCAAAAACAGCAATAGAAACATTGCACAATGTATCTCAAACATCCGTGTCATAATGATGCCTGGAGGCAGACGCTATTAGTTGTTACAATGCCAGAATATACAATACTCAAGAGATGTGATCACAGTGGACAAATTTGACTGATTGTAAAACTATGATCCATGTTCTTTCAGGGTAGTTAATCTCCTTTAGGGAGCTGGAAAAAACAACAGCATAAATGAATTTGCAAAAAACATAAACAGACATTAACTGACTGAGAGTTAATGAAAATGTTGTACGCATTTTATGGGACTGGGAGGAACTGTCAAGCAATTTAAATATTGGAGTGTGGAAATATATTTATATTACGTGATCTGTAAATATATATCAATACAGAAAACAAACTTTCAGTGCAAACAATATTGATGTAAATAATATTCATGCCCGCAATTAAAGTCACAGACAAGTTTTAAATTATGCCAAATCGTGCTTGCATTATATGATTTTAAACTTGGACTAAATAAATCTGTTTATCTTTAATATATATAAACAATAATACGTTTTAGTTGTTTATAGGTTGCTAGTAGTACAGGAACAAATATCCCCACCCGTTCAGCTGTATCGCTGTTCAGGAATAGTCCTGCTGCCCTCTACTGGAATATCAGAGGAGACACCATTTTAACTCTCTGGGCTGTTTCTCAAAATTTACCATGCCGGTGGTAAACAAAAAGTTTGAACAAAGTAAACAATCCAAGATTTTGAGAATAAGGACAAAATTATGAGAAAAAGTTGTGATATTATGAAAGTAAAGTCGAAATTATAATAGTCATAAAATTACAAGAAGGATTAGAATGAAGTCATGGCACTACAAAAACAAAAAGCCAAAATAAGTTGTAGTATTATGAGAATAAAGTAAAAATTATGACAATAAGATGGTAGCATTATAAGAATAAAGTCAAAACTACAAGAATATGGTCATATTGGCATTTATTCAATCACTTTAGAAAACAACAACTACTGTTAGTTTCTGTTTAATTATATACAATTGCAATATTCAGATCCATGTAGCAAAAAAAGTATTAAATATACCTACAATTTTAAATATTTAGATTATTCAATCTGTTAGCTAAAAGAATTTAAGCACATATTTTGAAAAAACTATACATGACAGAAAGTATGATATTGCACAAGTAACAGTTCATCATGACATCTCCATATATCCTTCAGATTACACCACTGTACATCATTCACACTCAGACACTGCCTGGAGCAGGAGCTCATCAGAAACCTCCTCCTGCTCTCTGCCTCTTTCTACCTCCTGCAGGGCCTCCAGATAAGCCGGGTCATCAGGCCAGTCTCCCCAGTCCTCAGCTGACTGCTGGCCCTCAACCTGCACTGCTGAAGCAGTCACAGGTACAAGCTCAATGTTGCCCAGTTCATCTGTTAGATATGCCTGATCCTCCTCATCCTTAACATAAAGATATACATTACGCTGAATACACCATTGTATATTAACTTTATGTATATTAATGTATAGGTCAAAGTAAATTGTCTCCAGGTACGCTGTGAAAATTTGTGAGGACTCATTAACCTCCATTAGTATATGGCTCATGCAGATCTCCTGCGGCAGTGGGTAGCCTTAAAAAACACAGAAATGCCATCAGATTTGTGATACTGATTATGTTACTGTAACATAAAAGTTAGGGGTGTAAAAATATTTAAAACTGAACCAAAAATCGCAATACACCACCCATGGTACATACCGCGGTACGCACCATGGTGAACTGAATGCCCTGGTCTTGCCTGGCACTTGATTAAACAGTAATTACTACACGTTTAACACCTTATAAGGGCTGTATTTTTAGGTTCTAAAATCAGTGCAGGGTTGCGGGTCTCACACAAATAGTTTTTTCTTTCCCAAAGTTTCACGCTACTAATACAAGAAATTCCCAAGAATATCGATGATCTTGTGAATTAAACAATACAGATCAACAAATCAAATAAATACTTATCTTTTAGTCTGTAATTTCATATTCATTGACATGACCATGTAGTTATGAATGGCATATTTCTGCAAGTATATTCCAAACCGTGACTCCAAACCTGTGATATGAACCGAACTGTGCCGTTGGCATATCGTTAAATCACTAATAAAAAGTCAGATATATTTGTTTACGTTAAAGCACACTAGAAGCTCTTTGGAATATTCTCAGAACATGCTGGGATAAAGGTTTAGCACTTGTTCGATTGCCCAACACAAAAACATTCATGCTAATTCAACAAGTTTCACTCAAATTGCTGATCATGTCATTTGTACTGAATAGAGAAAGAGTACAAACATAGCCATAAAATAAAGGTTGTACTGCTTTTTGTTCTCCAGTGAACGTACTGGAGGATCTGTAGTTCTGTCTCTTGCAATCAGGGTCATGGCACCTCTGATACCACAGTTCCTCCTTCAGATCCACTATAATCCTAACGTAAAACAGGGTGAAGAGCATTAACCAGATGTTTAAAAGCAACACAAGGCACACAAATAACACACAATGTTGCAGTATTTTAAAGATAGTCTTGCCATATATATGTATGAATATTTGGTAAGGCAGATTAGGAATAATGTTAGATTTAATGCATGTGTCATGTGTGCTGTATACACAGGTGAAGACTGCAGACTCACATGATGTTGTTGCTCTTGTGAAAACGTTTCACATTGTGGCACCAACGAAATTTCCCAATGTCATAAACTAGCAGCTGCTCAGACGCAAAGTAGTTCCATCGTCGTATGTCTGTTTGGGTTAAATATCTTACATTCAGTAATTACAACATTCCTTCTTACTGTGGTGGTGCCTTTATGCTCTTTGCACCATTTAAAGGAATCAAATTTGGCATTTTAACTTGTTTCAAATAAACAGCTTGTAAAATTAAAGGAATATAAAGGGATAGTTCAACAAAAATAGAAATGAAGTTGTCCTAATTTTGTAGTGTTTTCTTAATGCACAAGATACATTTGAACACGAGCTGTCATTCCAAGTTAATATTTTAGAGAATTAAACATTCTGCTAAATAACTTTTTATGCTCCAAGAAAATTAAAAAATGTTTTGAACAACAGATGAGAGAGTACAAAATAACAGAACTGTCATTTGTAGGTGAAATATTTATTGAAATAAAGTACATTTAAAAGCAAACTTTTGCTTACTTCCTTGAATTCCGTCCTTGCACACAAGTGTCAATACAAAATCATCCACATCTTTAAAAGGTGACGGCTCCTGTTCACCCAACAGGTCTATATGGAGAGGGCAGAGTGAGAATTCTGAACTGTAGTGAACTGTTAATGATACAGTAACACATCACATTCACTCACAAAATGTGCTTAACATGACATATGCACCAAGTTAAAATCCTCATAGATGTTCATTGTTTGTTCTTATTACCAGAGCTGTGCGATTGTTTCTGGAGGGTCACACAGGATGATTCTGCTGTATTCCTCTGTGGCATATTATTGTATGTTAAAATCCTCTGTCCTGTGAAACTGGTGAAAAACAGACAGTGTGTACAGTAAGACAAAGCGGGGAACATTGTTGACACAGTTCCACCACAATGTGACTGCATAATGATTCTACAGGTAAATAAATGTTGTTCTGTCACTGTCATTGTCACCTGATGTTGGTGATCAAGGAGGCTAGAAATATGCTTTCTTCTTCTGTAGTGTGCTTGACAGGCTTTGGGACAAATTTGTTGTCTTCTGCCACAGTGAAGGCAGCATTCTTCCCCAGTTTTGAAGACTTGTAGAGGCGGAAGTTTCTGTTCTTGGTATAAACCCCTTTAAACATATTAACAGTATTTATAAAGTATTATGACCTTTATCCAAACTGAATTAAAAATTTCATTTTTCATGTTTAAACCTTCACCATTGATTGTAACATGTTTATAAAAATACAAAGTTTAAAGCAATAAAGAAAAAAGAATAACCTTTAAACACTGGTTTTGCTCCATGAGACATTTATTTACATAGATTTTTTCAAACATTAATCACTAATATTAAGTACTGTAATTTGTTAAAGCACAAACTTTGACTTTGACAATAAAAGATACAGAAAGTGTTTTCTTCTTCTTTCAGATTATAAAATCTTACCCAGGTCGACAAACAGTTGTTCCTGCCCATTTTTGCTCTTCACAACTAGAAAGCTAAGATCCTTCTCTTCACACTTTCTTCTCTTGGCCTGAGAACTGTCCACATCATCTCTGCTCGCTTTTGGACTGACTACTGTTGTGGGTACCTCTGGGTTGCTTTAAACAAACACAATAATACAACAATGGATGCAGAAACACAAAGTGACTGTATTGTGAGTATATGTGAGTGTACTGTGATAAACAGGATCCCGGTTTAACAGACAAATATGAAATCAGTTCTACTCAGTGTGATCAAGCCCTCCTGATTTTTGTCATCTCACCTTTTCTGAAGGCTGTTCAAAGCAGGTTGTAGAATATCATGAATAAATTGTCCTGTAATCACGCATACACACATATGAATATCTCAAAGCATGACAAGTGTCAAAATACATGCATCAGCTCAAATAAGCAAACCCAAGGACTGAAATGATGATAATGCCATTTTGCTTAAGGACATCATATGTATGTTACAAAATGTACTAAAAGCAAAGATAAAACCTGAATCTAAAACATTGTAACTCCATTGTAACTCACCTACATGGGAGTTGTCTTTGAATACAGCACCTGGAAGCATAAAGATTAGATGGCGGCTAAACTTCTCAGAGGTGCTGGAGTCCAGATTTAGGACGTCTTTTGCAGAGCAGTGTAGACCATAGATCTCCTCTAGCTTCTCACATACATACTGTTGTTGAAGAAATTATGTTGGACTAATTATAAAAACCAAAGTTTTTTTCTACAGTCTAAAATCTTGCACTTCCAACTATGATGACCATAACATGGAATATAATGGAATTGCCATTTTTCTTTCTCTCCGAAACATGGGCAGTGAAACTGCTACTGTAATTATTTTGGTGGACAAGTCTTATTTGCAAGCTGTTTCAAACAGAAGGCACTGAAACTGCAACTCAAGCATTTGAAAGCTCAACAAACCAGTCTAACTTTGTCAACTATACAACAGGTCAGAGAATGTGTTTTTGATTAAACATTGTGTGCATATGTCACGTTTACCTGAATTAATTTTGTCACCATCATCTTTCCATCCAGGTCTGTGTTGGAGGCTTTGTGAAACTCCAAGTCAAAGTAGAGTTTGCAGACGGCCCCTTCGGGAATAACCTCATAGCAGTGCATCAGTGACTGTCTGTGAGTCCTGAGGAGACACAGATTACTGGTTCATTCAGAGCAATGTCTCTAAACACACATGCACTGACAGAATAAGAAGAGAAATTGTTTTTAATTTAACATTATAGTTTTGTAATTTGACGTAAATGGGTTTTTTCGAAATTTAACCTTGGCTGAATAACAGGTACCTGTAATAGTGCCACAGTTCACTGTAGCTGGTCACTAGGAAAATTCTTTGTCCAGCATCACTGCCTTCCTTCTCCAATGAAAATATATGCACATTCTAACAAAGACATAATGAGAGTTATACTTCATTTAAAGAGACATGCAACAGATATCAACACCTGCTGTTTGTACCTGCTTGATGAGCTGAGTGAAGGCGATGGCAGCGCTCTGGCGTGGGAAGAGTTTCCACACTGAGGACGGCTGCCACGGCCGGGACAGACGCGGTTTATATGCACAGCACAGAGGGGCAGACTGGAAGGATAGGGCTCTCTGCTCCAGAGACTTAAGTCTGTCCTGCCACTTTAGTCCGGCCATCTGTCTTTTATACGCCGCTGGACTTTGCTTAAATGTCAATCATGCTCTTTGATCAACAATGGCCAGTTAACAACACAGAAGTGGGATAAACTGTAAGCTGATACAGTAAATCTACAAATTTGACATAAATACTGATGTCTAAAATAAATTAGGAAATTTCCTAGACAGACTGACAGAAAGAGACTGAAAGACGCAGATACAATATTTACAGCGAACTGTCAGAGACTACACAGCAGCCTGTTCAATATTCGCTATTTATGATATTACCTTAAAACATTAGCCTTTCTGACAACAAATTATAAGCACAATTCCTGAACTTTGTTTAGTTACTTACTTTTACACTCGTTATTTTGCGCCTTTACAGTCCGAAGCAATTCGTTTAACTGTACACACTGTTTCTCTTTGAGGAACGCGCGTTATAGGGATAAGTGTAGCGCATGCGCTAGTTTTTTGCCGGGCGCGAAACAGATCTTACGCATACTATGATAAAGGTTAGGCTCATGAACGTCTTGGCCGTAGTAGGATTTGTAAAGTTATTTTCCGGGTTAAGCCGCAGCGAATGCCGGGATATGTGGCGCGTTATTTTAAAAGAAAGATGGAGCTGGTACGCGCTCTTCAGTTACTGGAGTTACACAGTGTGTCTACATCTAAAGTCTCATTTTTATCACGTATATGTCCTAGGAACAGAAAATCAAAGTTTATGGATATTTACCTTGTATGTTGTTTTCTCAAACCTTAACTTTTAACTGTAGGTCGTGCTGTCAATGCGGGTTTTGTTTTGCTCTCCGGTCGTGGATTGTCGAATGCGTTAAGGTGTTTGATTACACGTATTAAGTTTTGTCTTTAACTATAATCGGGAAATGACATTTTGTTAACCTTTAACCAAAATTGTAAACATTGGTGATGTGTTTTGTTTGGCAAATTGTGTTTTTCAAAAAAGAACATAACACTAGACAACATGGCATCATGTTGATTGTGTATGGATGCAGTGTGGGATTATGTATTTTTCTTGTGCTTTCTGTGATATCACAGCACTTTTAAATTGAAGGTTGTAAACATTTTAACATAAAGCATTTTACATGTGATGTCACCAGAGCAACAGTAAGTACATTTTACAATTGTCAAATTTACAATGTTTCTTTGAACATAAACTACGCCAATAACCAAAATATTTGAACAAAAATAAACAAAGCTGTTTTCACAAGAATTTGGCACAACTTATTATTGTTATTATTATTCTTTAATTTATTTTTTCAGAAAACCGGTGCCTAGGTAATGGAATGTGGAATCTCCGCTTGTACAAAAAATGAGAAGCAAGAAAAGGTTGTAAATGTGCATTTATTGTAATGTCATTATTAATTTTATGTAAACCTTGTGTTTATATTGGCATTTTCTTGTCTGAAATGATCAATCTACTTGTACCTGCTTGTATATCTATTTCTACTTTTACCTGCCATTCCTTTCAGTAGAGGATGTGTAGTATTTAAAGAATATATTTTACAGAGCAGAAGCATCGCACATTAGAAATCAACAGTGTTGTAAAACTCCCTTTGACGTCTTATGAGTAAAACATTAAAGAAAACGAAAAGTGTCCTTTAGAGGTTTGCTTATTAAAACATTCAAATCGACCAGAAGTTGTGATGTGATGATGTTGCCAATACATTGCTGCTAGTTTGCCTAGATATTAGTAAGATTGCAAAACAACATTCCAAATGTATAACTGGTGATCAGTGTTCTTATACCAAGCTGGAATCATTCAATGATTTTTTTATTTTGCCTGTTGAAACCTGACAACGTTACAGTACAGGTTGTGATAAACCAAAACACGATAAAATATGATTATTAACTTTATTTGTTTGAAGTTTTATAAATAAAACAGGCTGGGTGCCTAACATTTATGTGTGCCCCTGGTAGAATACATGATTGTTTTATGTTGAAGTTATATATAGTAGCTTTAGCTTATTTTGTATTTATGTATTTTATGTATTAGTTATCATTATTATTATATCATTATTATTTACATTTAATAATTTTGGAAAAGTATTTGTGCATTTCTCTTCTGACAGATGCAAGACATAAAAAACAAAAGAACCAGAACTTAAAAAAATAAAGTGTTTTATGTTCATGTAATGTAAAAATATTTTGTCCTTCAACAGTTTAATATGTAGAGACAAGATTGGCTTTTATGAAGAATGTCAATACTGGTTTTGGTGCTTTCAAGACTTGTTTAAGTAGTCCAGGATGTTAATTTCCTTACCCAATGCTATGAGTCTAGGACAGGACTATTTGTAATAAGGCAGGGTATTGGGAAACCTGTAAACCCAGTAATTATTTTTACGGATAATTTAGTATTACTAGCAGGACATAAATTACCTTTTAAATTGTGATTATTCAATTAAACTAAATGAATAAAGCACATAACATTTTTGCACAGTATTTTAATGTCAGAAGGGAAAGAAATAAGGGTAGACATCAAGTCTAGATTTTTTGATTGGTGGTGCCAACAGCTCAACAGGGTCTGATCTTAACTGGACCAGTCCTGGGAAGCTGTCTGCAGGACGCTTGCAGGAGGTGGTCATATTGACAGAGGACGCAAGTACGAAGGTTGAGAGTCTGGTATTTTCGATAGATGTTGCCATCCACTCCATGGGCTCTGGCCTCAGCTCTGCTAGTCCAGGAAAGGTGCCTGCCGAGTGCTTATGAAGAGGACAAGGGTAGAGAGTCTGGCTTTTTTCTCAGGTGTTGCCATCCACTACATGGGATCTGGCCTCAGTTGTACCTGTCCGGGGAAGGTGCCTGCAGGGCACTTGTGGGAGACTGTCATAAGAAGAGTCGCAGGTACGAGGGGGGAGAGTCTGGCTTTACTGACGGGTGTTGCCATCCACTCCATGGGCACTGGCCTCAGTTGCACCTGTCCAGGGAAGGTGCCTGTAGGGTGCTTGTTAGAGGTGGCCATATTATAAAGAGGTGCAAGTACGAGGGTGGAAAGTCTAGTTTTTTGGCAGGTGATGCCATCCATTCCACAGGATCTGACCTCAACTGTATCAGTCCAGGAAAAGTGGTTGAAGGGCGCTTGCCAGAAGTGGTAGTACTCTGAAGACGTGCAGAGATTAGGAGTCTGGCTTTTTTGCCAGATGGTGCCATCCGCTCAGCAATGTCTGGTCTTAACTGAACCAGTCTGGGAGAAGTGCCAGCAGGGCGCTTGCGGAAGTTGGACATGTTCTGCTCTAAAACAGTGGTCAGGCCAAAAGCACAGGTATGTCTGAACACAGAGGTCTGTCTTGTAGTAGGTGTCTGTCTTATTGCAGGGTTCTGCCTCAAAGCAAAAACTGTCTTAAGAAAAAAATCTGGCTTGTTTAGGCCAAAAGCAGCTTATATTTGTTGCCTTCACTTTTGCACAGATAGGGCAGAAGTTTTGTAAAAAGCAAAGAACACAGAAAAAGCAGCGGGAGTCACGCGGCTGCGGTCTCTACTGGCTGAATAGAAAACGACACTATAAAGTGATTTTTTTCACTAGATTTTCGCACTCGGTAATGGTTTTTCACCAAACGACGACTACTCTCGAAACAGAAAAAGATAACACACAGAGGTTTTAAATTATCTGTACGTATTAAAATGTGCACATTGTCCAGACTGCTAATTGTGTTAAGAATGTCTCTTTCATTATGTTTATTTAAAAATGTAAATAAAAAAATTAAGCCCAAGAGCTATTGAAATGTTACAACGCGGTGTCAACACCACTGTGTTTAGGTAAATTGAGCTGGGGGATCCGTAATTAAGAAATCTATTATAAGAGATTTTCTTTTATTACAACTACTGACAATATAATTGAAACCATGTAATTACAAGGAATGTGTATTGTATAGTTGATAACGATTAGGTTCGATTTGTGAGTGTGAGATGAACAATTATACAGCAAATAACAATCGTTTCATTTAAAACTTCAGTTTTAGAACTTCAGTTCACTGGGAGAACCACGAGTGTCTGTGATTGAAACAGAATAGCGTCCCTCCGTATTTAACACTCCTCATCTTGATAATTATAATAAAGTAAATTCAATTTCTATGTCCTTTTATGTGTAATTCCTAACCAATATACGTGTACCTGTTGTGTGCGACTGTTATTTGTGTATCTGCGTATTTATATATAGGTCTTGCATACATAAAATATTGTGTAAACATAACATCTGGACCAGAACGTCGTTTCTTTATTATTACATTTTTTTTACATACATATTACATTTACTTTATACATTATAATTTAGTTTTATCCATCTTACAAATGAGTTACAATTTACAATTACAAGCAATAGTTTCGAATGACTGTATACACCTTAAAAATTTAAAACTTCAAAGTTTACTTAACAAATTAGTTACACGCAACAATACCCATCTGTTTAATAGTTTGCATAAATATAGACATTTTCCAGAATTAATGAAGTCCTAATATAAAGGTTTAAACGACAGCATGCACTTCAGCTAAAGTTGGAGTTTTGCGGTAAATGAATATTCAATTGAAATAAACACATTTCTTAAAACCACAAAGTTGGTAACAACACGTGATCTTATGGCCAAAAATTCTAAGTTGTCGAACACATCAGCAGGAGCTCTTGCTGTCAGCCGAAGCGGAAGTGGCAAGAAGTGCAGTTCGTTGCTAAGTAACCGTAAACAGCCCAGAAGAAGCGCTTAACTGCTACACAGTTGTCCGGTTTCGATTTGAGAATTAAAAACATGCAGTTGCTCTTCATATGTGCCTTGCAGCATTTCTTTCGTTTCTGATTAACATGTCACACTGTCGGGCTTGTAAACACGTATTGTAAGTATATGCTCATGTCTAGTTCGCTAGCAGTCATACGTATAAGAGGAGTGTTGAAGTCCATTAAACCATGCTGATATATGTGACGATAAAAACAACGTTATTTTGTTTAATAATTCTGTAATGTTTTCTTCACAGTTTTAGATCCAAAACTATACGAGACTTTCTGCACGTTGCTTAGCAACATTCCTTAATAGTTCTGTTGTATAGTTATGGCTCTGTCAGTTTCTATGTCTGTTTCATAAAGTTTACTTTTCAGATAACTCGGAGGCCAATGAGGTATAACTCAAGCGATTGAGAAGCTTACAAAACAGGAGGAAAGTTAGGTCATGTACTCTATTCAAAAAGGGACTCCCAGGAGTCAGGCAGGACCGGAGCAAGATCATGTCAAACATACATTGTTTGGGACACCTATGTCTTTGCCTGTGCCACCCAATTTACCTGGTTCTTTGACACCAGTGGATGTGGACAAGCTAAGGGCTAGACTTATCTCAGCAGTGCCCAGCCGTCCCCAGCCGAACCCAGATGCTCTGGTGTTTCCACGCAGGACCAAGGCTCAGGAGAGACAATGGGCGGCACAGAGACCAGCACAGGTTGAGATGTTGGTAAGGACAATATGAAGAACTGTATGTTTTATGCATCAAGTAATGCATTCATTGATTCCTTCCTTTTAGCTGGCACAGTTATTTAGAAAAGAGCCTGTTTGATAGATGAGTTACAGTGACTAATTTTTACTATTATTAACATTTAACTTAATAACTGTTTTAACTATAAAAACCTTGACAAACAATAAATCATTTAAAATCTCAAAGATTAAATATTTGTGTAATATTGTATAGCATCAAAGCTACAGCAATAATGTTTTCTGAATTTGTGTCATGACTGAACAGTAAAACATGCTAAATCAATCAGTCTTTTTATGTTTTAAAATGGCCCTTTTCCCCCATTATTTTTTTTTATAATAATCATAACATTTTTAGAAAATATTTGCTGGTTACTTAAATATATTGAAGGCTCTCTAACTGTATTTGGCCAGTTTTCACATTTTGTAGTGGTGTCCTCGTTAAATATTATGATTTAAACTGAAATCAAATCCAGCTGTTTACATTACCTGCTTATTAAGCATAAACCTGAGAAACATAACCACCAAAGTTAGTCCTGTGAAATTTTCACTCCTTAATCTGTGTTTTCTGTAGCCTATTCTAAAGATACGCAGGGAATACAAGTCACCAGACAACACCCAGAAGTTCCAGTTGAACCCTAAGATGCCCTTTCCCCCTGATGGGGCCCAATCTATACACCCCTCCTCTAAGAGAGGACCCTCCGTGCTGCAGCTACCCAGAATTCCTGACCACACCAAAGACAGACAGGTTTGATCCCATGTTAAAAATGGACTGTTACTATATGCCAAAGTTGAAAAGTTAAGTGGTATGTTTTGCTTTATTCATTAGCCTATTTTTTGAGTTGGAATTTTTTGTTTTGGAATTTTGTGTTTTATGTGATGATTTGAGGTGCAGTTGACTCAGGGCACCTTCAGTGACCCATCCCCTCCTAAAAGACCAAAGAGCTCGTCCAGAAGTCGCCTTGTTGCAGGGTCGTCTCTGAGCTATACACCATCTTCACCGTTGCCTGCTCCAATGAGGTTCAACTCTGTAAAGGAAGTAATTCGCGCCAAAATTTGCAACCCACCTGATATCATCCAGACCATCCGGAATAACCCTCACTTGCAATTCCTCTACATGGTGTCAGCAGTACCTACATCATCCATTCAATATGACGCATACAACCTTAAGTAAGAAATATAATGTTTGCACACCATATTTCCATGCACTAGTTCATAACATACAAAATTGCAAGACGTCAAGTAAGCCAAATAAATTTCTTAAATACATAAAGGTTACTTTCTACTTTTAATATTTTGGTTATTTGGGAAAATGGAATGTTTCATCTAAATTTTGGCATTTTTATACAAATTAACAATTGTTGAAGATATAGCTCAGAATGTTTATATTGGTATTCTTAAAAACTTCGGATTACACATTTAGTGTTTGTTTTGTTTGAATAATACTGATGCTCTAGATGAAGAGTGAGCCCATAATGGCCAAACAAGTGGTAGAGCATTGTGTTAGCAGCGCAAAGGTTGTGGGTTCGATCCCAGGGAACACAAGTACAGAAAAAAAATATACCTTGAGTTCACTGTAAGTCACTTTGGATAAAAGCGTCTGGCAGATGAATAAATGTAAATGTAATATACTGTTGCATGTCTTCAGGTAGCTCAAATATTGGATTAACCACAAACAGAATGGTGTTATTTTTAAGCAGTAACTAATAAACATTAACTGTTGACTAGATTTTGGCTATAAAATACACATTTTTCAACAGAATTGTGACGTATCGCAATATTGACAAGACAGACTACTACACAGTCAGCTCTACTGCCGTAACACACTATTGCGGGGAAGAAGTGGACTGTTTGCCCTTAGAGCGCTGGGAGCAGGAATACGGATATCATCAACAGCTTCTGCAGATCCGTGTATTCACACTCTTTCGCAAGTGGAAGGCTTTTCGTGTGTGGCGTGCCAACGTGCGCTTCAAAAACATCAGCAAATGCAGGCGTTCCCTGCAAGAGCATCTTTTTATTCTTAATGAGGTTTGCCGAACTGTGTTGTATTTATGCATTTAAATTGGTAAAAACAGTGGTTTGCAACTCCAGTCCACAGCACTGCAGGTTTTTTATGTCTCTTATATTTAACACACCTGATTCAAATCATCAGCTTGTTAGCAGAGATTACTTAAACTGGTTAAATCTGGGACACATGCAAAATGTGTAGTACTATGGGTTTCCAGGACCGGAGTTGAGAACAACTAATAGAATATGGCTTTGAGGAAGGCTGATTTGTTTAATTTTAGGTGGTCAGCCTTGGTCTATTATCTAACAGTTTGTGAACATTTTGAATTCAAATATTTTTTTTAAAAAATCAAAGAGAGGCAGTCAGTATATTTGCAAAGTTCATAATTGAATATTATGCAAAGCAAAGCAGTGTCTTCTGTGTAAAAATACAATATATCTGTATTTCAGTCTCTGCGCCCAGCACTGATTGACATCAGGGAGATGTGTTATCATATTTGTGACATGCCCCTGTGCCGACTGGAGAAAGATCACACATACACACTCAGGGAGTTTCAGAGTGCACAACACAAACAGCTGGAGGAGGTGAGAGAGATATGTACATGTCTGTTTGTGTCATTTAGCCCTGTAGGCTGTCCAGTAGGGTCATTTTGTTGATATTTTGACCATGGGTTTCTAATTGTGATTGGTTGTATTAGCAGTATGTTTCTGTGCTCTAGGCTTCCTCTCGCCTTGAAAAATTCAGGGAGCTGGTTATGGAAGTGGCCAGAACTGCCTGTCGAAATGCTTTGAAGGAGTCTGGACACACACCTGATTATGAGGACAAGGAAACTGGTAATTCCACATACTGTATATGTTGAAAAAAAAATCTAAAATCAATATATTATTATATGGATTACATGTTTGTGTATATATTACGATATATTATTTTATGAGTTTGTGTACTTTCTATCTTATACATTAGATGGTAATGAAGCAGTGCCATCGCCTGGTCTGGGATTATTCTTTGAGGAGAAACCTGAGAAGATGAGTTACACTGAGCAAGCCAACAAGCGATACCACTGCAAACGTCTTACTTGGTTAGTGATACAATCCACAATACTAACACAGTTAATAACACAGTATAATTCAGAAAACAGGACCTGATTGGCAGTTAGCACTACTGATCAGCCAGATTAATTATATAATGTATAAAATAATACATAATAGTTATATATATTACACTAATTAATATTGGTCATTTATTGGCATGAACAGAAGTGTTACTTCCTTGTGTGAATTACCTCCTTGTGTCAAAGTGATTTATCTTACATAATAGGTATAGATTTGATCAGTATGTGTGTTCCGTAGGAATTTGACCCATGAACAATGCAGTGCTCTACCAATTAAGCCATGTGAACATGAGAATAACATAAAATACATAAAAAACATGAGAAATATATATTTTTTTCAGGGATTACATTTCAATCTGTTCAAGCAGTTGTATGATTTCAAAGGAAATGGAATACTACTGTATACAAGTTAATTTATTAAGTTACAGTTATTTTTTGGTCCCTTTGAAGATTGACAGACATATTCACTATGAACTGTCCTTGTTGTCTCATGATTTTTCTGAAATTCTTTGTTTGTGTACGAATTTAAACAATGTGGGGTTGAGTAAATGATGACAGAATTTTCATTTTTGGCAAACTGTTATATTAATTAGCTTTCTTATAGCTCATCTGTCACTGCCACAGGCCATGTGTTTGATAGCTTAAATGCACCATTAACTTTTGTGAGAAAAGCATATATAGAATTCTTAAATGAAAATGTCAACTGAGGTTGACTATTTGTCTTGATCTTCTTAGTTTCATCAGGCTGGCAGATTATCTGATTGTGAACACCACGCATATGCTTGTTGTCAACTCGGTCAGTAAGATACTGAGTGTATTCCAAGAGCACATCACACACACACCTTCACGTGACCTCATCGAAAGCTGGACAGGAAATGAGACGAGCCACAATCTTGATGCTAAGGTTAGCCTGATTTTGAGTGATCCTGCATCCTGCATATATTGAGTGATCCATATTTGTTTGATGTGATCCAGATGTGGGTGTAAGAATTGAAAGTTGAAAGTTTAGTACCATATACAGTACTTTATGCGTTACAGGTCACTTCGGAGCCAGATGTGAATGCTCCTCACCAGCCAATGTTCATAACTGAGTTAATGCTGGACACACACTCCTTATCATACCAGCCATCTATTGATGACTTCCAGGTTTGTGTTTTTCTGTGTAAGCATGCATGACCCCTTGTTGTGCAAAATTTTGACTCCCTGCTGGAATCCGACTGCCCTGCTACTCAATGGTTGATATGCTGGAAAGGTGAATACCCGATTGGTCCCTATTCCCACATCAAACCCTAACCACAGTATGGAAAAGCAGGGGAGTTAGATTCTGCCCGAATGTCAAAATTTGCATTACAGCCCTGCAAGTGCTTTGTGTATACTAAATGTGTGCACATTTGTGTGTACATCAGGACTGTATGGCAGAAATTACTGGACAGTTTCAGGACACAGCTTTGTCTCTGAATACCCTGGTGAAAGACACCTACTTTGATGCTTTTACTCAACCCATTATAAACAAAAAGGTAAGTCTGATTCAACATACACAATTCTTTACAATTTGATCCTTAGCTGAGATGAAAGTCAGATGTTTATTTATGTTTGTATGTGCCTGTGTGTGTGGTGTTACAGGTAGAGCATAAGACATGTGGGGATGGCCCTAGTCTTAAAGAAATCCTGAAAGATGACAACTATCTACAGAACATCATTCTCAATATTAAGGTGAAATAAATAAATGATTCTTATACACCAGTATAAAACATGTTCTGTTTTAAATTGGTGTATTAAATTCTGAAGTGTGTAATGGCTGTTTCACAGAAACAGAATGTCAAAAATAATTATTGTTTTCAAACAGGTTTCCGAAACAATTTCCTATTTGTCATTGGTTGATACAAGCAGACAACCCCACCCTAAACATAACTCAAAACACCCCAAATTTCATTGGTTAAAACAATGTTGTATTGCCAGACAGGTTAAGGTGTTCAAACAGACCAATGTTTTGATGGAATCACATTTTTAATGAGGTGGAAGTATGATAATGCAGTTGGTAAAATGTCAATTATTCAATTACACAAAAATGTTACACACTTGTTTGAATTATAAAAATGTTATTTCCCCTTTGTTAGCAATCTGTCCAGGTTGCGTTCGATGCTGCAAATGTGTACGCTCGTACATTTGAGCCATTCAGACTGTTTTATAAAGAGAATGAAGACCTGGATCTGGAGGCTCTTAAAGGGCAGGAGCATGGTACATCATTGGGTGCTTCATAAATAGAAGGCTGCATCCTTGGGAGGCTGCATCCTGCCTAGACCAGTCCTACTGAGGATTCTAGGCTTAGAGTCCTCCTCAGCATTAAACACTAGAATGAGACGGTCTAGAAGGTGCCCATGGAAACGTCATAACAGTTTCTGTTATGTTTCAGTTTCCCGCCGCCACAGTGCTTTATAAAATTGTCAGTTTAGCATTTTGAGATTAATTAACAACCAAATTAATTAACAACCAAACAGAAAATATAAATGCCTTCATTTCTGAAAAATGTTATGTTATTTTATATTTCAAAATGAAAATAGACAAAGTACGTGCCAACTAGATTTGGGAATGTGTGCAAAGGATTGTGGGTGATTTGAGGCAGTAAAGGATACACTTTATGCATCCTTTAAAAGAAGCTGATTGAAGGATGCAAAGCAAAGACTAACATTCAAGCATCCTTCAAACTGAGATGTCCTTTGATAGCACGGTCGTGGCAATGATGTGGCAGCCATGATATGCAGCCTTACTATGATGCAGCCTTCCATTTGAGAAGCACCCACCATCCTCATCATCATCACCATCAATCACTACTACTATCATAATTATGATTGCCGTACACATTTTATGTTATGTGTATGTATATGTGTGTGTTTTGCAGAAGTTGCATTTTTTGAAAACAGCCTGGATAAATATCATCGAGAACATAAAGAAGCTTCAGCCATTAAACAAAAAAGACACCTGGGAATTCTGCTAGTGGATACTACACAACTAAAGCTTAAACTCATACCATCACCACTGCGCTGCCTAGAGGTTACACACTAACAGAACTACACACAAATACAACAGATTACACTTATTTGCAGCTCTCCTGTGGCATCTAGGTGTTCTCAGTATTTTTATTTAAAAATACTAAATAAAATATAGCTTTGTCTCATATTCTGCTTGTTAGCAGAAATAAAAATACACAAACGAGACAATTGTTGATATACAACAATGAGTTATGAGTATAGATTATTGTGAATAGTTTAGATAATTTATGCTTGGAAAAATTTGATGAAAAATGAGTTAGTCATATTCTCTGACCTTTAATTGTATCTGTGCTGACTTTAAGACATTTGTTGTCCTCCAGGTCATTAATGACATACTGCCCCGGCTGGCAAAGAAAAAGATGGACAGTATGATTGCAGAGGTTCAGGACGCCCAGTTTAAACTGGACTTTGTTCCAACGGCAACCAATGAATTTGTCAACTCTCTCAACTTCCTGGAGGACATTCAGAAGAGGGTGAATCAGAAACAGAACAGCGACCCTTTAACCAGTTTTTGCACAAATTAATGTTCTCATTAGTTAGAGTGTCATTTTTCAAATTTACAGAATTTTTGAATCAGATGTTTGAAGGCTTTTGTTTATATGTATTAATATTCTCTTTCACTCAGATTGAGGTGCTGGAGGAAGAGACAGAGATTGTCTGTCAGATGTACAAGTTGATAGAAAGTTACTCTGTCCCCACCCCTCCTGAAGATTTTGCCGTGTATGCCACGTTGCTTCCCTGTGTACATGCCATAAGGAACAGCATTGACAAAGCAGTGGGAGAGCGGGACTCAAATGTGGACAAATTTTGCCAACACCTTCAGAAAGACATCAACCAACTTAACCACAAAGTGCAGGAAGTGAAGAAGCAGGCAGAGGTGAAAGAAAAGAGAGAAAAGTATAATGATAGAATATGCTGCATTCAGAATTAAAAAGGGATCATGTACAGTCAGGCTGTGATCAGCTTGTATCATCCGGAATGGTTTTATTTTGTGATAACGATTGGATAACATTTTTCTGTTTAATACATGACTGCTAAAAGTGTATAACTGGACACAACATATTGATTTTAGATGAAAATGTATTTTTTTATTACTTCATTGCACGTAGCATTTCAGAATAATTAGTAAAATGTCTGGAATGGCCTGACTAATATCACCCAGTCCCCGGGTGTGTGGTTATTGAGGAATATTTGTCTGCTGAATGGTGCGATTGACCAATAAGAATCGAGTGTTTTTGAGAGCTGTGGGTCATGAAAGTGTTATATTTCTAGTCTCTATTTCTAGTTATAATTGACACGTTCTTAAATATTTTCTGAACTTGGCTGCTTAGATAAAATTGTTATCTATGGATTTTGTTTCTCCAGAACCAGCAGCTCCTTGACATAAATGCAGAGCGCTCTAATACACGGATGTTGTTGGGGGAAATTCAGATCTCTATCGATGAGTTGCAGTCTCAATCCTTGCAATATAAAACCTACCAGAAAAACTTTAAGGTCAGTGTGTGTGTGTGTGTGTGTGTGTGTGTGTGTGTGTGTGTGTGTGTGTGTGTGTGTGTGTGTGTGTGTGTGTGTGTGTGTGTGTGTGTGTGTGTGTGTGTGTGTGTGTGTGTGTGTGTGTGTGTGTGTGTGTGTGTCCACCAGAGGGCGTAGTCTCTGTTTTTTCTTTGCGTTGTTTATAACAGGGAAGCCAAACAAACAGGCATTGAGCTGGATTAAGCTGGATCACCTTGTCCAGGCTGTTTTTTTATTTGTTAAGCATTCTGGAAGCATTGTTAAGCCTTGTGGAATATTGTGTAAGAACTCTGTAAAAATGCATTATATTGCAAAATTCAGCAATACAATAAATTACAAAAACATTGTATCTTACTGTAAGTATTCACTGTTACATTTACAGCAGTTGTGTACAGTGCAAAATCAATTATGGCAGATTAGTTTAATCTGTATGTGTTTGTGCAGGTGGAGGTGACCAAATATGAAGCTCTAGAGGAACTGAGCGCTGAGGTGAAGCTGAAGCAGCTACTATGGGACTCTCTGGAAGAGTGGGAGAATCTGGAGAACAGCTGGAACCAGGTCATATTAAAGGGGCCTTTATCAATTGAACAAATATTTTCTAAATTAATCAATCACAAAGATCTGTCTTTGTATTTGTATTTGCATTTGTATTTGGAAAAGTGTCACTTGAAAGCACATGAAGTACCAATTAACACAAAAATATTAACAACAATAACAAACAAGCAAACAAACATGCTTATATTTTATTAGGTATTTAAGCTGATATTACCCTGGTCCATTGTATGTAGACCAAGGTCCATGTATGTTATGTAGAGTATCTTGACTTGCAGAAAAAAGCCATTCAGACGCAAAGGTTGAGGGCAAAACTCACAGTGTTAAAAAGATCAAGTACTGTAGTTCACAGTCTTCTTAAGTACCACAAGGGCACTTTAAGCTATATCGCTCCAGAAGAAAGTGTCTTGGCTAATGTTGTAATGAAAACCATTGTGAATTAAAGTGTCCTCTAGATGTCAATGATCTCTTTGTTGCAGAATAAGTTTGATGAGTTGGACCCAGAACTGCTGAGCAGGCAGGTGAACAAGTTTGCCAAATATGTCAGCCAGCTGGAGAAAGGACTGCCACCAAACAACGTAGTGCCCTGTCTCAAAGAGAACGTGGAGAGCATGCGAGAAAAGGTACTGATGACATCATTGTTCTTCAAATATCATTCATTAGGTTGGAAACAGTGTCTGCTGTCTTCTGCCCTTGAATTGAGGAGAACCATCAAAACCCCTTAAGTAAGTGCATAGATGTTGTGTAAGTGTGTGTGTGTTTGATATTATGCAGTTGCCCGTGATCACAGACTTGCGTAACCCGTGTCTAAAAGCTCGTCATTGGGAGATGCTGGAGGCCATTGTAGAGGCCAGACTTCTGGAGGAACCTCTGACTCTCGCCTCCCTGCAAGAACTCAACATCTTCCACTTTGCCCCACAAATACAGGAGGTGAGAGACTCTCAGAACAATATCACATGCATGTTCTAAATATTCCAGAAGGGTGATGATCTCTAGATAAGTAGCTCACTAAGTTTTAAGTTACAGCCCTAAAGGAAGGAATAAATTAGTAAATGTTTGCCAAAAAGTCTTCCTCTAAATCTGTGAATCATCAACTCTCAGGTGTCAGGACAAGCCTCAGGAGAAGCATCTCTGGAAAATATTCTAAAAAAGGTGATGCCTGTCTGTGTTTAAAGATATCCTTTTACAATATTCATACATGCCTGTATATTGAGCCTCATTCACAAGCATATTTTTGATAGATTGAAGAATCATGGAAGATGACAGAGTTTGTGGTGCTGCCTCATAGAGACTCTAAGGACGTGTTTATCCTTGGGGGCACTGATGATATTCAGGTGGAGTGTTTGGGAAGCACTGTTTACTAGCAATGTCTTTCGAGTCAGATCTATTTAATGAAATGTTTCAACCAGTTCTGATTGTATGTTTAATAAACATACATACAAAACTTTTAGCCAAGTTTTTGAATAGGGAAACTGATACACAGATATGTGTGGCTCTTCCTATTACAATTATACTGTTCTTATAATGTGTAATTTACTTTAAAAATGCAAATTTTTTATTTCAGCTCTAAGCTCAGAAGAGTTATTTGCATAAAAGCCTTTTGCTTTCTTGTTCTGTAGTTTTGAATCAGAAACAAATTTCTTTGGACAGTTATACTGTGTACTATAATGTGTATGTTTTATATATATTAATTTGTGTGTGGCATCTTCACATTTTGCATGTTTAATTGTTTACCTATTTGTGTGTTGTAATGTTTTCTGTCTGTGAATGTGATTGTATTTGTAGGTGCTTCTCGATGACAGCATAGTCAATGTTGCCACGGTTGCGTCATCTCGCTATGCAGGTCCCATTAAAGCCAGAGTAGACAAGTGGCAGAGACAGCTTTCCCTATTTAGCCAGACCTTGGTAATCAAACAAGATAATCAAATACAAATCCACATTTATATACCTCAGATATTATGCTTTTTATAAATATTATATATATCTCATACAATTTATGCTGTTTCTAGGAAGAGTGGTTGGCATGTCAGAGAAACTGGCTTTATCTGGAGAGTATCTTTAGTGCTCCTGACATCCAAAGACAGTTGCCTGCTGAGTCCAAGATGTTCCTACAGGTGGACAAGTCCTGGAAAGAGATTATGAGGAAGGTCAACCGTCTGCCTAATGCCCTGCGTGCTGCCACACAACCAGGTCTGACAGAAATGCTCAGGAAAATTTGTTAAGCCTTATTGATTAAATTTCACCTTTAGATTTACACAGAGTTGGAATGTATAGAATGAATATGATGTATAAAATAAAACAATGATTCCTGTCCAGTCCCAAAAAAAGGTTTGGTTTGCAACATAGTGCATGATTAAAAAGTAAAGGTATAGGTAAAATACAACAGTAAAAACTCAATAAGTTAAAAATGACTTTGTCTCCTCAGGGCTTCTGGATATTTTCCAGAGTAATAATGCACTACTGGAGCAGGTTCAGAAATGTCTGGAGGCCTACTTGGAGTCCAAGAGAGTGGTCTTCCCAAGGTACCTGTACTTTCACACACACACACCCAACAGCGTTTCATTACTATTCTGATTTTTCTTGACTCCTTCATGTTCTTCGAATTGCTCAGGTTCTACTTTCTGTCTAACGATGAACTGTTGGAGATTTTGGCTCAGACACGGAACCCTCAGGCTGTGCAGCCTCATCTGAGGAAGTGTTTTGATGCCATATCCCAGCTGGAGTTTGGCCAGCTGCCCCCTGCTACGCCCGGAGGGGGCGAGACGGGCAAACAGTACACTAATGACATCTTAGCCATGGTGTCACCCGAGGGTGAAAAGGTTAAATCTTTCTTTCGTTATCTCAACTTTTCTTTTATGTCTTTCCTTAAAAATATTTAAATGATAATTCTTCTCTGCCTGATCATTAATATTTGTTTTCTAATGAGACACTAAAACATTGTAAACATTACAAATAAATGTATTTATTACTATATTTATAAATGTCATCACTGTTTTGGGTGTGACGTCCAAACCTTTTTATTTTGTACATATCTATAGACTATACAGTATAGCGGAATATAATGATATTAGTGATGAGAGAGTGTCTGAGTGATGTGTGTGTAATGTGTGTGTACTGTAGGTAGCTCTGGGGAAAGGGCTGAAAGCTCGTGGAAATGTAGAGGACTGGCTGGGGAAGGTGGAGGAGGCCATGTTCTCCTCTCTTAGAAGACTCAGTAAAGCTGCCATTGCTGACTATCAGAGCAAACCCAGAGTGGAGTGGGTGGTGGCTGGGCATCCTTCACAGGTGCGTGCTTGTCTGGATGTGATTGTGTGTATGTCTGTGTGTGGGTCTGCTCGCTGCTCAACTGTCTTTGTCCTTTCTGTAGGTGGTGTTGACCATCTCTCAGCTGATGTGGTGCAGGGACATGGACAACTGCCTAGAAGGAGATCACGACCACCTTCAGGCGCTACAGGAATTTGAGCTCACAAATTTTGAGGTGACATTTATCAACAAAATAGCTTCCATAGCTTCCATACATATTGAGTATATTACTATGATTTTACTAGCTTAACTAGCTTAACCAGCAGGAGTTCCTTGATCAAACCAGTTTTCCCCATGAAGGGTCATGCTTGTTAGCCACCTACAGTTTTGCTGATAAACACCCTTTAGTCCACCAACTACACAAGCATCAAACCAGCACTAACCAGCATGAATCAGTCAGATCTTTCCAGCACAATATCTGTCTGTATTTATTTGTGTGTAAACAGAGACTGAATGATCTGGCAGCTCTGGTTCGTGGGAATTTGCCCAGTCTTCATCGAAACATCATCACAGCTTTGATCACCATAGACGTGCACGCCAGAGACATCGTAACAGAGCTTGTCAAAGAGAAGGTTGGGTTATTTTTTTCCTTATTGCTGCTTTTCTAAAAATAGGCCCGTTTGTAACAGATCATGTAAATGCATGTTATTTGTGATAGTTTAAGCGTGTGTATGTGTGTTTGTAGGTGGACTCCAGTGATAATTTTGAGTGGCAGAGGCAGTTGCGGTATTATTGGGATGTGGATTTGGATAACTGTGTGGCTCGGATGGCTTTGTCCCAGTACATCTATGGATATGAATATCTGGGGGCGTGTCCTCGTCTGGTGATCACCCCTCTGACGGTACAGCTCATAGCCCTTCATACCTCTAAACTTACAGACTGATTGAGGACTTTATGACTCCTCTTACCTAAATTAAATCTAGTGTTAACCACCTCAAAAACCACCTCATTTTTTATTAAAGGGCAATATTTGCCCCCTGAACTTAATTTTAAGTGGCCTTTAGGAGGTCATAAATTTTCTAACCAGTTCACATAGCAAGTCATGTAGCTATGTCAAATACTTAAGTGAATTTAATTAAATTATCACATTTAATTAAAATTGGATAAATTGTAAGTAATCAAAGAGCAAGTCAATATTATAAATTTAGTATACCATAATACACCATAAAAACATGCCCCACTAGAGTAGATTTTAAATAGTAGGTTTAGGTCTGTGTAATGTGATATTGGTTATTAGAGTTATTAAAAAACTTGTTTGCGCTTGCAGTGTGTTTGCTGCTAATCTGTGTGTCATACAGTATAGAGTATCTGATTTGTTCTTTTATGTGCAGGATCGCTGTTACCTCTGCCTGATGGGGGCGCTGCAGCTGGATTTGGGAGGAGCTCCTGCTGGTCCAGCAGGCACAGGCAAGACTGAGACCACCAAGGACCTGGCCAAAGCTCTGGCCATTCAGTGTGTGGTCTTTAACTGCTCAGACGGACTCGACTACAAGGTGCTCATTTATCTCTCCACCAATCTAACTTCTAATATTTTTTCCCATCATTTTTCATTCCACTTATGTCTTTGACAACTAATGTCACAAAGATTAAAACCATTGTCAGCACTAGGAGGCAGCAGAGTTCCAGCTCAATTCTCTTTACAGACCCAGCGTAAACATCTATCCCTGAGTTTTACCCAGCAAGCTGTGCTTATTTATGGCCACTGTTTAGTGTTTGATGGACTGAGTGATATATCATAAAGAAGTGTCAGTTCTGACGATGCCTTAAACACTGTCTGAGCCACAGTCATTGTTCAGTGTTTGTTTTATTTATGCTGTATGGGACACAGTTAATGCTTAGGGGGCTGATGCAACCTCTCATACATACATTATTTTACCATCAGTAAAATATTCACATCTGTTCATTGTAGGTTGCTCCTCTCCCTAGTGATCTGTAATAGATTTAATTCAGTATGTAAGGTCATGTGGAAATGACACACTGTGGATTAAATCAGTTATGAGTTTTTCAATTCCCCATCTGCAAGTACACAGTCATTTTATCATAGCAAATAAGATGTACAGTACATAAAAATGGAGGAATTTGGTCAATATTTAACACATTTACATTTTTGCTGTTTACTAGCAGAACCTTTTCATTTAAGTGAACTAAAAAAGACATTAATAGGTCATAGAAAATGATGAAAACCCTTTTTCAAATCACAGTTATCATATCAATCTATCACTATTAACCACTAATCATTAAATCTTTAGGAAATATAAAAATGCAAAAATGATAACAGTTATAACTCTAAGACAGTTGCATAAGACAGTTGTTCTCCACCTTGTATTTAATCCGAGAAACTTTGTTTTCTGAAATATTCACTTTAGGGACATGCTTACAAATGTGGTACCAAATAAATTACTATAGTTGTGTTCTATAGTATGCTTTGTAGACTACTATATTTTCGAACTACCTACAAAGACACAGTAAACGTTATTGTTGTATATGTTTAGATGATGGGGACGTTCTTCAGTGGTTTGGCTCAATCGGGTGCCTGGTGCTGCTTTGACGAGTTTAACCGCATCAACATCGAGGTGCTGTCCGTCATCGCTCAACAACTCATCACCATCAGAAACGCCAAAGCAGCCAAGGTAACACACACATGCGTGCATATGCAATTTCATGCACACAAAATCAAAACATGCATTACATGCAACTGCATTACAAAGTGTTTGTATTGTGTTTGCATGCTGCAGTTGCCTCGATTCATGTTTGAGGGGAGAGAGATTAAATTGGTGATGACGTGCGCCGCATTCATCACTATGAACCCGGGTTACGCGGGCAGGACTGAACTTCCCGACAACCTGAAAGCCCTCTTCCGACCCATAGCCATGATGGTCCCCAACTATGCACTTATCGCTGAGGTGTGTGATTAAACCTCTCCGTCTGATCCCGGTAATGATGATAAACCACAGCGGGTGAGAGGTGGAGAGGTCAGCGCGGAGAGAAATGGTGCTGCCCACCTGATGTGTGCTCTCATTAAAAGCTTTTACTGTTCACCTGTGTGTGTGCTACTGTGAGAACCTGCTGTGCTCCCACTGTGTTCTTTTGGGTCTGAAACAGAGGAATTTTAGGTCACATACAGTACAAAAAATTCTCAGTATTACATGTCTTATCTGATAGCCCAGATAGTTGTATAATATCTTTGTATTTACAACAGGTGCCTCAACCTCACAGACTCTTTTATGGCCCCTCAGGTGTTATCTAATAGTTTTTCCAAAACGTGGCCTGCAGTTTAATTTCACTTTCTGCATTGTGGTTTGTCTTTTAATTTGTTTTTAGAATTTTTCTAGAAGTTTTTAAACTGTATGCTAATATGTGTACTGTAGGTACTGTACATTTTTCACCATGGTCTATTGCAGGCTTAAAGCATGTTGTAAACGTGTTATTTTAGCCTAGTTGGCAACAACATACAAGTCTTTGCTTATATCTTTCAAGAAACTATTGTTACATGCATGCACCAAATTGTACCCTGTTTGTATAACAGTTTCAGTAATTGTATATAGACAATATTCATGGTTGTAAATATCCATATATTTCTTTCAACTGTTCAACTTGCCCCTGATGGAGAACGCAACCTGGCCTATCACAGCTTTAAAGCACAGCCACTCTCTCTGTTTCTCACTGTAGGTGATCCTGTACTCAGAGGGCTTTGAGTCTAGTAAGACTCTGGCTAGGAAGATGACTCAGATGTACAAGCTGTGCAGTGAACAACTCTCCCAGCAGGACCACTATGACTTTGGCATGAGAGCTGTCAAGTCCGTGCTGGTCATGGCAGGGTGAGGCACTCAAGGTTTCTCTGTTGTTACAGCACAAACCGCTCTGGCAATTTTGATAGTCTCTGCCTTGGTTGGCACATGCCCAGGTTGTTGTTGTACAATGCACAGGACATCATGCTGTAAGTCAACAGTCTCCCTCTTACAGTCTTAAAAGATATTTGATCTAGGCTGCTTGTGTTTTCATTGTCTTAGCGTTTGATCATGAATAATTTGCTAATACTCAATCACTATCTTGAACAAGGCAGTTAGGAATGCCTGTGGCGTAAACAGCAATAAAATACAGCTGCCTAAGAAACCTCTTGAGCAAATGATTTAGGCCCATTTGGCAGAGGCGTTGTGGCCAACAGAAGAGTCTTCATTAGCGCTGGTCTCAGATCAGTGGCTGTGCAGCTGGATGCTGCCTGTATTTACTTACACAGTTAATTGTGTGCGTATGTGAGGTCTTATGCCACTGACACACTTTATTAGTGTTCAGGTTTTATAAGCAGTATAAATTCTCTTTTAATGGTGTCCTATTATGTCAATGTTTGATGCAGAAGGTCTGTCTTTAAATCAGCGGAACATAGATAACTATTTACAAGGATATATGAAAAACTGTAGGTGAATTTATTTAGAAAATAAAAGAGAATGTGTGTTTCCTGTAGGTTTTCCTGTGGTTGAACTGGTAAAGTATGGCCAAGGTGTTGCAAGGTGTCAATTTCCAGTAAATACACATACTGATAAAATTAAAGCCTATAAGTCACTTTGGTTAAATGCATAAATGAAAGTGTGAGTTTAAAAGTGGATGGAGAAGTCATATTCTGTCTTAATTACAGATAGAGTTAAGGCTGTTTAAACAGATGTTATTCTGATTTACACAAGACTAATTAGTGGTGCTCACTAAGGCATGAATGGTGCCTCAAATGGTTTGGTTTATTGAGAGGGGTTCATCTACAGTATTACTCATCTAATGGTTCAGATTTAGGATTTTTCATGGCAGGCAAAAAGCAATTCTAGGCTTAAGCCCTAAGCAACCTTATAATTTAGCAAGCACATAGCAATGCCCTAGATACCCAAAACACCATATTAACACTTTTCACATTTTCTTTAGAAAATTTTTGGCCACCTTAGCAATTTCTTTTTCAGTCCAGTTGCTTGTTTTAAAAGCCGTTGTTTAGTATTTAAATCTGTCACCAATGTTTAATAAATAACTCCAAGTTACTTGAAATTATATTTGCCGAACAGATGGCAAAGAAAGGCAAATGTTCTATATTGCAGCTTTAAGAAAACATAAACAGTTTGATTTGTGACAAGCATGTAATCTATCAAAGACTGCTATCTATTGTGTGTCTATGTGTGCAGTAGAAAATACTGAGTATGTTCTATATTCTTAGAAAGAGCACTGCTGGGTATGTGTCTGTTCATACTTACATTTCCTGTTCATTTATTTTCAGTTCATTAAAAAGGGAAAACCCTCACCTGAGCGAAGATGTTGTGCTGATCAGAGCCCTGCGAGACTCCAACCTGCCAAAGTTTCTCAAAGATGATGCGGTGCTTTTCAGGTGACCACTCATTATGTTTCCAATATTACACAGAAAGCAAATTTCCCCCCAGCATGTTTGATAAAGGATTTGTTTTTACACATACATGATAAACTCTTTCATATGAATTTGTACATAACAGTGGTTGTATGTAGAACTGTAGAAGTTTTTATACAGTATATAGACTGTGATATTTTTATAATACCTATTTATTAGAAAGTTTTACCTATTTATACCTATTTTGACAATCATAAGATCTTTTGCTAAAAAGTAGTACAATCTGTATGTAGCGTTTAGACTTAATACTTTTGAAAAGCTTTATAACATGTACAAAAGCTTTAGTACATTATGAAACAATCAATTTAAAACATTTCCCAATAACATCTGCAATGAATGTCTCACCTTTATCCCTATTTATCCCTAGTTTTCATCTCTGAGGAAATGACTTGGTGCACATTTGGGGAGGTTTTTATGTGGTTGTAGGTGTATGTGTTTATTTCTACCTCCCTCTTTCTTGACATTTAGTGGCATACTGTCAGATCTCTTCCCTGGTGTCACCATCCCAGAGCATGACTATGGCATCCTGCAGTCTACTATTCACTCGTCCCTGTGCCAGCGCTCCCTCCAGCCCCTCCCGAGCATCATCAGTAAGGTCATCCAGCTTTACGAGACCATGCTGGTCCGTCACGGGGTCATGCTTGTTGGGCCTACAGGGGGAGGCAAGACCGTTGTCTACCGCATACTGGCGGACACGTTGGATACTCTGTATCGGGCCGGCCACCAAAACCCTTTCTACCGCCCTGTCAAGACCTATGTGCTCAACCCCAAATCTGTGAGCATGGGGGAGCTTTACGGGGAGGTGAACCCTCTGACCCTGGAATGGCGGGATGGTCTTATGGCGCTGTGCGTGAGGGCGGCTGTCCAGGACTTCAGTGATGACCACAAATGGGTAATCAGCGATGGTCCAGTGGATGCGTTGTGGATCGAGAACATGAACACGGTGCTGGATGATAATAAGATGCTTTGCTTGGCCAACAGTGAGAGGATTAAACTTACACCTTCCATACACATGGTGTTTGAGGTGAGGAACGCGCATACGTGCCCTCTCTTCATTAAATTCTGCATGTGCTTCCTGTTTAATTAAATGCTTGTCACGCATACTTGCGCGTGTCTGTCTCAATCAGGTGCAGGACCTTGCTGTGGCATCTCCTGCCACTGTAAGCCGTTGCGGGATGGTGTACATTGACCCAGAGGAGTTAAAGTGGATGCCGTACGTTCAGACGTGGCTCACGGGCCTTGCTGACAAGGTGAAGGCTTAAAACTTCTTAGGGTTCCTATGGGACTCATGAAAGCAGAGTGTTAACACTGCTTCATTGCCCCTGAAGCATTAAGAAGTGCCTTAATCGATAGTTTTATAGGCAGACATTAAAGAAAAGCACCAGCAATGTGCTCAGTGAGGTTGGCTGTAGAATAACTTTCAATTTAGTGTTTGGACCTATAGAGCTGTTGCCATCTGAAAAAATGTGTGTCTGTTTAGATCACAGAGCCCATACGTGTATATCTGATGGAGCTGTTCGGGCGATATGTGGAGAAGGGTCTGCAGTTTGTATCAAAACGCTGTGTGCAGGCCATCGCCCAAGTGGACATCAGTAAAGTCACAACCCTCTGCTGCTTATTGGAAGCACTGCTGTTCAGCAATGGAGCCCCTAACCTCAAAATGGTATAATGGCACTCACACAAAACGGATTAAATTATTTTTTATAACGTATGTTTACTTGCAATAATTTATAAAAGAATGGAAAGCACCTTGAGGCTGAGTGTAATTGTGAGTGGGGGAAACTTCAGATATAATCCGTAATTTATTAGGTTTATTTAAAACACCTTGTATCTGCATCACATTTTTTAGTGACACATTTTTAGTGCCTACATTTGATGCAAATAAAAATAGGATTTAAAGTTTAAAATAATAATATTAGATTAATAAGATTTAAAATAAAAGTATTCTGCTACTTTTGTTTAAAAAGAAAATGACAGTGACAGACCAACAACACTATCAGTACATGTCTAACTGACATCCAATCTAGACACCCTCTTTGGGGTTATTGTAAATTACCTACCATGTAGAATTAATTGTGTTGTCCCTTCTCACTTAAATTATATTCCATGACGATCAGGTTTGTATAGTTCTTAACGACCCACTCCCCATTAACCGTTTTATAATTGATGGTAATTATCAAGGGAGAAACTCAATAAAACTCAACGCAGACATCTCGCAGGTCTGCTGAGAAGCAGAAACACTGTGTAAGAGAGCTTTAGGCTTTAATATTCATAGTGACACTTTTAATTTGATCTAAAATTAAATTGATATGAAGTGATATTACAATACCACAATGTAAACACAAGTTCACTCTTCTCTTAGAATCTGCCGTACTGGTCCTTATTTCTCCACCTCCGTTTCCTTACTGACACAAGCTATATTTTGATAAAATGCAGGTGCAAAGAACTGTGAGGATTCAGAGAGGATTGGAGGCTCAAGCTACAGGTTGAGTTCCAAGAATCTAAACTTTGAACTGGCACAGTTTAGAACATTCAGACCCAAATCTGCTGCATTGCAGCACATCCTGTATAGTGCTATAAACTCAGGACTGTCTATCAATTTTAAGGTGTTTTATATTATATTAGTATATCAGCTTTTCAAATTGCATTCTAAAATATGATTGGAAGAACTGCATGTAAACTGTCGATAAATGCACACTGTGACTGTACATTCAATATTAATCCACCAAGATGCTACTTTGCTTGCCAACTGTAAACAGCCTACGGTTAGGATGAATTACTTTACTTGGAGAAAGATCTGTTTAATGGTGTTTTTTATCATATTGCTGTTGCCGCTGTTTCATAAAGGCATTCTAGGACATGGGATTTTATCATGGTAACTTTATAGAACAGGTTTCGGAATGCAGATTGTGTTTGTTAAAGCTCATTGCTTTAACTTTTTGCTTTAACTTTATGCTTGTGCTTTCCTTTGCATGCATTTGCAGGAGTCCAGTAAGCTAAACAGCGTGTTATGTCAGACATTTGTGTGCTGCTACTTGTGGGCAGTGGGAGGAAATTTGATTGACAGCCACTGGGACACATTCGACACCTTCATTAGACAGCAGTTTGAAGACAACAGCGATGCAAAGGTACGTATCATTTACACATCGTGATCCCTGAACTCACACCAGTGATACAAACTTAGATTACATTAGCCCCTTTTGCATATGCAGTTTTTACTGTTTAATTACTAGTAAATTACTGTTATAAGATGTGACCTTTTATTTACAGGTAAATCAGGCCTGGCAATTTACCAGTAAGAAAAGTTGAAACATTACCTGTACATTACCAGTGGGATGCTATGTGTGATACAGAATAGGCAAACCAGTATGATCGCAGAGCACATTGATGTAATAGTCTGCTTTGGACCAATCACAACATTCTGATGCACATATTATGTTTACTCTGCGCTGTTTATGAAGTCCAAGCAGGGATGTTTGGCTAATATGATGTCCATACGTCAAAAGCTGCACAAATGTTAACGTTTGCCACAAAAATGACAAACGTAAACGTTTGCCATTCAACAGTTTGCAACTTCAAAAAAAATATAGGCTGCATACAAAGTCAAACCCCATCAAAACAACACTGGCAGCAGGACAGCGAGCTCACTCTAGGTTTCGTACCTGTAAAAAGATGGAATGCCATTGCTTAGATGAATGGAATGCTATTGCTTATGAGTCATTTTGGTAATTTACTAGTAATTTAGGAGGATTACTGTGTGAAACAGAATTTCACCCAGTGGGATTTTTCTAATTACAGTTATAGATGTTTTTGTATTTATAAAACTGTTCCAGTTTCAGTACGTTTGTCCCAAAAACACGCTATGACCCACACGCTTCACCCAAAAATTCTGTGTATCACTGGGCAGCACCCTTAGTAACCACCCATAGCAATGTAAACGTGAAGTGCAGAGGGAGGGATTAGCTATAGCGGAATAGATGGAAACCCAATGCTTTCTCATGCTGAGAGATAAGCAGCTGTATTTGTGTGAGGAAAATCACATTGTATTTAATGGCTGAAGGCTACGTCCATTTGGATGTATTAATGCATTACAGATGTATGTTCAAACAAACAGAAACATCTCTGTTTTCATTTGAGCTCCATGAGATGACAAAAATTACATCTAGAAACATTCTGTTGCTGTTCACAGTTGATCAAGGACTTTTTTTCCAGCAAAAGGAAGGATTTTAGTGATTTTACTTCACAAAAGTTGCATTGACATGTTTTCTGGCTTTAATATCGGCATTGTTGATAAGTGTTTTATTAAAGCAACAAGGCATTTGAGGATAGTGCTGTATTGTGAATAAGATTTATTCATGATATAGCACATCCTCTCATCCTTATTGCTTACATAAACACAATGGAGACATATCCCCTTTCTGTTTTCTTGCCATATTTTTCCAGTAAATATTAAAAAAGACAGCAGTACAACTACAATATGAAGGGTTTGGAGGAGTCTTTTTTGTTTTTAGCGCCATGTACCTCCCAATGCATTCTGTATAATCAGAAAGGTCATGAATTATTTATTTAGTCCTGTTCAATGTGTTTTCAATGGCCAAAAACTCCTGTCAAGTAACCAAGTCATGATCGCATGGAACATTAAAGACACTGCAGATCCCCTTTGGGCTTTGACACTTAAAAAGCACATTAACTTACAGTAGAGGTCATCTAAATATTTCAAGATAGATCTGTTTTTTCATTATTCTCTATCAGATCCAAGCACCTCCTGTATTTCTCGCCTTTATAAATGTGTCCTCTGGAATTTCATGAGAGAGAGAGATTAAAGAAAAACAATATGTTTCAGGCATTTGTATAAGGATGAAGGTACAGTGTTTATTTCAGAAGGTCAGAATGCAGCAAAGAGTGCCGTTATTAGAATTCCACAGAGCGAGTCAGAAGGACTCGAGGTGGGAGGGGTGGAGAGCAGAAAAGGAGGTGGAAAGAATTTGATGGTTGAAGAGATGGTAAATTTGAGTTAAAGAAGGCTGCTGGAACCTCTAGAAAAGGAAGAACAGAGTGTTTCTTTTCTGATTTTTGGCTGTTGTAGGTTTATAGTATTTTTAGTGATTTTATGTCTGTGTTGCAGATAGTGTTTGCTAACACATTTCCATCACTATTACTTTTGCTTATACTTGGGGATAAGCTTGAGATATGTTTCACTGTCCTTAAGTATCAAGCTTTGGTACATAAACTGATGCATTATTTTATTATGTTTGCCACGATAATGATAAAATATGATGAAACAGGGAAGCATTAAACATGTATTTGGAGACCATATCTAGAAGCTCCTTTGCTTTAGGGACAACTTAACAACCTAAAACTCCTATAACAATTTAAAAATGCCTAGAAACGCCCTAGCAACCACCCATTACACGCTAATAATATGGCTAGTTTTTGGACTTCTCACATTTTCTTCACAAAACAAATGATGTTTGTTATATACTCTATATATAGTCAGTAAAACTAACACACAGCCCCCAGTGAGGTTACAAGGCACTCAAATCTTTATACCTATTATAAACACACACACACACATATGCACATGCTCGGCGAATACATTTACAAAGGAATATGTCATGACTATTACCCACACGCACAGACATGAAAATCTCATCTGCCGGATTTACACATCTATGAAAATGTACATTAATAGCATTACATTGTAGCATTTAGTTTTAATACGGCTCTTTATCTCTTCATTGGTATTTGTAACTTTAAATGAGAAGTTTAACAGACTGTTAATGCTTCTGAAAGTTAATTCTGACAAGCTTCAGAAAGCCCCATTTGGTCACTATAAAAGTGGTCCATATGACTTTGGAATGGTGAAATATTTTAAGCAAAAACCTATTAATATTTTAGTGAACCATTTTATGGTATTGTAACTGTGATTTTTGTTATTTTTTGGGTGCTTGACGTTCTGCTAAATGTCCTTTTTGTGTTCTGAGTATGAAAGACTTGACTTGAGAAAGTAAAACAATGACAGAATTTTAATTTTTGGAAGAACTGTCCCTTTAAATATGATATAGGCTACTAAGTTTGAGAGAAATTCTAGAAATGTTCATTCATTTATATTTCCTCTTTCCTACGCTCTCTCTCGCTCTCTCTTTCTCTTACTCTCACTCACTTACTCACTCACCCAGTTACCAAGCGGATTTGATTTGTGGAGTGTGTATATGAACTTTGAAACTAGTTACTTGGAGCCATGGGAGAAGATTGTTCCCACTTTTAGTTACAACAGTGAGATCCCCTTCTTTGAAATGTTGGTTCCCACCACAGACACAGTGAGATATGGATACCTGATGGAAAAACTGCTGTCTGTCAATCACTCTGTCCTCTTCACTGGTATCACTGGAGTGGGGAAGGTAAGATGGGCCTGAGTTTAATGAAAAGTGCTTTTAAAGCAGCAAATGTTATTTGTTGTAGTGTTAGCCAATAGAAATTGCTTAAACTAGGCCTGTTTTATATTTCAGTCTGTGGTGGCGCGGGCATTGTTGAACAGCGTGCAGGAAAAAGCAGGATATGTCCCTGTTTACATCAACTTCTCAGCCCAAACCTCATCAGCCAGAACCCAGGAGATCATTGAGTCAAAGCTGGAGAAGAAAAGAAAGAATATACTGGGTAAGGGATAGACCTACAATACTCAGAGTTTTTATATTATTAGGGTGCGTGAGTAAACTGCCATACTGAAAACCATTATCGGCATGTTCATGTGTCTCAGGTGCTCCTGCTAATAAAAAGATTGTGGTGTTTGTGGATGATCTGAACATGCCAAAGCTGGACAGTTATGGCTCTCAGCCACCTATAGAACTCCTCAGACAGTTCCAGGACTTCCAAGGCTTTTACGACAGAGAAAAGTTCTTCTGGAAGGAGATACATGTAAGGCTTTCCACATGCATTCAAAATTAAACCATGATATGTTTTTTTGCCAAAAATAGAGAAAACCTGTGATAGATTTGTCCTGGTTTCAAATTGTTTAAAAATAGCCTGGGAGGGTTTGGAAGTTTATACTACTACAGGAATTGTGGAACCTGTAGGAATTGTGATTAATACCCAAATTAAATGATTAAGAATCATTACATTTCTTATAATTTCCATCCCAACTAACTGCTGTGAGATTGTTAGTCTTAATAGTCTAGAGCACAGATTCTTTAGAGGCTATAATCCAGTTTTTTTTAAATTGTTTTAATTGATAAACATTTTCTTAATCTTTGCCTCACTCTCTCTGTGGGCATGAAAAAAATGTGCAGCATTTTTTATACCATGACTAAAAATAATACTTGATGTTTGAAGTTGCTGCTCTCATATTGTCTTACCTTAGAAATGATACACGAGTATGTAAAAAATGCAGAAAGTAAACAAGGACAATTATGCGATTCGGCAAGGTTACAGAGAAATATGATGATCTGAGTGTAATCAGTACCCATCAATGTCAAATTTGAGTTACGATAAAATAAAAGACAAAAATACGACAAGAGGGCAGAATCCACTGAGGTTAAAAGAGAGATTTGTGGTTATAAAGTGAGTTTTTGCCCTTGAGGAAATTAATCTGGTTTAGTGTAGCTCTTTGGTGGCCGAATACGACACAGCTTTGACTTTGACACAGCAACTTTTCCTGAATGATTTTTCTGTCGTTTGAAGAGTAATTGGTCATTTCGTTTTCCAGCTGTCATGACTGCTCTCGTTTTAATTTGGGTATTAATCAATAATACATTAATTTCCTCCAGCAAAGGTTTGATGGGAATGGTGAAAGTGTCAAAAAATGTAATTTATATCCTGTGATTATTTTTTCTTATACACTAATTCTACTTACTTTCTTTCTCCAACTCTAAGGATATGACCATAGCCGCAGCCTGTGCGCCCCCTGGTGGTGGTCGCAACCCTGTGACTCCTCGTTTCATACGACACTTTAGCATGCTGTGTCTTCCTACACCCTCTGAGCACAGCCTGAAACAGATCTTTAGGGTAGGACATATCACTGCATCCATTCTGAATAAGCTGTTGCATGGTTTTAGAATGATGTTGCAGTACAGAGTTAAAGTTTGAACTGTCCATGGTTCTGAACTCTTGGCCAGAGATCTGGAGCTGTCCGAGGTTCTGAACAGACAGCCTGAAGCTGTTTATACTTTTGTTTGGCACTGTTACGTGATCTCCCCCAAACTGCTTTCACAGCTTACTTTCTAAAATTGACTTACTAAACAAAAACAACCTGTAGCAGTGAACTTTTTTTGCAAACTTTTTTTTGCAAAAAACACACACCCTTACACTCATGTTTAGACTTGACTTATCCTTAACCTTCTACTGTTTAACTTGGTCCAACACTGTTAATAACAAAATACTCTCTCCTCTTTCCTGCTGCTTACCTCTCCCAAGCTTCAACTGTATTTCTGCTTCTAAAAATAGCTTTGTATACTTACTGTTGGCCCCTTAAGACAAAATTTTAAGAGCTCTTTCATTTGTAAGTCACTTTGGATAAAAGCGTCTGCTAAATGAATAAATGTAAATATGCACAAGTCAACTATAAGTCAATCTTGAGAGCTGTATAGTGTCAATGCTTATGCATAGATGTTTTGTTATCCCACATTCTCTTCTTGTGTGTTTTTGTGTGTGTTTGCAGGCAATTTTGGGGGGGTTTCTTACTGAATTTTCAACCGCAGTAAAGCAAGCAGCAGACAGCATTGTGGACGCTGCTGTTGAGATCTACAATCGCATGAGTGTAGACCTACTTCCCACACCGGCCAAATCTCACTATGTTTTCAATCTTAGAGACCTCTCCAAATGTGTGCAGGGTAGGAGATTAAGAAACACACAAGTGTATACACCTACACACATTATAAACATGAAGACATTCACACAGAATTAGCACACATAGTAGTGCTATTTTAATTTGTGCTAATTCTAATTATTTATTCATGTATTGCAAACAAACCATACAAAAGCATCAAAATGCCTGCAAAAAAGTATAACACAAAGCCAGGTTTGATCTAGAACATCTGTTGTGCTTAAATACACCATAGAGCTTCTTTTGTTCCAGAGTTCTCAGGTGGCCAATAAAAATGCTCTCATAATTTAAAAAGCACCTTGGGGGGCAGTTAAAATGCTCTTCTAAGGTTAAGCACTGTTCCAGGTGAGAAATTGCAGACGGGGTGTCTCTGTGGGGTTACTGTCAGAGTAAACTAAATCTAAACAGTTCAACCCTTCATCTGATTATGATTTATTTGTGTTTAAAGGTCACAGACAAGTTCATCTGTCACTCTTCATTAACTGTAGACGTTAAACTGTTTATGCCTGTGGTTTTACATCAAAACAATTTTTGTCTATAGAAATGGTACACACACACACACACACGCACACACACGCACACACACACACACACATACATATATTAGTCTTAATATATAATATATAGCCTTAATATAAGCATCTGTATTATTTTTTTCTTATGTGTGCTTGTGCTGTATGTGTGTGTGTGTGTGTGTGTGTGTGTGTGTGTGTGTCTGCAGGTATGTTGCAGTGTGAGCCAACTACGGTGAGAGATCAGACGCAGATCTTCCGTTTGTTCTGTCACGAGTGTCAGCGTGTCTTTCACGATCGACTCATCAACAATGAGGATAAGACTTACTTCAACACCATCATCTCTGAGATGGCCAGTAAGCACCTGCCTCTCACATCTTTGTCACTGCTAGTCTTTATATAATTGCAAAACCAGAATGTAAATTCCAGTAATTTTAGCAGATTTCCCAGATCTACAGCATAACATTGGATCTTTTAAACATTTAGCTATTGTGTAAATCTTTGCAACATTACAAAAGTCCTGAACAGAAACAGATGGGTTAAAAGAATATTATAGGCCTCCTCTAAACATGGCATGACATTATCAGAATGATCTATTTATTATTATTTTGCCCCCAATCTGTCATGCTGACTAATCCTGAACTGCTCCATTTACCCAACAGGTAAATATTTCAGCATAAACATAGAGCCAACTTACTTTGTGAATCAGCCCATCATTTTTGGAGATTTCATCAAGGTGATTTTTGTAAAAAAATATTTATGATATCTTTTACTTACTATTCTATTTATTGTTGTAAATTATTTTCTTTACATTTCAATACAGTAGTATAATTACTATGGCTTTAATCAAAGTAATAACATAATATTTGGAATCAAATTAAGCATATATTAGTATTTCAGAAAAAAGTGTAATCCTTTGATTTATTGATAGTGGGAATGCATTGTTTATAGATGAAATGACGTATTAATAAAACTGTCCAGGTTGGTGCAGACAAGGCTGACCGTGTGTATGAGGATCTAACAGACATGGAGAAGATTAGGCAGGTGCTGCAGGATTACCTGGAAGACTACAACACAACCTTTGCCAAGGAAACCAAGCTTGTGTTCTTTCAGGACGCCATTGAACATGTGTCTAGGTAAACAAGCTGGTCATATGTCAACCATAAAAGCAAGTGCCCTGATGACCCAGCCTTCTGGGCGTCTGTGTCACTGTACTAATGGAATGTTTTATTTTTCCTGCTATATGACCTGAGCTAATGTTTCCTCACCTTCCTTTTCCACCCTCGTCTACAGAATCGCCCGCATGATTCGTCAAGAACGTGGCAACGCCCTATTGGTTGGCGTGGGTGGCACAGGAAAACAGTCTCTAACACGACTGGCTGCTCACATGTGTGGCTACCGCTGCTTTCAAATTGAGCTGAGTCGCGGTTATAATTACGACAGTTTTCACGAAGACCTGCGAAAACTGTATAAAATGGCAGGAGTAGAGGGCCAGGACATGGTCTTTCTCTTTACAGACACTCAGGTACAATCAAAGACAAATCTGCTTGATCATTAACCTTCTGTCAACTTGTATATACACTTGTCCACTTGTGGACAATGCCACTTGTGTAATTTTGCATTAGAGTGAGTGTTAAAGCATGCAATGCAAAATGCAATCGATACATCACATTAAATCGGTACAGTATACATGATAGAGAAATTAATGTCTAAAAGATATTAATTTAATCTTTTACAAACAAGAAAATTGTTTTCTAGTTGTTAATTTTACAGTAACATTACAAAAATGTGTCTTAATAGATGTCAGTAGTCCCCAGTGAGCAAGCAAGAGGCGATTGTGGCATGTATACATTATCATTAAAGAACTTGTTACAAATATTGAAGAATAATCCAAGGCCCTGTCCCTGGGTGTACTACTAGCCATACTGTAGATGTCCTATTTGATTCAAGGGTCTCACAAGAACCCCCTTTTCAGTCAGCCCTTTATGCTGCTAGGATCACAAGGGCTAAGGGTGACATTTGGGATAGAGCCTAACTATGTGTTTTGCCATGACACCTTGCATCTCCAACATTTGTGCAATGTTCTGTCTTTCAAAAGGGGCAACTTTCATTGTCATAACAACTGCAAAGTGAATTCAATGGCAAGTCACCAATTTCATGTCTTTTAATGAACTCAGTTTGTTTGATGGATGCCAGACAAAATCAGGTTGTGTAAATTGCAATGCTTGCCTGTGTCAAACCCGAAACCTTCCCTGAAATCCAGTTTTGACTAATTTACAATGTGTGATTTATTGATATCTGGATATTAATCTGGATGCGGAGAGGTTCTTTGAGCTGTGGAGTAGACAGTGGGTCATGTCAGTTATGACTCTGGGCCCTGTGCCAGTACTGTAATACTGTCTCATAAAAGAGGAGACTGCACCGGCTTCATGATTCAGCATACAGGCTCTGCAGCAGTAATGACCCCTCAATTATTTTTGGAACAGTCCTTAACAAGAAAGATACTGGATAGTATTTACACACACACACACACACACACACACACACACACACACACACACACACATACATATACATAGTAGGAGAAATATTAATGCACGTGTCCATGCTATTTACTAATGGGAATTATTCTGAGTTATTTAATAGACCATTGTAATGTCATGTATTTGGGTCTTTGTGCTTGTGTGTGTGCTTGTGTATACTAACGGTAGTGGATACATTTCAGTGCTTTTGACAGATTGTCACTCACTGTCGACTCATTGTTTCTCAAACGTGCCCTTAGAGGACATGCGACCTCTCAGTTCATATACTTGAAAACGTCCACCTGTGTGTCTGTGTGTGTCTGGATCTGTGTATGCAGGCTAGGATGTGCTGATTAGTTCAGTTTCCTACAGTGGGATGGTCTTGTATAATGTATAAATGTTTTGTTGCACATAAGTTGGTTACCAAAAATGACAATTCTGCCATCATGTTTCAACACTTGTTGTTGTTTTGATAAACAGCCCTACTGGTGTTTTCTATACAAGTGAATTTAATATCACACCAGGGTTTGACATCAATGGTCATTGCGATCATGATGAGCCAGGATTATCACTGTTGTACATGATAGTTCCCAGAACAGCCTGGTTGATCGTATAACCTTATTTGATGACATCACGGCTTTGTTTTTCTCATCTGTTTAAGATTGTCGTGGAAGAGTTCCTGGAGGACATCAATAACATGCTGAACTCTGGTGAAGTACCAAACCTGTTTGAGAAGGATGAACTGAAACAGGTGCTGGCTGCTGTAACTCCCAAGGCCAAAGAGGTGGGCATCTCAGAAGGAAACAGGGACGAGGTACGTATTGTAGACATCGCACCATTAATACCGTTCAAACAAATCACAAAGGCCTGTAATCACGGAACTTTACTGAATTTTTTCAGTAGTTCTGAATTCATGCTGTCTGGAGGTCAGGTGACATTCCTGCATGTATGTCTCTGCGTCTCCAGGTCTTCCAGTTCTTTATCTCTCGTGTACGTGAGAAGCTGCACATAGTGCTGTGCATGAGTCCTGTGGGCGACTCATTCCGTTCACGCTGCCGCATGTTCCCCTCGCTGGTTAACTGTTGCACCATCGACTGGTTTGTGCAGGTTAGATTCCTCTGTGTCTCTGTTAATACACTCTTATACTTTTAGCCTTTTCTGTCTGTCAAAAACAAATAATCAAAGCAATAATCAAAACATAAATTTAGCATTCCATGTTACTGCAAAATCCCGCAGTCCACTATAGTGTTAGCATAGCACTCCACAATATGTATTTAAATAAAGGTTATTGTTATGCCTTTCATAGCACACACCTCTTTTTCTGTGCAAATCAGGATCGTTATAAAATGCACTGAAATTGTCAACCTCATTATTATTTGCTTTGTTATTTGCAGGTTTATACAACCTGAAAGTCATTTTCACATTTTAATACTTTTTAGGCAGCTGCTCTTCACTGAACAGATATTTTTCAATTTTGTTGTAAACACTTGTATACCTACAGCACATTGAGTTCACAATATTTCTAATCATACTGTTAGCAATGGAATGAAACCAAATGGAATGATTTATTAAAATGAAAGGGTTACCAAATTGTGTGTTAAATTGTTATAAGCATCTCACACTCAGTCACCCCTAAAAGTCTGTTTCTTCAGTCATCTACTTTTCACAGTCATGGATATAGACACGATTCTTGTCTGAATAGATAAATTGTTCTAGACATATCAGTGTGTGTTTTCTTAGTTGTTAAGTCACATCTTATAAAAAAATAAGAGAATGAATGAATGAATAAACAAACAAACACATTCATTCTATTCTATGTTTTATTCTGTTACAGTATATACTCATACTGACATTTAGTGGAACTGTGTGTTGTAACTACTGTGTAACTTGTATGTGCAGTTTTAGTTCTGATGTGTCATGTTTGTTGGTGTGATAAATGGCGGTGTGCTGGCACTGCTGGCCAACCGCAGCTGGTCGTTAGCCTTAAGCAGCAAGCCTGCATGTCTGTTCGCTCTGCTCTTATTTGCTTATTTGTTTTCATCAGTCTATGCTTGTTTACTTCTCTACACACACACACACACACACACACACACACACACACACACACACACACACACACACACACACACACACACACACACACACACACACACACACACACACACACACACACACACACACACACACACACACACACACACACACACACACACTAATACTCATCTCAGATATTTCAAGGTGACCCTTATGGTTTTCGCTTAATGAAAGAAGCGAAAACCTAGGGAAGTCTGCCATTTTTGTGTTCAGTTTGTGGAAACTATTTTGTGGAAACCACTGCATTATGATATGATACAGTTTATATTGTATGCGTGTGTGTATATATTTTTCCAAGCCTTATAAATCAAATGATTGTTTTGTGTTGAGAAAAAACCAAAACTAAGTTATTGTTCATAACCCTTTTAATGAAGACAACATAAGGGACACCATTTTATTTCATTTGGGGTTTATTTGAGAACTGTATCTGTCTGATTAATATAGTTTATAAAATAATACATAACGTTTATAAAATAAGTTTTATAAACTGATCAGCCATTTTACTTAAAGATCAAAACATTGATTTACAAACCAGACATCACTTATTGTAATAGCATGGAAAACAACATGACAATGAGTAAATGATAATCATTTCAGGCTATTTTTTTCCCTTTAACATCAAATGTATTGATATGTTTTCTTTGCAGTGGCCTCGTGAAGCTCTGCTCTCTGTGTCCCAGACATTCTTCCAGAACGTGGAGTTTGGCAGTGAGGAGATGAAGCAGTGCTTTTCAGAGATGTGCGTGGAGATCCACGTTAGCGTCACTGATATGGCTGAACGTTTTTACTCTGAATTGCGCAGGCACTACTACACCACGCCCACCTCCTACTTAGAGCTCATTAACCTGTACCTGAGCATGCTGGGAGAAAAGAGACAGCAGCTGCAGGCGGTGAGGAGGCGGGGCTGAATGGATGGGGGGTTGAAATGTTACAGAACATAATTTGTTAACATTAGGGATTCAAATCACTTTGCCAGTAAATTGCGAAAGGGAAAGGTTGTTAGCGTTGTAATATTAAAGTGATCGCTATGTCAACTGGATGATTTATTAGAGTAAAAGAGGCGTGGAAAATATCACTGACCTGTCTGAAACAGATGCAAAGATAATCAAAGATGTTTGACATTGAAATTGAAGGTGTGTTTGTTTGCACAGGCTCGGGATCGTGTGAAAAATGGTCTCACTAAACTTCTTGAGACAAATGAGCTGGTTGATAAGATGAAGCAGGACCTTTCTGCTCTGGAGCCTGTGCTCAAACAGAAATCCATTGATGTTAATGCGCTTATGGAGAAACTCACTGTGGACCAAGCAAGTGCTGACCAGGTGTGTGGGCTTTAATCTGATGCTAATAATTTAGCCTTTCCCCTGCACTGCTCTCAGGAACTTTTACTTATAACAATTAACTGTACATGCTGTAGCACAGCCAGGTGACATTGAATGGGCATTTCAAGGGCTTCTGTCATTTTATGGTTTTCTATCTTTGTCTTTTACACCAATTTATAATAATATCCAAAATGTCTTGTACTAAAAATGGCAGTAATTAAGGTTTTGGTATTTTGGTAATACAAGACAAAAGTCCTTTTCTTTTTGAATAGGGGGAAACCGATATCTTTAGGGCAGATTTAATAAAATGTTAAAATATACCACACAAATTGTCCAAATCAAGGTCTGATGCTTTGGGAAAGTGGCACTTATTTTTAACACTGAAGAATGGAAAAACAGAGATTGATTGTGATGTTGGATGAACTTTTGCCATCTTATCGTTAATTAAATGCAATATTATTATGATCTTTTGATATGTATAAAAGTATCTGTCCACCTCATGATCTCACCATGACATTTTCACATCAATGAAAGTGGTTGAGTGTGAATGTATTTTTGTAATGAATGTTTCTTCATTTTTATAATGAAATGTTTTTGAATCCTGGATTGAATTTGAATTGTCATCAAACAGTTTGATCCCAGTATGAAAACTCTGAAAAAGGTCAATCTTTTAACCTTTGCCCTTTGACCTCCTTACCTTAAGGTGCGCAGGGTTGTTAAGGAGGATGAAGCTTTAGCTAAGATAAAGGCAGGTGAGACTCAGGCCATTGCAGACGATGCCCAGCGTGATTTAGACGAGGCTCTGCCTGCTCTGGACAGTGCTAACAAGGCCCTGAACGCCCTGGATAAAGCAGATATCTCAGAGATCCGTGTTTTCACCAAACCACCAGACCTTGTCATGACTGTGATGGAGGCAGTTTGCATCCTGCTCAACAGCAAGTGAGTCCTGCTTTATGTGTGTAATTACATATTTATTACATGCTTATTAAAATTCAATGTCCACTGCTTTTTTAAGATTTAGAATTTTTTTCTACATTTAGAATTACCTTTAAGAATGAAAATGTATCTATTTCTTAAATATTCATTAAATGTTTATGTATAAAAATTAATGTATATAGATAAATATTTTCTAAATATGTATCTATTTCTTATGTAATTACACATTTTTACTTTGTTCTACTAATTTTATTTTCAATTTATAGACTGTATTGTGTTGTGTAGTCCACTATTTCAGCTACTTTATTCAAATATGTGATGACACAGATGATTTTACAACAGGTTCATCTGATGGTAAAATAAGCAGCAATCAAACAGCAGAAAATCATGTCCTCACACATCATAAACTCTCTCTGGCTGTACAGTATGACTCACTATCTGCTGGCCATAATAACATGAGAGTCTCTAACTGTGTAGCATCTGTGATCTTCTTGCTCAATCATTAATCTCACCCTTCTTCTACATTCCCTTCCCATCTGCTTCATCATCATCATCATTATTTCTATAGGACGGCAATTTAATGGGTGTTTAAAATGTTATAACATCTCTGTCTCTTCACCACTCTCTCTATTGCAGTTCTTTTGTCCTATAATTGTTCAATTTGCGTTTGATATTACACATGTGCTGTCTGATGACAGATGCTTAAAGCAGAGTTTAAAGTCAACTTGAAGTTAAAATGGACCTCATTTACTTTCTTACCACACGTTCCTGGTCTGATTAATTTGTGCAAGTTATTCCAATATAAATTCAAAATGTAACAATCGGCTCTGCCACCAAAACAACTTTTCTACTTGGCTGATGTCACCAAGCCCTCTTATGTTTTAGCCCCTCCCTCCTTTTCATATTTTAGTTGATTCACAAAGGATACAATTTAGGAAAAATGTTTGTCCTGAATTTCTTTCCATACTAAATATCTATTGGAAATACATTGCGTTGAAATGCATTTTCATGTTTTCTATAACAGCCATCATTTAAAGTATTTACACTCAAATCAGTGTGACACTCAAATGCTCTTAAGTCATATAAACATTTTATAATATTTGATTGTATTGTATTGTATTGTTTGATATCAACACATGAATATGTAATGTGCATAATTGGACACCCTTACTCTTACACCCTTTATATTACCTATTTGTTCAGGTGTTTTATATTTATGAATTAATTTTGTGTGATTTGCCCTGGTGCTATTGAAAATCACCTGCGTTAAATTATCTGTTATTCTAATTGCCTTTGTTTTAAATTTCCAGCTGTGTTCTCACCCATCTGGCATTAAAGCTGATAGTATAATTAAGGGTTGGTGAAGAGAAGGTGCGGGCTCTTCACTGTGCTTTTAAACAGATATACCGAGTGCCATCACTTGTCTAAACAAAAGGAAAAGATACATGAAAAAGAGCTCAGTAGAGTCTTGTAGACTTTAAACAGCACAAAAATGAATTCACATTAGATTTTTAATTTTTATTCATAATGGTGTGCTGTTATTAATGTAGTTGTCTAAATTACAGTTCAGTCATTGTATTATCTTAAAGATACCATTTATAAAGCATCTAATTCATTTCTTAGTGACAAACTGGCTGTTCACACTTAATCTGATTTGTTAAGACCAGTTCATTTGTCACCAGATCATTCACCTGTCTTCCATCATTTAGGACAGACTGGGCCAGTGCAAAGCAGGTTCTGGGTGATGGCAACTTCCTAAAAAAACTAATGGACTATGACAAGGACAATATCAAACCTCAGATTCTTCAGAAGCTGCAGAGATACATCTCGAATCCAGATTTTGTGCCTGATAAAGTGGAAAAAGTGTCCAAGGCCTGCAAATCCATGTGTATGTGGGTGAGAGCTATGGATTTATATTCCAGAGTTCTGAAAGAGGTTGGGCCCAAACGTGAGAAGCTGGCTGCTGCTCAGGTGAGCCCAGTCCTTTTATTAGATTCTGTTGGTTATAATGTTGATGGAAACATTGATGCTTTGATGTATTATAAATGCATTGCTATGTTAATTTTGTTTGTTCTGTTGTTCCTCAGGCCGAGTTGGACGCAACAATGTCCACCTTGAAAGAAAAGCAGAAGAAACTGCAGGAGGTGGAAGACCAAATCAAAGTTCTGCAAGAACAGTTTGAATCCAGTGTGGCTGAGAAAGAGGGACTGGGTGAGAGAGAGAGAGAGAGAGAGAGAGAGAGATGAAAAGACAGATATGAGGCTCCACAAATGCACAATTATTGAATTTACTGAAGTGTGTCACAACAGAGAGTAAATGACAGCACTGCAATATCAGAAAGCAATGTGTTGCTGCTATATAAGAGATTTGAAAGAAGACACATTGAATAGAGAATTGAAGAACAGTTGTGTGAACAGTGAATTTTGTAAACAAATGTAGAAGGTCATGCAAATTAGTTTCATGTTTTATGACAAACAAGGGCATCATTAAATACTATAAGTGGATTATTGTGGGGGTTTGTGTTTTGCATTCGCATTTGTATGTGGATATGTGTGTAATTATGGGCGTTTCTGTGTCCGGTGTAGCGAAAACCATGGCCCTGACCGAAGCACGTCTGGGTCGGTCAGGGAAGCTAACATCTGCTTTGGGAGATGAGCAGGTGCGATGGCAGGAAAGCATTGCTCTGTTTGAACAGGAGATTCACAATGTCATCGGAAATGTTTTCATCGCTGCAGCTTGCGTGGCTTATTATGGAGCCTTCACCTCTCATTACAGACAATTGGTAACGTATTAATAGTTCACCAGCATTATTCAAGCATAACTTTACATCCTCATTACAAATATGTTTATACCTTAATTAAAATACAGAGTCCCATGCAATATATTGCATTATTCTGTATGTTTTGGCATCTGACTTATCCTCTGGCTTCTTCTTATATCAGTTGCCCACCTGACCAAACAATTAGAACAGATGAACCAATCAGAGTTTGCCTTCTGTTCACTGAACACTCACATCTCTACTATTCTTGAGTGTCTGTGTCTAGCTCTCCTGTATATTATGTTATAAAGACATGCAGGATCTGGATTGTCATGTCCATAATGAGTGTGAATTCAGTCAGTAAAACCTAAGTGGATTCAATAAGCAATATTGTATTGTAAAAGCAAACAAATGAGATGCTCAACAAATGTTGTGTGTAAATAAGTCTTTGTCTCAATGTAATATGCATGTAATTAATAAGCATTTTTGTGTGTCATGTAGCTGATAGATCACTGGATCACACGCTGTCAACTGTTGGGGATCCCAATCAGTGACAACTTCAGTCTAATCAGCATTCTTGGAGACCCCTATGAGATCCGACAGTGGAATGCCGAAGGGTTGCCACGGGATACTGTCTCCACAGAGAACGGAATCCTTGTGATGCGCGGGCGCCGCTGGCCTCTCATGATTGATCCACAAGATCAGGTGACTTCTAAACACACACTGACCACTGTGTATGTTCTTCAAACTTCATGCTGTTATTTAAAACTCTTTAAACTTAACAAGGTCAAAAACACATTCAGTATTATATTAATAGTTTATTATGTAATTTATCATCTTTTTTATGGTACTAAACATTTATCACCCCTCAGCACCTCTCAGATCACCATTAAAAAAGAGCTAATTACTTCCTGAAAAGATATAGAAACCATATCCATCAGTTCACTCAAAAAGCAGCTTATTTTGGTGAATAAAAAGCTTCCACTAATGTGGACAAGTTTGTTCTGTTTCTGACAGGCAAGGCTGCTACATGCTGTTTTCCAAGCAACTGACAGCATCAGATGACAGTGCTTCATCTTGCTTAGATTTCAATAAGATTTCATAAGAACAAGATAAGATTTCATAAGAACACTGTCAAGGGTCTATGCTATACTATAAATGACTCAATGACACTACACATCACATTCCATCATTGTGCAACACTGATTATGCATTTGTCATGTGCATTTTACAGTTTAATCCAATGCACTACCACTGCCGTTATATACTGTATAAATAGGACATTTTTACATTTACACATTTGGCAGATGCTTTTTAGTGACTTACAGTACATGTGCTCCCTGGTAATCGAACCCACGATCTTTGCGCAATGCTCTACCATCTGAGCTACAGGAACACTGTAGGACAACTGTAGGGCAACATGATACAAATTGCTCATATGTAATCACATTTTGTACTCATAAATGTACTCTTGCAATTTTTCTTGCATTCAAAATAACAGAACACTAGTCAAGAAGCATTTTTGTTCACTTGACACAAAGTCTTAAAATGCAGGTGATCTTCATGAACAGAAAATTCATTGCGTATGCACTTTGCTTATGCATCAAAACCTTTAGTGTAGTACTGACAGCTGTGTGAAATGGAATACTGTGTATCAAAAGAATGCTGAACTCTAGCTGTGCTGACTAAATTCTCTGATAGTCATGCATTTTGAGGCAGAGGGGAGATGGAAAGTAACATGGAGCTAAACTTAGACTGAGTTGTTGGAAGTTGCTTGAAGAACATTTCTTAACACCTCAATAGATCTAGTCCCGTTGGGTTCCTGTTTTGCATTTCATAGCCTCTGTGACATCATGAAGTAAATAGAAGTGTCAGGTGAAGGGCATTTCAGACAGCTGAATGCTTTTGGTTTCAAATGTTGTCAAAATGGTACGGAGAAAAGTCTTCAGAAAGCAAATAGGAAAACAATCACCAGCCTCACTGCATTACCATACAAATTTCTCTCTTTCCAGCAATTTCGCTTTCATTACTGCCCATCGTTTTCAGAATGTTTGTCTGTCATTCCCTTCCCTTCCTTCGTTCTTTCTTGTCAGTTGCGTTTACTCTCTCTCCATCTGGCCGTCTCTCCAGGGAGGTTGAAACAGACATCATGCTGTCTTGCATTACATTCATGCACACGCTATCCTCCACAACACTACACCACCACCCCTAGCCTGAACCAGGACGGCCATATCTGTCCCTACCATCTGAATGTGACAGCAGAAATCAAGACCCATCAGACCAGGCAATGGGTTTCCAATCTTCTGTTGTCCAGATTTGGTCTGTGCCCACTGAAGCCTCATTGTCCTGTTCTTAGCTGACAGGCATTGCACTCAGTGTGGCTGTCTTCCTCTGAACACTCATCAACAAGAACTTTTAAAGAACTTTTGTTCACTGAATGTTAGCAGCACAAAGGTCATGGGTTTGATTCCCAAGAAACATGCATACTCAAAAACCTTAAATGCTGTGTAAATCATTTTGGATGAAAGCACCTGCCAAATGTGTAAATGTAATGCTGCCATCTGATTCACTGATTTGATATTTGCCAAATTAAATGTCCTGTGACTGTATACATTTAATTTATTCAGCAGAATCGTCTCTCTACATACATGGACATCATCACAACCTTTCCATGGTGCATGTTTTTTGCTTAGGTCTCATTCTCTTACTTGGATTTAAAAATATATACAGTCATCATCTTTAACCTGTCATGTTCTAAGGCAAACATATATGCTTGTGCATTTTTGAATTTACCTTGCTGAAATAAAATATGACAGCTATAGTATGCCATAAAGCAAACAGCTATATTTATCCATTTTGTATCTAGGCAAATCGTTGGATACGATCTAAAGAGATGAAGAATGGTCTAAAAGTGATCAAGCTAACAGACTCAGATTTCCTTCGAACACTTGAGAACGCCATCCGGCTGGGTATGCCTGTACTGTTGGAGGAGGTAACCTTTGACCCTTCATCTGTCACATCCATCTTCACCTTCATATGAACTTCCAGTTTTTCCTTTTCAATTTTCAATTTAAATATATAAGCACCTCCAATGAATAAACATCTTGCCCTTCTTTTTTCATGTTTTTTTTGTGTGTGTACAGCTAAAAGAAAATCTGGACCCTGCTCTAGAGCCAATTCTTCTGAAGCAGACATTCGTGTCAGGTGGCAGAACTTTGATACGACTTGGGGATTCTGATATTGACTATGATAAAAACTTTCGTTTCTACATGACCACCAAAATGGCCAACCCTCACTACCTTCCCGAGGTGCGTGAGTCTCAGCAAATGACAGATAACAACAGTCTGCAGAATGTAGAAAAACAGAGAGAGAAAAAATACCTAGAACTTTTAAATTTTTTCTTTCTTTGTGAATCTTTGTGACTATGACTTTTTTTATTCCATGCAAATGTCTGACCCCCATGGCCATTTGACAGTCCACATGTAATTAGTGTTTGTGTTTCATTAGCATTTTATTGTTTAATTTGTCTGCTGTTTAAAAGCTCTTGAAATGTTGTGTAAATGGCACGGGGGGGGTTTGAAAGCATTCCAGGGTCGGGGTTGGCACCTGATAAAGGTCAAATAGATTTGGCACTGTAGCAAAGTGGACATGGCTGGCACCAGCACTTCGCCTATCTGTTGTGTGGCTACCTCGGTCCCGCACCAATCCCATACTGGCTTTGTGCCAAATAAACTCTCGCTGCAAAATTGTATGGTGGACACGGATCACTGCGCACCTGCCAAGAGACGATGCCATGCCCATCATAACAGACAGGGCCGTGGTCAACAGCGCGAGGGCACAATTCTGAATATGGTCCCCTGTCAAAGGGGGATGTGGCTCTGTAAGATCCAGCATTAGAGAAGGACATGCCTGTCATTTCCACTTAAATAGAAGAGATGCTGACAGACCGGTCTGGGCTAAATAAACATTCTCAGAGACAGACAGGAAATATAGAGCACATACTGTAGAACCAATCAAACTAGACATCTACAGGATTTATAAGGAAGAAAGAGCCAACTGTAACATCTCTGGGGGATGCATTGAGCAGATAATGTCAATCATTAGTCACGCGCCAATAAGAGATACTGTATCTCAGTGTAGAAGATGGATGACTCAAGGACGATTTGATTCCTTATTATGTGACCTCTAAGCTACAAGTCCATAATCAATCTTTGTCTTATACTGTGTGTCAGGTGTGTATCAAAGTGACCATCATCAACTTTACTGTTACCAAGTCTGGATTGGAAGACCAAATCCTCAGGTAATCCAATAACTGTTTAAGGGCTGTCCAGTTTTTTCACTATTTTGCTTTAACATAAAAATACAGAGCACTCGAGGGACAAGATGTTAAAGTTTCTACTACCAAGCTGTAGATGTGTCTGCTGTCTTACACTGAAGTGCTTTCTATTGTGGGTGCTGCTGTGAAAGTGAGAGAAATTGATTTCTTTGAATCTGTCATAGATAAAACTTCTGTACTGTAACAGAAAGAAGTTTTGTAGCAGAATGAAAAATTTATCTCCAAAGTTGAAAGCTCCAACATTCACCTAAACTGGAGCAACTGAACCATAGGTTGCTCTTTTGTGAAAAGCAAGAAGTAATAGAATCATACTCCATAAAAATTATTATTTGCAATGTCTTCAGTTTTATATTATGTTTCACAGAGATAAAACATCATCAATCTTACTCAAGCCCTACATGATTATAGACTTTATTATTACTGTATGTTTGTCTGTTTAGGTATTCCTAGAGTGCTGATCACTCTGATCACATTTCTGTTTGCATACACAAATACACACAATGGTATATTATTTTGTTAGAGCTCTGTGCCAGTGGTAGTTTAGTATCTTTTCTCTTTAATAGCCAATTCATTCCAAAACATTATTAGGCATACATTTCTGATCAATTCTTGATTGTTATATTAATGTTAGCCCACTGACCAACAGTCTGGCAAAACTGTAGAAAATATCTAATTGGCTTCTTTTACGCATATTATGCACCCTTTAATTAAAAATATGTCTGTGTCCAGCGATGTTGTCCGGCTGGAGCGTCCTGACCTGGAGGAGCAGAGAAACCAGCTCATAGTTCGGATTAATGCAGACCGGAACCAGCTGAAATCCATTGAGGACCGAATTCTCAAACTGCTCTTTACATCGGAGGGCAACATCCTTGACAACGAGGAGCTTGTGCAAACTTTACAAGAGTCCAAGGTCAGTGGGGTGGGGTGAGGAAATCGGGAGAGTTTTGTGTTCTTTACTGATCTGGCTTCAGAATGAAGATCAAAAAGATCAGGTGTTAAAGACTAATGTAGTAAACCAGAGAAATGTGATATAATGGACTTTAAAAGCACAGATGATGCTAGTTGTTTTGTTAAAGTTGTGTGATATTACAGAGGTTTTTGTGTCAGGTTGTATAATTATGACTGATAAAACCAACTTTTTACTAAGCCCCTCTCACCTTACTGTTGTTACTTCCATCAATCATTTGTACCTTGACCTGGTTGGGAACATTAAATAAAGAAGATATTGGATTAAGTGAAAGACCTCAAAAATTATGAAATAACACTTTCAGTGCATTTATAATGACAAATCATGAAATTTAACCATAAAATTATCTTTAGATAATTACTCTTTAGATAATTACAACATTTACATTTAAACTATAGATAATTCAAGATTTACATTCCATAAAAGCAATAGTTTCTATAACCATATGTCAGCTTTTACAAGGTTAGCTTTCACCCAAAACATAATACTAACCTCACTTTCTACGATATGCTGTATAATGCACATTTACATAGAGCAACATTGGTATGCATGTGTGCAAACAACGTCTGTGCTGTCACACGCACTGTGCACTTGAGCTAAATTTAAGCAAGCAGGAAGATCAGAGGCAAAGATCGCACATCACTGTCTGTTACCCTTCCACCACCCACAGAGAGTGATGAAGGACTCAATGAGAGAGACACATGGATAGATGGATGGAGGAGCTGATAGATAGACGAATGGATGGTTGTGCCTAAACGAATGAAATATCTGTCATACAGACAGAAAACAGCTCAGTCTCCATCTGACACCCCAGCTACAGCCTCACGTATCTCCTAGAGTGACATTGCTCCTCAGCGTCAACTGTTTTACAACTTGTTGTGCATTTTAAGCTTTTTATAAACATGTCAAGCTGCCAAGATGTTGCATTCGTCTGCGCTCGTATATAACACTTATACTTTAGGGACCTGAAGCAGATGTGCTCACAATCTGTCCTTCTTCCTTCTGGTTCAGGTGACATCTCAGGCCATTAAGTCTCGGCTGGTGGAGGCGGAGAAGACTGAGGAGATGATCAACGCAGCTAGGGAAAAATATCGGCCTGTTGCTACGCGTGGCTCCATCATGTACTTTGTCATTGCCAGCCTGTCCGAGATTGACCCCATGTACCAGTTCTCCCTGAAGTACTTTAAACAGGTACCCTAACTTTGATCCAGAGCAGTCATGATTCATTACTGTGTCTATAGGCTATTATAGCCTATAGTACTTTTATTAGTAGTATTCTTTAATTTCTCAAATTATTTTTATAGAATTATTTCAATTATTATTATTTATTCAGATTCACTAATTTGATTAGAAATTATTTATAATTGGACATTATTTATAATCGGAAAATAATGAATATATAATAACATTAATAAAATAAATAATTTAATAATTTAAATTAATAATTTTATAAATAATAAAAAGGATACAACTTGGCAACTATTTTATCCCTCTAAAAGCATTTCATTGACCAATATAGGAACCAAACATAACTATAAGAACATAATAATAATAATAGGTGACATTGTGTTGAGGATTTTCTATGACAAAAATAATTTCTTACATCTAACAAGCAATGATAATAATTAAGCTTTATCACGAAATTAGGAATGTTGTTATACTAAATATAAACACATTTGTACTTACCTGTCTATAGCCGCTGTGCTAATATTTAATACAACAGCACGTTTGAGTAACTTACATTTAAGACACAGTATGGCCAGTTATTTTGTTAAAATTTGCTCTACACTATGCAGCCCAAGAAAGCTTGTAAAGGACTTGTAATATTGTTGTTTTCAGCTTGTAATGCTTGTTGACAGAAACTATCAATGAATGTTTAATATAAATGCTTAGATAAAGGTTATGGTCAAAAAAGTGTTGCGGTGCCTCTGAGGAAGTATCTTAAACCAGGGAATCTCTCCTGACACATGATGCCTGACCTTTCCTTTCACAGTTGTTCAACAACACTATTGAGGCATCAGAGAAGCACAGAGATCTGAGCATGAGACTACAGATCCTGCTGGATCAGACTCTGTTGAGCGCCTACACAAATGTGTCCCGTGGCCTCTTTGAGCAGCACAAGGCCATCTACAGCTTCATGCTGTGCGTGGAGATCATGATGCAGAGAAGAGAGATCTCTCAGCAGGAGTGGCAGTATTTCCTGAGAGGGGCTGGAGGCATGGAGAAGGTGAGGGATTGAAGACCACCAGATGAGATCTGATGAGAACGACACCTTCCTCTATGTGTTGTTCTATTTTTGTTCCTTAAAATTCCTTTTGTGGTGACGCTGCTATAACTGAGACATCAGGTTCAGAACATCATTAACTAGCCATGAATGAGATTTAATTGTGTTAATTGTTAGACTGTAGAGCTGTTTTCTATTTTTTCCCTTTCCTCAGGGGTCTGTGCATCTGCCATTATAAAGGCATTTCCCTAATGCACCACTCTGTTATATTGTGTTAGTGCGCGTTGAAGCGATGCATTTCTGTGTTGCTGTAAACAGAATCTGCTGTACTGCAGTTAGACATCAACTTTCTGTCATTGGTGGTGCTTGCCAAGTCAGGCATGACTGTTACTGTTGCTCATATTTTGAACAAAATCCAAAGTAAAAGGTGTTTTTTGGCAAACTAAGTTACAATTATTATGAGAAAAGTGGAAAATGTATGTCATAGACTTACATTAAATGATAGACCTAAATTATATTTAGACACCAGAATATCATTGGTGGTGAGCCCATTTGGCTTCTACAAACCACCTAGGAGCCACACATAATACCCTAGCAACCACTAAACAATGCCCTAGAAACCACCAAAAACATACAAGCAATGCGCTATTAATGTTTTGAACTTAGTAGCAACCACAAAACCTCACACAAACACCCTAACATTATAGCGTTTTGCATTTCTTGTTTTTTAAAATCTAATTATACCCACTGCATATAAATTGAATCCAGTTATGTGTGATATCTCCTTTGTCATTAACATTAGAATATACTGTCTGTCAGTGCCTCTAATAATTACCTTCTTTGGCTGGTTTTATATTTCAGCCTTCCTTTCGGTCTGTTTCAATGTTTGTCACCATTTAGACAATCAAATCAACAATGACTGATGCTTGATCAAAATTCCTAATCTCAATCCATGCTGTTTGAATGTAGATGGTTTCTGACAAGCAGGGCAAAAACACATTTTTATATTGTAACACTCTTCCTTCCCACTTTAGGAAGTGCCAGAGAAGCCAGAAGTGCCGTGGTTGTCTGATTTCGCCTGGGAGACTTGTTGTAATCTAGAAGACCAGCTGCCTTGCTTTAACAGCATTAAGAAAGAGATGATAGCCACACCCATCACTGTCAGACTGGGTATATGCTATTAGTTTCACTAGAACATCATTGAGTCTTACTCGTTTTAGTTCTAGATCAGCAGTGGACAAAACATGGATCATACATTTTATCTTGCTCTCCATCCGCAGGGAAACTGGAGGTAAATGTAAACCCAGAGAATTGGGAGGGGTATGTCACTTCCCTTTCCCCCTTTTCAGACGACACACCCTCTGATAAACAACCACAGGTCAGAGGTCACTGGAACCAGAGGCTTAGTGCTTTCCAGAAACTCATCCTCATCAAGAGTTTTATGGAGGAGAAGGTAAAGAGCAAACAGTTATATTACTGTATGCCCAAACAAACAGTTCATTAAAGTTTAGCTAACTTTTATTCACAGACCGACTCAACATGAAGTATTTGTTCAGACAAATCACATAATGGCCTATACAGCTATACATATCTATACTATTTTTGTTCAGTTAAACAGGTTCATTATTTAAATTATACTTTAAAAGGAAGAGTTCCACCAAGTGTATCAGCACTAAAATATCATGAGTTTATATAGGATTATTGTAGCTAATTTTTTTACACAAACACGCCTGTTTTATGCAAATTACACTTATGAATTCTGCTTCAAAAACTCTGTGCTGTTTCCCCAGTGCATTTAAATGTGATTTTCCATCGATTATGACAGTAGCAATTCATCAAACGATAAGCAAATAATGAAGAGCATTATACCTGGGTATATATCCAGAGTGTTGTATGATAATTTTAATGAATTCATACAGGTGTCTTCATCACAGTGTTGTTTATTGTTCATCAGTGTGTTGTTGGATGTTGTACAGTGTGTATTGTTGTACAGTACTGGCAGGGCATGCGGGTATTCTGCAGTATCCTTTGCAACCTCACATTCGGATCCAAATTCAGGAATTGCATTGTGCAGAATGTGTGGAGATTTTTGTAAGCACACTTTTTGTAGGAGCATTTGCATTTTTTGTAGGCCTGATTTGCATAATTATATATGTGAATTGCGCACACAAATAGTGCCTTCGGTGTGCCCAAAAATGCTGCTTTCATTCGGTTCGTTCTTAGTGAATTTCTGCCAGTGTTTCACTAATTAAAACATAATTTTTAGTCCAAAACAAAGCAAAACAAAAAAAACAGAACATGTTAATATTTGACTGCACGTTCTGCCACAAGTTTTACTGTTAAATTTGTCAAATCAGTTTTACTGTTAAAGGTCTATGACCACATGCAAGACTTGAGTTAAATATCGGGATGGCAAAATAATATGACACAGGAAAAACAAGTATTAACATACAGTAATGCCCCATTTAAAAGCCCTTCACAACTGACAGTATATTTCTAACAATAAAGCAATAGTCAATAAGATCAGCAGCAGATTAGACTGTAATTGTCAAGTTCACAGCAATTTACACGGCATGTGTATTAAAAACCTGATGCTGTTTTAAATTTAGTACCTTATTACAGGCTACTTTTAATTTTTATTTTTTGCATTGTTTTATACCTGTTTTACATCTCAATGCATTCAGTTCAGTTTTAAAGAAGGAAACAAGAATATTAATATTCTCCTATGTCTTCTCCTAGGTACTTGGATAATTATATATACAATTTTATTATCTTCAATAGTAACGTATATGTGTGTAATAATATGGTATAATTATGTAGTTCCTGTGGCTCAACTGGTGGAGCATTGCGTTAGCAGCGCAAATGTTGTGGGTTCGATCCCAGGGAACACAAGTACTGATAAAAATGTATACCTTGAATTCACTGTAAGTCGCTTTGGATAAAACCGTCTGCCAAATGATTAAATGTAAATGTAATTAAAATCATGTCTCTGACTCTGTGTTTTCAGGTTGTATTTGCTGTGACTGAGTTTGTTATTAGTAGTTTGGGACAACAGTTTGTGGAGAATCCCCCAGTGGATCTGGCAACCCTATACACAGACATGTCTCCCTCCACCCCTCTGGTTTTTATCCTCAGCACAGGCTCTGATCCAATGGGAGCATTTCAGCGGTTCGCCAATGAGAGAGGATTCCAGGATCGGTACCTAAACACACATTGATGTCACATATATGCACTTGTAATAATTAACTAATTACAAGCACTAATTAATTACAAGTACTTATTAACTCATTAGTGTGTGCTGGTTTTTGGTGATTATCTTGCTAAGATTCTGAATATGTGATCAACTTTTAGAAAGAAGACAGAAAGTTTAGAATGACTACAGAAAAGGATCAAATTGCCAAATGCACCAACTGATACTGTAATAACAACACCATCTTAGGGTTTTTTGTTACATTTAGTTATGTTAGGAGTCTATTATTCAAACCTCCAAGACAGGGAAGAATTGTGTGATATTTATCAACAGTTATGTTTCTGCTGCTTCTACATCCTGGGGTTCCGCAGTGCGGGAACTCCTACTGTTCCTCATTCACACTGAGATCCATCATCTAATCCTATGCTCCATGCTTCTTTTAGTACTGCTGTGCTGCCAGCATTCAACAGTACATCATTGCCTCCTTCCGCCTGTTCTCTCTTGCTAATTTATCAAACGTCATCAGTTGTGACATCAGTTCTTTTCAGCCATGAGCTCCTCACCAAACCTCTCTGCATTCCACTTAGAGGTCAAACAGTCATTGCCTTGTTCCATGTATCTACACTTGGCATCATGCTGGAGAACCTGTTCTTTTAGAACAACATGATGATAACAGTGCCTTACTCAACAACTATTTGTTTAGCTTCTGGATATGGCTTTCCTAGTGGAGCATCATGCTAGCATCGCCAATGTCATGGGTTTAATTCCCATTCAATGCATGTATAAATAAAATGTGCAATATATCTTGAGTGTACTGTAAGATGCTTTGGATAAAAGCATCTGCCAAATGTGTAAATGTACATTTTAGATTTTTAAAATTGTAGATTTCTGTAGTCCTTGTTTTCCAACCAGCACCTGCTATACATCTGCTGTATTCCTAGAGCAGATCCAAAAACTTGTTTTTCATTTTTAGTTATTTTTTCACATCACGCCCGGGTCTCTGCTCAGGTTTATATATCGGTTGCCAGTAAATGATAGAATTAAATTCAGGATGCTGTCTCTAGCCCACACTGTTGCCAATTTCCTGTTCTACCATTACTTTCAATTTTTCAACAAATGATACACTCAAGCCTATCTGCTAAAATCGGCCACTTTTGCTTGCCAGATATTACAACAGTTGACTCACCACTTAAATTCAAACAAAGATCTGTCTGTCTGTCTATCTATTATTACTGGTGTTTTGTATTTCAGGGTGAAATCCATCTCACTGGGTCAGGGCCAGGGGCCTATAGCTGAAAGAATGATTTTGGAAGCTCTGAAAAATGGCAACTGGATCTTCCTGCAGAACTGTCACCTTGCTGTGTCCTGGATGCTGGCCATGGAGGAGCTTATAAAAACCTTCAATGAACCTGGTTAGTTTGTATCTGTGTAGTAAAACACTTTCTTTCTAGACTAATCCTTTAAAGTATGAATTAAATGCATCTGTATGTATTTTTGTCTCAATAGAAATAATATTGTTCTGTTTTCACACAGACTCTGTTCTTCCCCTGCATCTATCTTATACTGCAGATTGTGTATACATGTGAATCCATGTTATTGGTAGTAATTTTGTCCTATTCTCGGTTGTTCTGTCCTGGTACAGACACTGTTATCCATGAGGACTTCAGACTCTTCCTTAGCTCAATGCCTACCAATGTGTTTCCTGTCACTGTATTACAAAACTCTGTCAAGGTAACTTACACAAGCACACACTCTTTATGATGGTCAGGTACATACTTGGTCATTTTATTAGGACATTTTTCAGGAAAGCACACACATTTTCCATAGCATCAGATGAAAACACACATCAATGTAGATCAAAGCCTCACACATGGAATGCATGGACATAACCTTAATTTGTTAATAATATGCACGTATTTCAGCTTTACCTGTTATTTATCAATCCAGTGCTGGGATAAGTCTGCACATAAATCAAATTAATTTTTGAGTCACACTAATACAGTCACACTTCTGGGAGAAGAAGATAGCCCTTAACGTGAGGGAGCGCTTTCATGTTTTATTCACTCCCTACCTAATACATTAACACCCTGTGCTCCCGTCCCTATTAATTAAACCACAGCTAACCCAAATCACAATTTCAAACGGGAGTAGTATATGAGGGCTTTAACAAGTGTGTCATTAAAATTAAAGTATGGCCACATGGATGCAAATAAAGCAGCCAAAATGTTTCGTCTTTCTCAAAGTAAGTTTTGTCTGTCTTAGGAGCTCCATACAGTCTATGCGTATGATAAATTTTGTTATGTTACAAATTCCTTGTATTGCCAGGAAATTAATGAGCCTGTTTTAATGCGGTAGGTTACTAATGAGCCTCCAAAGGGTCTCCGTGCCAACGTGAGACGAGCCTTCACTGAAATCAGCAGCTCGTTCTTTGAGGAGCACATCCTTGGCAGGAAATGGAGGAAGATCATCTTTGGAGTGTGTTTCTTCCATGCCATCATTCAGGTCTGGACTTGAGTTAAGAATTAAATGGGTGGGCGGATATGAGGTTTGAATGCAATTTGAAGCAACAATTAAAAAGTTTAAAAGCCTTAAGGAATAATCAGTTTATGCCATGGAGTAAGAGCAGGTTGAAACCATGCTGTTGTACATATTTGGGTGAATTCGTGTAAGGTCAACTTTGAGTTTTAGGGTGTACTCATATTAGGCACTCTAAACCGCACCTGGTTCAGTTTGTTAAAAGTTTGTTAAACAATATTCTAGCCCACCTAAACAGGTGGGCACAGTTCAAATGTAGTGTGATAGCTAACCGAGCCAGAGCAAGGAACAGCTACTCATAATTATGACAACAAACACCTTCTATTACTACTTGGATAGTATATTTTTCAATTAATTTAATTAATTAGAGTATATTTAGGTTTGTAATGGATCTGGTTCTCAACTTGATGAACAAGACTTGTAGTTTCTGAGTAAAGCTGCAAATTGCTCCATTAAGTTTGCACATTTATATAAACAATCTAGATTTAATGCAGTATTTCCTTTGGACATTTGCCTAACCCAATCTTATAAAGAGTAAATTGGCAAGAAAGTGTTACATATGACAGTGCTGATTGTATTAGGGTGAAGTGTGTAATTTTTTTGACACAATCAACAACAGCTGTAATTTGGTGGAATGCCAAAATAATGGGCCTTTTTTGTAAAACCCAGACAGAACTAATTTCTGTGTAAATCATTCAAAAAATTTATTCTCATATATACTGTTGCATGGATTTGAATAAGCAAGCGATTTACACAGAAATTCATTCTGTTTTGTGAATGGAGGACATTCATTATTATTTTGTGTCTTGTTTTCTTAGGATCACAATGTGCAAAAAGTTTTCTTATGGACAAAGTTATCTTGACTTATAATTGAACTATATTGACAAAAATCTATTACCTATTAATATTACCTATTAATTTAGGTATCTATGGCCTTTGTGGCCGCCTGTATTTTTGAAAATGAGTATTTGTATTTATTCATTTTTTTATATATATATCTGGTGTTAATACATTGCTGAAATTATGTTATTGGATTTAAACTTTTTCATTGTCCCCTCAAAGAACAATTTCACATAGACAGGAAGTATTTACAAATTAACATCCACTACATTTTTGTGTCTTTATGGCTATGTATGTGTTTATGCATTTATGTTTGTCTAGGAGAGGAAGAAATTTGGTCCTCTTGGCTGGAACATCCGTTATGAATTCAATGACAGTGACAGAGAATGTGCACTTCTTAACCTAAACCTCTACTGCCAGATGGGACATATACCCTGGGATGCTCTTATATACATCACAGGTGTGTGTATGTGTTTGAGAATTATTCCAATCATTAATCATTGATCCCCACCTTCAAGTTCCTCTCAGCTGTGACAATAGCTAGTGTGTTTTGTGTGTGTGTGGCTGCATGCATTAAACATGAAGAAGCATGAATGTTGTCTGATAATATTAAAACGTTGGCATGCTTTTTGTTTATCAAAAAGCATTAAAAGGCTTTTAGACTCTTCAGCCAATATTTAATGTTTTCTAACTATACTGGACTTCAGCAATTTAATTCACGCTCTAAAAATTAACTAACACTGGGATAATTTGAACCTAATTTGCATGCATTGCTTTAAATATGCATCATTTTACAGACCATCAGCAAACGTTATTAAATTCGGTGCAGCTGGTGACGTGCGGGGACTATGAGAGAATGTTCCAGTAATGTTATTACGAGCGACTTCGGGAAAGACTCATTAAAGAGGATTCGCACAATGTTGGATCATCTCATTAATTCTTGGCATGGTGTCAGTCAGGGATGCAAGCAGTCAGCGAATATGTTCATTTGTGTGTGTGTGTTTGTTTCTTTAGGTGAGATTACGTATGGAGGCAGAGTGACAGATGCCTGGGATCAGCGATGCTTGCGTACCATCCTTAAGCGCTTTTTCTCCCCAGACACGGTACAGGAGGGCTACATGTACTCTAAATCAGGTACACACACACAAACACAGGTTTGTTTTACTGCTGTATGTTAGTAAGGACTTTCTTTCATGCAAGGCTAATTACCCTAATCCTTCTGTTCTAGTCCTAATCAACCTTGTTTTAAAGGAAACATGATTTGTTTTGTTTTTGTTAGTGAAGACAATCTAAAAATTACACACAATAATTTAAAAAAGTTTTCTATGATTGTGTGACTATTTTAAAAAATGTCTTCCTTATACACAAACCTGTACACACACACATTTACTGTCATCTGTCTAAATGGGGATATTCCATAGACTTCTATTGTTTTTAACACAACTAGTTATAAACAATATAACCTAACCCACACCCACCTACTATATTTTGTAGCAATTTTACAAATGAGGACATCCCCAAAAGCGTGTTTTGCCAAGATTTGTTAGGTTTAGCTGACTTTTGTTGTATCAATTTGTCCCCAATATATGGTTAAATAAACTATACACACACACACACACACACACACATTGCTTAATAATACGGACTCAGCTTCACTAATCAAATAGCAAATTTGATATTCACACACATAAATTACATAAATTAAAGATGAAGTGGGTATTTTTTGCCATTGCAAATGCCCTGTGACTGTTTCAGACGCCCACAGAGGCCCTGCATTATTATTCTTCTGTCTTGTTTTCTCAGGATCACGATGTACCAAAAGTTTTCTTGAGAAACAGAAAGCTATCTTGAGTTATCCTCAAATTATATCAAGAAAACAAAAACAGAGAAAACAGAAAAATAATAATGCGTTGTCTCTGTTGTCTCTCTTCTTTAGATTTGGCAACATTTATTTGTACATCATTATAGTTGCATTTTAATTTGGTGCTGATAGTGTTTTAACATCTTTAAATGTTAAATTGTTTGAAAAATTGCTTCTGTCTCAGTTTAATTTACAAAGAATGGTATAAAGTAAAGACAATCATAGATTGACTCCCTAGTACTGTGGACACTGTGGCTGTATGATACTTTCAGAACTTTGCTTTGTTTAATATCATGTTTACGACATGACTACCTGTTTTGCAGAGACTTGACAAGTTTGCCCAAGCAACAGATGTTCAGAAATAAAAAATATAGAAAAAAAACATTTGCTGTTTAAATAGATAGTCTTCCTCTTCCTGAAGTGCATAGGAAATATTAAGAAGCAAATAAATGTATTGTAACACAATCTTCCTTTTTTATGTGCAGGGATTTATTTTGCACCTGATTCAGACAGTCTGACTGAATACAAACAATATATTGAGAATCTGCCTCTAATTGATGATCCAGAGATCTTTGGCATGCATGAAAACGCCAACCTGGCCTTTCAGGTAAGGCTGAACTAATCTACTCTACTCTATGGAGTAACACACTCTAGTACCAAACTACTTGTTTGTAGGTTAGTATTTTAGATTTTAAAGTAACTACAAGTGGCTGCCTCTGGAACTAGTAGGTAAGAAGTATAGTAGATGCTTTTATTTAAACTAGGGATGCACGGTATTGAGTAAGAAAATGAAACGTTCATAACTTTCTAGTAATGCGATATATGTGACACTGTAAAACTGTATAATCAATTAAAATTGAAAAACTGAAAATAAAATAACCAACATACGTACATGTTTCACATTCTTTCTAGAAAAAGAAAGCATCACTACATTTTTAAAACCATTGCAATATGGATATTATGATTATAACGTGATAATTCTATAATTTTGATATATTGTGCAGCCGTAATTTAAAGCAATTTGAAATATACTTTTTTAAGGACAATCAGGACCCCTGCCCTTCTTGGGCTTGCAGACCTCCCACACTACACCACATCACCATCAGAAATCAAGAAGGTTTCACTGAGAATCTGTAATTTACAGAAATTATTGTCCTTCCTTCAAATAAGTCTCCCCAGTACCAGTCATTTAAGCATGTGTTATCCCTTTACTGGGGCTATCAAAGTAATTAGGGTATTTGGATTAAGAGCACCTACTGCCTGGCAAATAACACACAGATGGGTCTTTTCCAAACAGCGACAGGAGACAATGACGCTAATCGGCACCATTCTGGAGGTCCAGCCCCGCTCCTCGACAGCAGGTGGAGGAAAGAGTAATGATGAGGTGGTTCATGAGCTGGCTGACTCCATCTTGGCTAGGATCCCGGGTGAGTTTCAAACTCATGTAGCTCCCTACACACAAGCCTACTTTCCTCAGTGGGTTTTAGAAGCAGTCTTGTGAACCTGCTTGTTTGTTTGGCTGAATGTATGTGTATCTAAACAGAAAAACTGGATATGGATGCCGCAGTGGAGAGCCTGTTCTTGCAAGACCAGAATAGTAGAGTGAACTCTTTGACCACTGTGCTTGGACAGGAAGTAGACCGCTTTAACTTTCTGTTACGTGTTCTTAGAGTAAGTGCCAGTTTTTGATGATTGATTGCAAGTAATTAATTATTGTGACGGTTGATTAACTGACGCAATAACTTTTTGATCATCAACTAATTTTCCTGCTTTGGATTGTTGGTATTCAGACTTCACTAAGTACACTGCAGAAAGCAATAGCAGGTCTGGTGGTGATGTCAGAAGAAATGGAAAAAATCTATACCAGTTTCCTGAATAACCAAGTTCCTGATCACTGGGCCAGTGCTGCGTACCCCTCCCTCAAACCTCTGGGCAGCTGGGTTAAAGACCTAACCCTACGCACAGCTTTTATAGAGGTAAGTCTGCATAGACACAACACATGCATATGGGAGACCCTGTACTAGGCTGTTCCCTTACTTTGACAGTAAGATCTTATTTCAAATTGTTTAATGGAAACCCAGATTGCAGTCAGATCATTGCTTGCTCCAGTCATTAACATGTGTAATTTATTGTATGCTATACAAATTCTATATAATGCATAAAATTTGAGTTAAAACTGGTTATCTGAGTTAAAAACTGGCTCTGCTTTTCTGGATCCAATGTGGCTGTTTTTATATTCTCATATACTGTATAGCACATACTTGAATGTTGACTGATCTCTTAAATGTTGGAAAATATATTACTTTTGTGCATAAAACTCAAAATGTGTTTGAGGGGCAAAGTGACTAAAATGTGCAGGTCACATATTTTTCTAAAAAGGAAAGAGGTATTTAAGCTTTAATTTTAACAAAAAAAGAAAACATACATTAAAAGACCCAATTAAGCATACAGACAGACATTCTTATTTTACTGTATTCTGAGAACTCAACCTCTTTGTGCATGGGCACATTTTTCAAGTGAAAAGCCAATTAGATGGCAAGATAAGCTGTATGGTGTTGGTATTATAGCACATGAATAGATCCAGAAGGAGCTCACAAATACATTCAGCTATCCACAAACGCATCCACTCACAGGCATACAACAGCATTATTTCTGTTGGTGAACACTTCACTCACATGGTTGTGGTGATCTTTAATCAAAGTCATGTAGGCAATAGGATGCATCAACAATAACCTCTAGTTACATACATGTAATACATGTGAACTAGAAATGACAAGATTCTGTCTGTCCTTGGCAGTGAAAGAACTGAGTTATTGTTCTGCTTCTCTTTTCTGTTTTTGTTTGCTCAAATGACCTTTATCCCTGTAATATACTCTTTTCATTTTGAATTCACAAAGCTGTGAATTCACAAAACTTTGTGTGTTTGAACAGAGTTGGATCACAAGAGGTCAGCCCAAGTCTTTCTGGATTTCTGGTTTCTTTTTTCCTCAAGGATTTCTCACAGGTAAGGAAAACCGTTGAATTTTTACTCTACCTGCTTTACTTAATAAAAGATCATAACAGAATTATCCTATGAGAAACTAAGGATAATAAAATAACCCACACAAGAAATACTATACTATATGCATTGTTGTATGTTCAATGAAGAGTTGGTACTCTGTCTTCTAGGGGCACTGCAGAATCACGCACGCAAATACAACCTGCCCATTGATGAGCTGAACTTTCGTTTTAACATGGTACCAGTGTACAGAGACCAGACTCTTGTTACTGAAGCTCTGAAAACCCTCAATGCAGAAAAAGAACTGGACATTGACAATGAGGTCAGTCTGGCATAAAGGGAGTATTAACAATTTATCAAGACCTATGGACTCTGTTTTGCTACCCTTCCTTTAATACTATGTACACACCCTCTTTGCATATTAAATGAGTAACAACTTACAGGCTGTGATTTGTTGTTGGGTCCAGTTTAGTTTATGCTGCCCCATTCATTAATAGTAGCTGTTAATAGTAACTGTTGGCAAAGACTGCATTACAATACATTCATTTGTTGGTTCCCAAAACAAACCATATTGAAATGTGCCACATAAACTGTCTTGATCTTTGTGGTCTGCTTCTATAGCTTCCCAATATCGAGGATGGGGTTTTGGTTCACGGAATGTTTATGGATGCTTGTCGCTGGGATGACACTAACATGGTTATTGAAGATGCTTTGCCAAGGGTGATGAACCCCATGCTGCCTGTGATACATTTTGAACCTCAGCAAAATTATGTTCCTAAGCCCACCCTCTACCACGCACCATTGTACAAGACCTCTGCTCGTGCTGGAACTCTGTCAACTACAGGTTGTTTATGTGTGACATTTGACCTTTTGTGTGTGCTATAAAGACAAGTTTGCATTTTTGATTCTTACACATATTTGAGTAGCAATCAGTGAAGTTATAAGGTGCAGTAAGTGATTTCTGAGAAACAAACATAAACACACCCCTCTCTTTATTGGTCTGCCCTCAAAATAACAAACACAGTATGCAACACAGGCAATACGCCCTTTAGCTGATTAGCTACAAGACTGTTATAATGTTGTGGTGATTGGTCCGATCCACTTTATTTTCTTTCCTATTTACAGCCAAGATTATGTGCAAACACAATATTTGTTCATCACACATATGACAGACATCTAGCAAATATTAAAGAAATTGTTTGTTTGGGTGTTGATTTCAGTTTCCCAGAAATCGCTTACTGCACCTTTAATGTTTGGTATTAGAATTTAACTTAAATTCTTTTTTTACGTTGAACAGAAGACAATGTTGTGTTTTATTTTTACTTTTGCCTTTGTTTGTAAATCTATTAGGACACTCCACAAATTTTGTGGTAACCGTGATGTTGCCATCCAGCCGCACCAGCGACTACTGGATCTCAAAAGCTTCTGCACTACTTTGTCAGCTCAATGAGTGAGCACAGCTTTAAAACGTCCTTTACTCCTATCTTTACTATCTTTGAGAAAACCATAAAAAATATATTAAACAATGAAATGGAAATCAAAATGAACTGTGATGTTGCAGTTATCCTTTCAGTCTGGTGTCTTAAAGTGAATTTTAAAACAAACAGAATAAACTCTCTATTGTAACTGACACAAAACTAGGTGAACAAAACATGCCACTTACACGCTGTTCCCAATATGCAAAAAAGCCATTATTCTACATTTTTTTTGTTTTATTTTTTTAAATATATATTTTCTAACAAAATGACTTACAGTATATTCACAGTGTTTACATAAAATTTATACATAATAAAACAGAGCACAGAGTCAGAATGAAGTCACAAAATAATGACACTTTGATTACGTGGACAAACCGGACACACATGAAAGTTTAAAACACACTAACAACTGTAATATTTGTGTAAAAATGTAAAGATGATAAAGGTGAGTGACAGTCTAAAATTCTTAAATCTTAAATGCATGTTATTGCTGCTTTGGCAAGGAAACAATAGCTACAAATGCATTTTAGCTTGGACAACCTTCATCTAAACAATAATATTAATAATGCCAAAATATAAACATGTAAAATAACAGTGACTTTCAAAGGGATTACGTTCCCTGTTATGAGATTGATACAGTATAGTTTGTATTGCCTCACATAAGCCTCACAGACACATAACTGTTATGACTATGCTAACAGTGCTAGCACACTTTTACACAAACCACTTCAACTGCTCAGTCGAGTACATTATATAAAGACATAAAATATCACCCAAACAGCTTGTCCAAGTGTCTGTTTGTTTGTTCGAAAAGTCACATTTCAAAAATACAATAAATTTAGTATTTTTTTTTTCTTTTTTAATTATTGTAACAATTGTTCACATTGATCTTGGAACAATGAGAAGAGGAAGGAATCGACTTTGGTGGTAGATACGTTTCACACTCAATTACATGGTGCTGTTTTATTCTTGTCTAAAAACAACAAAAGAACAAATGAAATGCAATGCAGTTGTGATTATGTGAAGTCTTTTGAGACTGCTTCGATGAAGTTTGGTGCAGACATGAGAATAGTAAAGGTGCAGATAATAGAGAAAAGCGAAAACGCCACCAGACAGAGCCGATCGACAACTGCTGCCGCAAATTTCCACTCGCTGCAGATCGCCTCCGCCTCATCCTGGTCACGGAATCGCTGGGCGATGTACATCACTTCTGCCAGGATGCGATGGATCTCCTGCTCGCCTGTGAACATCCTAACCGCCTCCCTCTGATCCTCATTGGGTGATCCGCCAGCACGCCCTCCACTGCAGGACACGCCCGAATCACTGCTGGGTGGGCAGCAGGCGCTGTCGAGTGAGTGGTAGCCGAAGTATAGGTTCATGTGCCCGTTGGTGGTAGAGTTGGTAGAGGATTGCTGACCGGGCATCACCCCCATCTGAATGCTGCCAGCGCTGGCATGGTGAACTGGAGAGTGGTCATATTTGTAGCTGGTTTTCCTGTCCTCGCCTGGCTTCTTCATGCGTAGGAACCAGGCACACCAGTTCAGCAGGATCACCCGCACCTTAGGAAAGCAGAGAGAAGATGAGGCTTCCTCCATAGTTAATTAGGAATTTTGTCCTTTATGATGCAAATATGCAGTGTGAAGTTTTAAAGAGAACGTGTGTACAAAAGGCCCATGTATGTTTAAGGATTCAGCCTCACTTCAAGCTGCAGGTGCTTCCCACTGGACATGAACCAAATAAGAAACACCAGACAGCTGTACCTAGTTCTTTCTTCTCATAAGAGTAGCAGAGGGAAGATTAAATTTTAATAAGAGAAGACCTCATTACCTCTAGCAGTGTGAAATCGTGAAGCAGACCGCACTAGACTCATTCTAGAACTCTCAGGAAGCCCACCCACATATATATATTTATATGCAGAAATTTTTTTAAAGAGATTTTTGTGGATAAAACACTAGTACTTTCAGTTGCCTTTGAATAGAAAGCCTTTGAATAGAAAATTCTTTCTGAATAGAAAGAATTTTATGTTTAATTATGAATATTCAAAGTTATGGATATTTAAAGTTAATTACATAATATTATGTATCTTTAAATAGCTAAACAGTCTGCTAACCACTTTGTATTGTTTTCATGATCTTGGTGAGGGTGAAATAAACTCAGTAAGGTTACAGCTGCAAACTGAACTAATGGTGACCATGAGATTCTGAGTGCACAGTCCTGTAGTCTTTATCACTGTTGTGTCCTTACATATGTTGTTTGTCATGATGCAATGAATAATAAAATTAATACATATGAAATTTCTCGCTCTCATCGCTCTGGTGCCAGTGGCATGCTGCCTGATATAAATCATCCTAAAGAGTTCCCCTCACCCATCTTGGCATCTTGCCTCCTTGTGGATCATGATGATGAAACTGCAGAACGAGGACGGTCACAACAACTGACAAGCCCACAATCATCATGGTGCTGGCAAAGTACTGAGCTGCATAGAGCCAGAAAAACACAAGGCAGTTTAAACCTGAAACGCGTCGCTTGAAACAGGCTGCAGTAAAATTTTTATATAATAAAAGGGTCAGTGCTCGTTTTACTTCTTAATTTTTGTTGCGTTCACGTCAGGTTGGAATTCATGTAATTTCTTACTCTCGCATTGTGACATAATGTGAAAACCAAAACAGCATCAGCCTCAATAATTAACAATCTCCACAAATTATTATATGTCATTTAATTATAGCTAGTGTGTGTACTTTATTTTTAAAAAGATGGTTCACCCAAAAATGAAAATTTGCTGTTAATTGACTCATTTGGCATCCGAGGCATATGTTCAGTAAATTTTTATTTTTAGCTGAAACCACTGGCGTTGGTAATTCATAACATGCAAATCAATAGTAAATTAGCAGCATTTTTTTCAATTGTGGGTGAACTATCCCTTTAATTATTATCCCTATGCCATTATGAGCAGTGCCATTAAAAAACTTTAATTTTGAATAAAAAGTTAAAGTTGTCATCACATAATTACATGAATTCCCACATAGCAGGTGCACTTAATTAGTTCTTCATTAAATTAAGTACATATTAAAGTTGTACAGAAATTCAAACATAGCCCATAACTTACCTATGAGAGGAACTGAGTCAGAGGTGGCTGGCATGATCTCAGCTACCAGCAGCATGAAGACTGTTAATGACAGGAGGACAGTGATCCCTGACAGAGAAGAGTAGAAAACAATATAGTGTAAGATTTCATGATTGTGCAGAATTTGTAGATTTGGACATGAACAAAACCTCTACATGCTCATGCTACCTAGTGAGATCTTCTCTCCAGAATCTGCGGGCAGCAGGAACACAAGCAGAGCCAGACCAGAGATGAGTACACAGGGAATAAGCAGGTTCAGACCGTAGTACAGCGTCCGTCTGCGCATTGTTACTGTAAACGTCACGTCAGGGTACGGCTCCTTACAGCATTCATAATACAGCTCATTACGCTTCCCAGGGACAGCTGAAACATACACACACATACACACACACACGTTCCTGTTTCATGGGGACATTTCTAAGACATTATGGTTTTAATACTGTACAAACTGTATATTCTATCCCCCTACACTAACTTCATATAATAGAGCACATATAGTAATTCTGTAAGCTAAAAAATAAAACATTGTCAACTGCAAAGGTTTTTAGAAGTCAGCTGTGCAACTGTATCTCTGCTGTTCTGTATGCATTTTGAGGTATTTTACTGGTGTGTTACAGGGTAGGAATATTCTAGGACCATGAAACTTTTCCAATACAAACATTACAATCTCTTGAACTTTTTACTGTATTAAACTGTATTTGAAGGCTTCATTTTTAAGGGATTCTATTATGCCTTTTTGAAGTCTTGATTATGTTTTTGGGGTGCACGTCAATAGATGTTCATACGTTGTTTATCAAAAAACATTAACACATTATTTTTTTTACATATTTTACCATTATTCTACACAGCTGTTTTCCATTCTCATTAAAACAGGCTGTTGAGTTCCTAGTTCTACAAAGCCCAGCTAACTGCGTTGTGCTTGTTGTACAGAGGTGTTGACATGGAGGGGCGGAGTTTATTCAAATTCTGGGAATCATGGCATCACAAACCCAGGAAAAATAGTGCTGTAATTCCTTTCACTTGTTTATCGTAGTTCTTAAGAAGCGATTTTGGTTAAAGAGAAACTTTTAGTGTTGTAACTTTACAGATATTGTTTATGCTCAATTCGCAACATTACACACGAACTAAAGTTGAAAAACGTTTCCTAATTTTTTTGCAATCTTTTCAAACCACCTGTATGCATTAAACAGGGCAATTCAGCCAGTATTCCAGTTACAATAGTAAAAAGAAACAATAACATGACATGTTGCAGATCAGACAGTCTTAATCTGTCAGGGTCAGACAGTCTTCTCTCCAATTGATTAAAAATTAAATCAAAATTGTAATTAATCAAAGTAGGCGGACAAACAAAGAGCTTTCATCAGGATTTCACGCTGTGTAATGACTGGTCAGAATTGTCATGGTACTCAGAGACAATCACATCAAACCAAATTGCTGGTTTGAGTCATTTAACTGATTAAATGCTAGTGATTGCTGATTCAAAAGACTAACTTGAGTGATGTGTTTTGTACAATCATGCCTGCAATCTCAAATTGATGAAATATGCACAATGAAAATATGTGAGATTTGTGGCAAAAATTGGATACATAGTATTTGTGTACATAATATACAAATGTGCAACATTACAAGACTTCCAGCTATTAATCGATTGTATTGTATTGACTGATCTGAGAATCTGAGTTTCTTAAATGCAACATGTGTGTGTGTGTGTGTTTGATATCTGAGAGGCAAATGAACATCTGCGTCAAGACTACGGACATACACTTGTGTTTTGTTTCAGTTCTTATTTAGTTTCTTCTATGTATTTACTAATTGTCTATTTTACTTATTATTTTCCGTTATTTCTTTTACTGTTGTTTAGTTTTATGTCTGTGCTTTATTCACTGTGCTTAGAGATAAGGGAATGGTTTTAAATAGCGTCAAGGGACAATATTGTAGAGCAGTAATTTTCCGCTGTCTCCGCTTGGTATAATAACACTGATATTTTATTCCATCATCACTTCATCTCCTGCCTGCTGTTATTCCCCTGTACCTCCTCTGTAACTGTATCTGTAAAAGTGTTGGATCTGAACATTGGATCTGTAGAAAAGCATAGTCACAGTTAGATCTATCATTTCTGGCATAGGTCGGCAGGACATATCTTGCTGATTTATCTGTATCATGCATTTGGTTTCTACTACTGCTAGACAAACATACGTTTAAAGAACTAGAGCAGGGGTGCCCAATCCTACTTCTGGAGGACCAGTGCACTGGTACTTTAACGCCAACTCCAAATAAACACACCAGAACCAGCTAATAATGGTCCAACTAAGCACAATAGAAACTTACAGGCAGGTGTGTTAAGGCAAATTGGAGCTAAATTCTGCAGGACACTGGCCCTCTGGGAGCAGAACTGTGCACCCCGGTCTAGGAAGTGGCAGGCAGTAGACGTTCTGTTATTTTATATGCGTGCATGTGTCTGCCTGCAGTGTTAAAGATTCAGACTGTTCCCATTCAGCCCATGTCACTGCACCACCTTGGCACCCAACTGAGCAGCGGTGCCAACCAGAATCTGTGCCAAAGCACTTTCAACTACTATCAGGACGCCATCTGTCAACCAGACTGTGGGTCACATTGTCAAAATGAGAGACTGAGACAGATACATTGACTGATAGATTAAACAGACAGACATTATCAGGTTATGAGATTACAGAAAACCTCTGCCACAAAAGAGGACAAGATACTGACATTAAAAAACACCTGGAAATGGTCACATAAAAATTCATTTAGGAATATTTGCAATATTAGTGCAAAACACCTTGTGGTGTTGCATGATTACAAGAATTTAATTTAAGTATTACCACCAATGTTATTTCATCCTATTAAAACGTAAAACAGATGATAACATTACATGACTTTGTGTTCAACAGGATATTGAAATTCTGTTTGCAGTGTCTCATAAAAGTACAGGAGAAATGCTCTCGTGAGGGTTTGCAAAAATCATTCTTTATGTTTTTTTTCCATTTTTGTTATCTGAGCATAAGACACAATATTGTCTTTCAAAACCTTCTGTGCTGTGTGTTAAGTCTATGGTCCCTGCCGTCCTGCAGGCAGGAGGAAAATTACCCACTCAGCATTCAGATCAGCCCACAACGCTTTTACACACTTTACCATGAAACACACATACTGTAGGGTGGAAATGATCAATAGTGTCCCTCTAGGCAAAGAAAGGAAACCACGCAAACACACACCTGATCTACACTGAGCACACAATAATAGGCTACCGACACTTGAAATCCAAAATGTGTGAAAAGCAAACAGATCTATAACATTATAGATAGAATGTGTCAAAAGTCAGGAGGGATGTGTTTGCACTTGAAAGTGCTTTTGTAAAAATTGATATGTTCCCTCTAAAAAAATTTTGTGCCCCCCACCCCCTTCTTAAAGATGTGTGGTATAATTTCTGCCACTAGCATCACTAACCTAAATTGCTAAATAATGTTTGTTTCCAAACAGGTTTCTCAAAATTTCAGAAGTTTGCAGTTATCCAGCCAAAATAGCCTAAGTGGTTGTCAAATCTTTACAAGTTCAAACAATGTAGGATCATGTCATTCCAAAGCCCTATAACTTTATTATTCGTAGAACCTACATTGTGAAGACTATCCTGGCTACAATCAAGTGTGGTACAGGCATGTAGGTATGCTGATGTTTTTAATGAGACATACAAGAACCAATGATGTTATTGACATAAAACCTGACAATTTTAAAGACTCTATATTTGTAGACTACAATAAAAATGTTCAGTGTACACAATGCTTCATGACTTTAGTGTGTGTGTCACATATTATGGCTATTGTATGACAAAATGTAGTATAGAGCAGTTATAATATTTGGTAATACACAATATGTGTCTAAAGAGGGTTTCTTACCCACTAAGTCCCACTCTCCATTGGGGATGTATGTAGAGATGTCCACTGCTTGCATCTGTAGATCCAGCAGCCAGCCATTATGAGTCCATGAACCAAACTTGAGGTTACATTTCTGTATATCGAATGGGAACCAGCGCACATCTATGTAACATGTGCTTTTTAGGATACCTGTATGATCAACACAGTAATCAACACAGTACAGAATATGATGTGTATAAATGTTGAATACATCAGGATTAGTGTATACTCTATATGAATTTTACATAGCCACTAAATTCACAACACAATCCCATGGCAATTTGTTAATACTTTATGTTTTCATGTGAGATCACTTGGTCTAACAAGATATTTTGTTAATTGGCTGAGTTTGCTTAGAGTAATTTGTCAAAATCATTGTCTGTCCAAAACATGGTCTCATTTGTGTTAATAAATAATAATTCTTTGAGGGGGGATATACATAATTCTTACCTGGTGGTATGTACTGGCATGCACCTGATGCATTAACCAGGACGTTTGTATGGAAGGTGGCGTCAAACCTCTCATCAGCACTGCAGAAACAAATGACAGAAAGAACAGATTAAACATTTTAGCATTTGCATGACTGGAATAATTGTTAACCAAGCTGTAATCTGCATTAACCAATGAAACAGACATTCAAATGCTAGTGACCTTCAACATGTGTTATCGTATAATGTAGTTGGTTAACTTAAAATTGTTCCCATCTTAGATCTTTATGAATATTATCTCTGTCTTTGTCCTATTGTGTTTACTAACCTCCTACAAGGATAGAATTCCTTTGATTAAAATGTCAAACTCAATTGATGTTATGGTTATCATAAGACAGTCCAGTAGATGTATTATTCAAAAACCTTTTCATGAAATTCATATGCCAAAACGCAATCAAAAACAAATAATAAATGAATTCAGGTGAAATCTTAGCAGAGACAGAAGCAATAATAAAACCTTCATAAAATAATGTCATCAATACTATGTGACATTTAGAACTTATCTTTAGTTTGTAAGAGGTACGCAATATGGTTTCAAACCATGGTAATTATATGCATTGGTCAATTTCATTTGTGATTATACAAACTGTAATTATACAAGAACTGTAGTACGTGAGTGGGATACAATGTGTGGGTTGGTGGGTGGGGGCTGTTATAAGGTGTTATATACCTGCATTTCTAAAGCTTGTGCTGTTATATATATATATATATATAATATATATATATATATTATATATTATAATATATATATATATTCAGTACCTATGTGTTCTAATATGTTTAAACTACCTCACAGTAATGTGTTATAGTGTTACAGATGTGAGTTAAAACACAAAGACCATTGTGGTAAGAAATTCACTGCAAAGACAGCGATGATATGCAATATGTCCCCAAAGAAACAGTACTGTCTGACAGTAGCATATAGTACTGTCTTATATGCTACAAAAAACATTTCTGTTTGATAGTAATACTCACTTAGGAAATATACTTGTTCTAGTCATGGGTGTCAAAATTCCATTTTATAGAGAACAGATACTGTTAGCTCACTGCTTTTTCTTATTTGGAATACCAAGGCAATCAGCCCACTTTCAGTCCATTTTAAACCATTTCTTTGGTGCACAAATTTCATTTTTTACTATTAATTGGAATGACTAAAATAGAAGGCACTTAAAAGTTGAACTGTAAGTCTGTTCGTCATTAAATATTTATAGAATTTACAGTCAACTCTGTTCTCTTCTGTTCTGTTCTGCTAATATTTGCCTAGGTAGAAGCTAAATTAGAATAAGATAGAGTAAGACATTACAATTGTTTTTTGTTGATGTTGTTTTTTTATAATACACATAGTTTATACACACATATACATATAATACACTGTGACTGTGTAGCATGTTGTTTTTGTTTAGAATGTGGTCAGTTGCTACCTGCCACCAATGTTTACCTGAGAGTGTCTGCCTCCAAGCTGTATCTCACTTTCTTACACATAATAATTACTTTGACACCAATTAGCTTTGGAGCTAGTCTGCAAATTACCACTATACCTTACAAATGTCCTGTCACACTGAATTATGTTCTTGCATTACATGTTCCTGCAAAGCATGCATAACATGTCTGACATAACAGCACTGGTTGGAAACTCAATTGATTGCTAATCAATCAGGCAATCAGAATTAAAACCATGGAAAGCTAGCACATAAACGTTGCTTGGAATTGAATATAATACTAATTTAACGTTTCATTCAGAAAAAACAATGTTGATAAACATATAGACTGTCATCAATTCCTAGTCCAATTCCTATTTTTCTTTCAGAGTTTTAACTATGGCAACTATGGTATGTAAACCAATAGCGTGAGTTTGAGTTTGGTACTATCTGTGTGTCTAAACATGGGCAAGAAATGTATGATAAAGTTTTAAAACAAATAAACAGTATGCGATTCCAGCTGGTGAGGTAATGATGGAAGAATTTTCATTTTTGACAGAACTATCCCCTAAAAGTGCTTGCAACACCAAAATCATGGGTTTGATTCCCAGGCAACTAAATTATTTGTATACCAATAGAATGTATTATGTCACTTGAGATAAACTGCATAAAACACATAAAAGTGTGTTAGCTTGTCCTCAGAATTTGCATTATCACTTAATTGGCAAAAATGTGTCTGGTTTAATGCACTTTACCATATCCATTATTGAATATTTCAGCTAAATGCATCCTGCCCTTATTTTTAAAGGTTTAACCTCTCTTGACTTGTCCTCAGAGTCAGGCAGCAAAGTCAGCATGTCCCCAATCTTTTCTGCATGTTCCATCCTAATATGGGAGTATATTGTTTTGGCTAATGCCTTCTGCCAAAAGAACTGTTATAAATGGGTAAGTGATACGAGTTGCCATAAGCAATATTTTATGTTGTGCATGATCTGGCATTTTATTAGGACAGAATCGTCTGTAGATTAAAAGCTCCTTACAATCTTTTCTCAAACAGGAAGTGTCTGTAATGTAGATTTCGGTGCAGATTACTCTGACACCCAGTGACAAATGTAATTTGCATAATGTAGATTTATGAAGCAGGGGCCAATTACTCTTTTAGTCATTGACACAAAACACAGCTTTTCTTTTATAGACATGTTCACTTGCAATTCTAATTATCCTTGACAAATGTGTTGTCATTAAAACTGCATTATTATAGAGAATATGGTAGTGTTGGGATGGTAATATTAGTAATATAATGGAAAGTAACAGTTATCAAAGCACATAAGACCTAGACCAACAAAGTAAATAAACAAATTAAAGGGAATGTTATTAATCATTTTAACACATAACTGAGTAAACATATAACAGCACAACTTAGACTGATGATTTAAGATTTATTCTAGTAAACTCAACTCTCAACTCTTGTGTAGAACTTGATGACTGAACATTGTTCCAATTTCTGCAGAAATCTGTGGAGCATTCTTGGTCAGAAACACAATGTGGAACAACAATCTACTGCAGAATTCATCATATAGTTCTTTTACCTCTTAAATATGAAGCATATATTTATGAGGCACCACTTATGACTGGAATATTTGAAAGACCAAAGCAGAGAAAAAGTATAGGGTTGTTTGGTTGCTGGTGAAAGTTCTATAATCAGTACACAGCATGTTATATAAAAGGGGGTAATGACAGGGAAATAGAGTGGCTTCTGTAGCCTGTCTAAATAATATATCATACTGCATCTGTCAGCACATACAAAAACATGTAGCTACATACTGCACAATCTGTATGTAAAATTTCTGTACAATTACATACATACATCTGTATGTATAATTTACATTACTGAGTACCTCCCAACTTATACATTTTTAAATTAAACGTTTGTTATGCATATTTTGTAACAAAAATGTGCTTTCAGCCCTTTGGATGTTGAATTATGGTGGATTGTAAGGTATATGTACCCGAAGCCAGTAAATAATTCAAATTTATTTGGCTTTTTTTATATTAAAAGTTATGGTAATGAAAGCACTGTGATTTCAACAACATGAAACTATTAAATGAAAAAACATCTCTTCCATTTTTACCTCAATAGTACAAATACTGTCATGTTAGACTCTCCATTTCTATATTTAAAATCAATTTCATTCCAATTTCTTTAGTTTTAGATCTAATTTCCGTCAGTAGGTCATGGTGCTCTTCAAGGACTGACAGCATTTAATTTGCTGAAGGTTTCCTTTGTTATTTCATTCATATTACCTTTAACTCTTGTACTGTTCTTTTGTCAGAGTGACATTGCCATCATTAAAGGTTGATGATTCTAGCGATAAGCAACTTAATGTTGTGTGAAACTCTTCTCGCGTCACTAACCTCTCTCTGTGTCTATCCATCGTTCTCTTCTTTTAAGTGCTGGTCAAGTTAAGATGTGTCTTTACAATAAACTTTGATACATATTGACTCTATATACTGAACTCTGCTTTTCTTCAAAGTAGACTGAGGGCAAAAGAGTAGCCTGGTGAATTTATTAGGAAAAGCAACACAAAGAAAGGTAATTTGGTCATTTCCCTCAGGCAGGTAATTTGTTTACATTGTTAAGGTTAAAAGACACCTGCTGGTAAATTTGCTTGGCTCTCAAATGTAGTCAAGATCATTGTTTTCCCCACAGTGTAAATAATTTGTACTAATTACTTATTTAGCTGACGCTTTTATCCAAAGTGAGTTCAGTAGTGCATTTACTAAGGGCAGTCTGTCTGGAACAAACTGAGGTTAATTGTGTTTCTTAAGAGCAAAATGGATCAACCCTTTTGGGGTCTGAACCATGACAGTGAGGGGAAGGAGAAATAAGAAAAAAGCAGGAATGATTGTAATGCTCAATTGCAACATCAAAACAAATGCACACACTCATGATATGGCCATATCAAGTACTGTATGTGTGCTTATGTGGTTTTACATCAGACTCAGATATTTTATATTAAAGCTGCAATCTGTAACTTTTGCCTCTTTATAGCCGGTTTGACACGTAAAATTGTAAGTTAATTTTCTTATTTTCTTACTGTGGATGTGGAGTTATTTTCATAATGTGGATGACAAGTTTAAATTCTAATCAATTGTAAGACTCAGCTACAAATGTTTCACTATCCTCAGCATCCACATATGCAATATAGTAGCCTGGGACATGTTTAGAGACATGACGTATCCATGCAAACAAAAGATGCCAAACTGACATTTATCACAAAATTGGACACAACAGCTCAAATGATAAATTATAAACTTGTGAATTAGGGTAAGGAGTTTTGAACACTGATACTTTATGTACTTGTTCAAACTGATTTTCGTTTATTTTTACCCCAAAAGTTACATATTGCTGTTTAAGTAAAAATGTCTTCCTTGAGTTGTGTTTTAAGGTCGTAATATAATTTAAAATGAAAATGTGTCTCTGTCCTTAACAACATGTTTTCATGCACCATGTTTAAAATACATACAAAAATAAATTTAATTCGAGGAAGATTTCCGATTAATAGCAGCTTCATTTTGGTCTGTTCTTCACACAAAGCTATCATATGGTTACAGAAGACTTAAGCTAAAAGCATATGCTTTTCCATTTGCCGCTACATCTCAGAGTATTACACATGCCGTAGTGTACATGCATCAAATGTGTCCATACGGGCTATAGTATATACTGTACTTTAAAAGACCAGAACACTCTACCATGTGCAAGATGTAATAACAGACATTAAATGAAGCTTTAGAATAGAGATCATTGGTCATATGTATTACTTTTATGATGAGTTTAATGGTAATTCTTTGTCCTTTTTGGAAGCTTAAAAGTGGCTGTCTTCATTTTTTTGAGATGAGTCGTGGAAAGGAAACAACATAAAGGTAAATGGGAGTAAATTAGGACAGAATTTTAATTTCTAAGTGAATGATTTCTTTAAAGAGCTTTAAAGAACGGAAACTGAGGCTTATGACTTGTACAGTACGCTTGGTGCTGTGAATTATTACTTTAATGTCAAGATACATGAAGAATGTTTTCAATGCTCAATGACTGCTGCTACAAAAACAACACCATATGCGCACAAATACTGTGTGAGCCACAGTAAAACAGCATTTCTGTAAGTTTTCTGTTTTTTTTCCTCTGATATGTTGTATGTTTATGCTGGTGGGGTAAACACTTTTTGGTCAGGTATCATAATGTTATAGTATCATATATAATCTTATAACAATAATAATAATAATATATGGGGGAGAAAACACACACAATCCCAGCTCAGATCCATCTGTCCAGATTCAGATCCAGGTGTGTGTGTGTTAATGTATTAAAAACAGTGTCTAAATGTAAACACACATAGGCACTCACAAACACACTATCAAATAGTGCAGAACTTTAAGTCGTCCTAAAAGCTCATGGGATTTAGTAGTGTGTAAATTCAGCATGAGGCAATGGGCTCAGAGAGGGCTCAGATGTGGCTCAGTGCTGGACTAAAGAAAGATCCAGCTGAGACAGCCAGTCACTTATCCTTAAATAGATAAAGTCAACTTAGCACCATTAAATGCTTTGCTGAAGGCCATTATCATTATCTAAAATGTCTTATTTTTTATCAAAACCCATATCATTATCAAACCCACAATCTTCAGGTTGTCTGCTAAGAAATTTAAATCAGATTAAACAGTTCTGACTCTAAAGCCCGATTTGATGAGACATGTTCAAAGTTCTTTGTGAAACAGATAATCTGCACCCTGTGTCTTTAAATTGGTTTTATTCTAAATCAACCTTCAGAGACCCAAGAATTGATGACTGATGCTTCAAATTGATACGTTGCCTGATGGAAGAGCTGGGTTTATAAGAATATATTAAGTCACTAATATGTTAAATCAGTTTAATAAAGAGTAAAGAGGCAGGTAATATTTATGAAATATTGAATTTCATATTATATAAAACATATTGAAACTTTTAAACATTATTGAAACATTTGAACTAAATTTCAAAGCATTTTATTATTATTTTATTATTATTGTTGTTGTTTTAACCAATACAAAATTTCAAGCTCACTAATTAACGTATTAGTTTTGTTGTACTGTTTTGTTTTATTTTTAGATAAAGCTTATGTTCTACCCTCTGCCAACCATAATGCGAAATTAATGGACCCTAAATACATCGCTTTTTCTGGGTGAATCAACAATAAACATCACAGACATCCGCAGTAATGGGAGAGACATATGTCCTATAAACTAATCCTGTTTAAATTGGGCTAAAGAACGTCTGTTAGGACCGTTTTCGTAGAACAGAGTCATTTGTTTATGTGTGTGTTACCTGTTATAGAGAAGAATATCAGGTGTCCATATCTGATTGGATGGGAAACGCAGGGTCTGAACACCAGGATAGTTATCAGGGTTCCAGCTCAAATAGATGTCCGTCCATGACTACAAAACACACACACACACATTAACAGCGCATATACATATTGTACAAATACAGCCCGTAAACCACAGTGGGCATAAAATCACAGATGGGGTCCGGGGTGCACATATGTATGTTTACTGCTGGGAAATGAGCAAATGATGCACACACACATAACATTACATCACTCAATAATGGCACATATGATGACACCCAAGTCATCAAGACACGTTCAAGTTACATATAAAACTAAATGTGAAATGCTAAAATGTTACATGGCAATGATTAAAGTTAAATGTGTTCATTGTGAGTCAGTCTGGATATTAAAGCAATGTGTGTTCCTTTCTTTGTGCAAACTCCACCTGATCCCTCTTCAGGGGTTTGCATAGCTAGATAGCTCTGGGCTTTGAGGTGCCATAGCAGCTTTAGTCATATAATTGTTTTTTGTTTGTTTGTTTTTGGCATTATTAAGCAGCCCATGACTAGCCTCTAAGAATTAACAAACAAAAAGAACTGTTTTGTGAAATTTAATTTAGAGATGGAGTCACCTAAGGAAAGACAAAGCGGACTTTAAATTACTGATAGGCCAAAATTAGACTTGCTGTGTTGATAATGAGAACAAATGTTTTTATTTATTCCACACACTATAGCACATGGTGTAGTGCAAGGCACTGCTAAGGAAAATGTAAAAATGGTTAAATTTCATACACTACACCAAGCTTCAGTGTGTTCACATCCTAGTTATGCCCGATATCTTTTCATTTAATCTATAATGTTTTCCACCATTATAATGTGAACTTTCATCTATTTTCTGATAAGTTCTGTGTGTTTGCCCATGCATGATTAATTTAGCTGATAAAAAGGGGAGAAAATCACAGATCACATTAGATCAGTCAGGAGGAAAGAGGAGGTTCTGTTCCACATTCTCTCTCTCCCATTTTCTCTCTCTTTCTCTCTCTCTCTCTGTTGTACAGATGTCCCTGTGTGCTTTAGTGAACGCATTCCCCTGAGGTGCTAGCCCATCTCTGCGGACACAACGGCTTGCTTGTCAGTGACATCATAATAAGATTGGGAAATTTGTGTCATACAGTTCATATCTGCACTTAAATATACTTAGAACAACCACAGTTCCACACATCTTTTATGTCAAATAAAAGCTTGAGGAAAACAACAAAAACTGAACTCCAGACCCTCACTGTGTCTTCCTCTCGCTCTGTTTTAGTATACTTATAGCTTTGTTGGCATGACAAATATTTAAACTTTACAGTTATTTATATTGCAGAAACTTCTAACCAAAGTGACTTAACAGTGCAGCTACGTCTATACATTGCATTCACTGTGCATTTCTTGGAATTTGAACCTATGATCTTCTAAGATGGAACTCTTGATCAGTATGGACATCTTTCTTCCAATGGCAGCCATGTTGTCCTGTGTCTGCTTATTTCTATAAGTAAGGTTGTGTTTGCTGAGTCTGTACTTTGTCAAAGTGGCTTAGTTTTGAATCTGTCACTGTGCACAGTTAGTCTGCCATGGTGTGCTGTCTTTATAGCATTGATAGCATTGCATTTTACATTGTTGTTCTTTTTGATATGCAAATAAATTAAATAAATATGTTTTATGTATTTTTTGTCTAATTTTGTCTAATCTAATTTGTAGCATAATGTTCTGTTCCAGAGCTTTTCGTTCTGTTCCAGAACTTTCGTGTAGCGGTTTGTAGACTAAAGGTCTCTCTCTCTCTCTCTCTCTCAGTCACAAAATCAGATGTCTCATGCTAAAAGTCATAAGTGGCGTCCATCTGCAGATATGGGTTATATTGTCAAGTGCAAAATTGCTCTCTGGGCAGGCTTGGCACTGGGGGATGTGACTGGTCTGAATATTCGGTTTAGAATCAGAGCAGGATCATTGTGGAAAATTTCTTACCCAGCTTAATTTCATGCTTAAGTGCTCAGTTGGCTAAACTCATGCATTATGGTTGATGAGGTCAATAAAGGTGAATTAGAGCTGAGGAATGTTTCCGAAAGATAGAAACACCTTTTAACAACTAAAACTCACAGTTGGCACCAGCCATACAAACATTAATAAACACGCCTTTCGTGAAATTTTACACTTGCTTGCATTTAAGCTGTTTATGTGTTTACCTATTATATTTAATGTGCCTAGTTTTGCACCTTTAGAGAGTCTAGGCATTTTAGTAATATTGTATCAGCAAGGAAGCTTTCACATAAGTAAAATAATATCCAGGAATTTTAAATATAAAACTGGACTCTAATCCCACCCAGAGGTACAAATACAAATGTATATCCCAAAGTATATTGTTGCAACCAAAAAACCATTTAACAGTCACACATGACTACTAATACTCAAATCTGTTTTTTATTGAATTCTATAATGATATGAAGTAATTTTTGAATGTGATAAACAGATTTAGCTGTTTTGTTGAAAATGCTGTTTTGTTTTGTTGTTAGCTGTTTTTTGCAGTGCCGGCAGGTAACAACTGAAGTGCCCTTGAGCAAGGCACCTAACCCCCGATTGCTCCCCAGGCGCTGCAGTGATAGCTGCCCACTGCTCCGGGTGTGTGTGTGTTCATGACTTGCAGTGTGTGTTCACTCCTCACCAGTGATGGGTTAAATGCAGAGGTCACATTTTGGATATGGGTTACCATATCTGATAAAACATGTCACTTTCAAATAATCACACACCAGTGCAGTAACCTAAAGTGACTTGACCGCATACATTTATATGTTTTTGGGCATGATAACCATCTGGCCAAAAAAGAAAACACGTTGAAACACCTTTATAAAGTTTTTAGATGGTACATTTAGGATATAATCTATTGAGTGCTTTCATATTCAGGGCATGTTTCTGGTAAATGTACTTTTACTAGTCATCTCATTAGAAACTAGTTCTGAGCTAATTGAGAGGGCCATTACATATTGATGTGCATGATGTAATTTGTAGCAAAAAGAAACTTTCACATACGAAAATTTCATAAATGTTTTAAACATAAAATTACACTACTTTTAATTGAAATTTATGAACAAAATGTAAAAAAAAAATGTAAAATTATAAAGTAAGTACCTTTTCTCTACACAGAGCAAATATGGATGAAGTTGCCACTGATGTAGAGTCAGCTTTTTCTTTAAAATAGTTACAGAAGTTTTTTTTTTTTGTAAAGGTAAGTGATCCCAGACCAGTAAATATGGGAAATATTCTGGATCAGCAATTGGATTTCCCTAACAATCTACAGTATACACACACAAACACAACATGCCCGTGGCCTGAGGAAGTCACAGCTTTCCTCATCCTTTCACACACTCTGATAGCTGTGACAACAAGCCCTGGTCTGGCCCATTTCATAATATATGTTTTTTATAGTCTCTTCCAGAATTTCATTTAGAACTCCATTTCATTGTTTATAGTGCCCAAACACAGTACATTCTTCATAAAGAACACAGTCTGATAGACTGTACCAGGGTATGACAGCTTCGAACAAATGCAACCAGCCCAAAACATAAATGATTAACTCAAGCTTCCAGAAAAAGCTTATTTTAGTTGTATGTCTAAATCTGATTTTTGGCTTTGAGATTAAACCTAGAAGACACTTCATTGCTTAAATTGTTTGTCTGAGATTTACAACCTTTGTTGCAGTCACCTGCGAGGCAAGATCAGCCTATTTAAATTTCAAATATTATATCTGTTGTTTTTGCTTTCCAGGGTAATGTCTGAAAAATGAACATTTGAAGAAGATGTGTCATATAACCAAGCAGTAAAGGAGCAGTTTAAATCAACCCAAGATTGTAATTAGGCTTTCAAAATTATGCTGTGTTTCACAGCAAAGACAGAGCTGTGGGGAGATGGAACATTTGCAGGAAAATGAATAATGGAGAAATCAAAACTCTTAATATGACAGTTGATAAAAATGAGTGTCCTGACTTTCATTTTAATGAGTGAATCACTTTGTTAATTTTTAGTTAATTTTATAATTGTTAATTTTAGATCAAATACGCCCATTAAGTGGATCCTAACAATTGAGTTTTGTAGCCTGATTTGAGCTAAATAAGCTAAATTTATGTAAGCATTGAAAAGTAAAATACATTTTCATATTTCAGGTTAACAGTGCTGACAAATGTACTTTGAGAGTTTAGCTTGACAGTTGATATTAGTTAAACAGATATGATGTACTCCTTGTAAAAAAAATTGTTAGATATAATAGACCCAAAAAGTAACTATTTACATTAAGGCTACTTAAAGGGGCAATATTGTTTCAAATATGTAACTTTCCAATGAAATAGTCTGTTAAATCGTTTTATCACACTTTGAAACTATCGAGTAGAATTTAAATAATTGCTTGAAAACAGCCATTATTTTTGCCATTCTATTTGGTTACGCTATTGGCACAGAAATCACACACTCTGATTTTAATGGGACTTCAGTCACACACACATGCACAATACATGCACAAGAATTTAAATACATGGACAAGCTTGCATGCAGGCCGAAATGAGTACAAAAAGCAATCAAAGTAAAAACTCACCAGCTGTAGCCAGGCGTTGGTTATTAATACCTGATTTTTTTCATCCTGGGAAAGAGAAAGTTGAGAGAAAACAGTCAGTATCAAACGAGGATATAAATGAAGGATTACCTTAATCTATAATCCCAACTATTTCTATGAACAAAGACTTTTGTTCTCTTTTTTGCCCTCTGTGTACCATTCACTCTTTATCTCCTTCTTTCTCACACCCACAAACGCACACTTTCCCTTTTGGAGCATTTGAGATAAGGCCAAAATAGCAAACCTACTGTATAACACACAATGAATAGGAGCCATCTAGCCTCAAAGCTTTTTCACAATGTGACAATCACCATTACAATGAAGATCTTATAGTAAACCTCTTGGGTTTTAAGCTTCTCTTCAGCATGCACTGATCTATGTCAGTTTGTCTGTATGTGTTTGGATTTGAGCCTCAGAACATTCTGCTTTGAATGATCAAAGATGTTTGTTTTGTTTTGTTTTTTCTGTTTTCCTCACATCTCATTTAGGCTGAACTAGGAATGATCCACAGTGTCATTAATTTGCTGTTTTTTACCCGTGGATGTTCATGTTTCTGGTTTTGCTACAGCTAAACAAATTGTGACAGAAAGTGGCTGAAAGATCAGAAGCAAAAGCTTCAGACCAGTTCAAATTAAGTATCAACACAGTTTACATACAAAATCAAAGATACCACTGTATAATAAATACAGTGTGATTTTATACTTGTGTATACTTATGTGACTTTATGAGACATTACTTGGACATTATATCAAGGTTATACCATAAGTAATTCTAGAATACTGTGTATATACCATGGTATATAAATGAGTTTATAATGTAATACCATGGTATTACCATTTCAAACCATTAATGTACAATGGTACAAAATCTAAACTACATATTTCCCAGGGTAATCGACGCTGCTTCGTTAGAACACATATATGATGATGGCTATGACAGAAGTACCCCATTCACTAGCTTATTGTGTATGGTTGGTCTTGTTGGTGTTGAAATATAGTTGAAATCTTGAATGGCTCTTAGGGGACTAATGATTATGCATGCTGAAGAAGAACTTTGCTCTCGTTCTCCAGTTCCTCTGTCACTGAGCTTTTTGTTTAATGCAGTTAGATGTCTCATTTGGTAACCACAGAGCAGGCCACATTAAAAGTTCAGTTCCCAGGACATTCCATGAGCAAGAAAGTGTGACAATTATAAAAATGGAGACATGACAAAAACATGACAACTATAACCTGATGATGAGCTCAGATGTTATTAAACACAGCCATTGGAAAGTCAATGGTGAGCATAAGAGTTTATCTTTATATATGTTATTTTTAAAAGTAACAATTCGGCAAACTCCATGAGGAAAATTCTGTTAAATATTACAATTATTATCTTTTATAAAGATTTATAAATCTGCTTATTTCTAACATATGTTAAATTGGGCAGGAACGATTCACAATGACATTCAGTCATTCTTCCCAATTAAGTCACAATTTAACCCCTGAATACTAGTAATTACAGTTATCTGCAAACAAAAAATACAGTTACAACATGCATCAAAGAGGAGACTGATGTACAATACTTATATATATCAAAGAGTAAATCATTTTACTATTGTAAAAAAGTTTTAACTTTTCACTCCTTAATATATATTTTGTGTAGCCCTCTTCTCATATTTTGTTTGCATGTTCTCACTCTGCAATCTATGTTTTGCCATTCTTTGCTTCATTATTAAATTATTATTTTTCAGCATATCTTCTAAGTCTTACTTTGATTAAGGAAAGAATGCATCTTATCACACATTTTTTCATCTCTAGTTTCCATACATGTCATATGTGAGAGAGAGAGAGAGAGAGAGAGAGAGAGAGAGAGAAAGAAAGAGAGAGAGAGGTACACCCCAAATTCTACACCTGTTAACATGACACATCAGTTGCCTGTTAGATCCTTTGCCTCTCTGTTGACTGTCTTATCATCTATTTTTTACCTTTTGAAGCACCAGAACTCTCTCTCTTATTTTCCCTTTTCTCTGTCACACTAAAGTCCCCATTGTGTTCTGATCCTACAGACGAAAGTCAAGGTAACGTCATCCATGACAGACTGAACTGAAGGTTTCTGACATCCAATCAACTTCAAACAGCTATGAAGATAAGAGTGTTTACTAGCTAGCACAAGCCTCAACAAGATCTAAATGGTACTGGCAAAAAAGTCTTTTGGTTGCAAAATTTATTGGTCTCAGCTGTTTTTGGCCTAGTTAAAGCAGGACTAACATATGAAGGAAGAAATGACAGTTCCGCTTGAGTGATTTTTTTTTTTGCTATTGACAATCTACAAAACAAAGCTGGAATTGGAAAAACTATTTTAAATAATGTCACAGTGTTCTTCCTAAATAGTTGTACAAAACCACAATATCAGTTTTCAGAACATTTGTGCAAAAATGTGAAAAGTATTGTAAAGACAGACAACACAAAGAATAAAAGAATACACATTTTTGCTAGTGAATATCTACTTCTCTTGTTATAAAGAGCCACAGACAAAACACTTAAGGCCAAGATCCTCACAAAACTTAAAATCCAGTGATTAGTTCTTTAACAGTGCTCATTGTAGAAGCCCAACACTGTAAACTGTTTTTGTTTCCAATCAGACTGATAAATTAACCTGTGCCCACTGGAAATTGTGTATCAGCCATACAATTGAGAAGTGTGTTTAGATGCCTATGCATCTGAAGGTCCTAAACAGACCTACAGTATAAACACACACAAGTCTGTACATCACACAGAACAGTTTATCTCTTTACCACTATAAAACAACTATTAGCACAGTGCTGAATTATTCCAGAGACAGGGACACAAGCATACAGTATATTACTGTATTTATGAATTAGACCTTCAAGCACACAAGGTTACATTTTTCCCAACACCCTTTCCTGCACATTTATGGCAGTAATCATAAAATCACGGTTCAATTCTGGTGTCTTACTGAAGCACTGAATTATGAACACAGCCTCTGGTAGCTGCCTATATAAGCATCTAGGAATTTGCTTACGTCAAATATACAGCAATAAAATGCTGTCCTAAAGGAATCCTCAGTAAAGTTTACCTTATTAAAAATGAAGCCCTAAAGAAACTGATAGTACACTCACATAAGCATCCACTCATATCAGTCTACTAAAAGCAGATCTATTTAACATAAGGCTACACTGCCCAAAACATACCATTGCGTTTAGCCTGAATTTACTCATGTTTATCTAGTCAGTTCATCCAGTCAGGTCGGTCAAAAGAATTTTAAAGAACCTGCTGTTAAACCGTGCAGGACTGTCCAACACAGTTCTGTGAGTGAACATTTTTACAATGCTTAGGGGAAGCAAAAGATGTGAATTCTCTGCCTCCGGTAATGAGCAGTGAGTGACTATTGTGATTATATTGAGATAACGGGGCACATGAGCGTTTTCGCTCTGTGAACCGATAAATTGAATCCTTCATATGGAAAAGCAGAGGAATGAACACAGGTTGCAGATGACAAGAGATTATTCATGGAACTATGGAGGGTTCTTTAAATACAGAATATAAAATGTTCATATAAGCATGATTTGATTATGATAAAAAGACGATGTGACTTTAGCAATATGTACTCGATATGAACAACGACTAAACAATGGAGCAGAACTATGGAAAATCGCAGCTGCTATTCTGCCTCCCCACACTGTCCCTCTACACTATATATATATCTGGCTCTTGTTCTCTAAGGTAAACTCAGTTAGCAGTTGCCCTGAATACCTGAGCATCTAAATAAAGTTATTGTTGTTCTTTACAGTGAAAACATGCCCCTTTCTATGCTAATTAAGCTTATATAACTCACAAACTCAGGGCAATGTTAAATGTGCCAGGCAAAATGCATTATTACTGTTGGCGTTTATATTTTTGTGCGTTTGTGTTACTGATTTGTATAATTAGTAAATCGGTAAAAACAGGGATGTAAAACCAGGGGTGTAAAACCAGGAAATGATCTGAAAAGTGAGAGGAACATATTAAAGACCTTTATTTAAAAATAATTATTAAATTATTAAATATTGACCTTTATTGTTTAATAATTAATTGATGTGACATTCGCCCAGTTGATAACAAATTGCTGAAAAGTATTTTTGTGTCTAAAATTTGAAGACATGTGCCTCTGGTTTAATGCGGGCTTCAAAAATGTGATACAATTCTTTCTTAGTGAATTCTCACCTCTACAGGTGTCTACTGAAAATAAACTGCAAACAGATTGGTCATAATGGTCTCTTTCCTCTATCAAAGGTTTTCATGCAACAGAGAAAATGGTAGTGGCTCTCTTATGGTTTGAAGATGGCAGATGGTGAGTGAGACAGGCCTCAACAGTGTGGAGAACAGAAGGATGGAGGTCAGGTATGGGTTACTGGTTCTCTGTGCAGACGGAGAGTGTGAGGGGTCCCTGCTCCCAACCAGAAGCTGCTGAAGGCATTTCCAGCATTCATGTTAAGTGTCTGCTGAACCATAATAAGGACACACACACTGTGTATACACTCTTTAAAACCATGTGAGACTACAAACCATACAGTGTAGAACATTCACTCTGTCTGAGCAGCTTAAATTAAGTGGTTATGCTTGTTTGACCCGTTTTAAAAGAATGTATGAATAATATGCACAGAAGCATATTAGGCTCAATCAGCAGCATTTGTGGCATAATGTTGATTAACACAGAAAATAAAAATGTGCTTGCTATAATGCACTTTTTACTCATTACATCCACTGTAAACCGGACAAGTCCCCTGAAGGGTTTAAAAGCAGAAATGTGAAGCTCATATTTTGTTAAAGCACTTACATGAATTATTCAGTAAAAACCTGTTTATTGTTGTAAAGTTTTTTGAGTTTGCTCTGTGGGGATCACTTTAATCTGAGGAGGTGAGTTTACTGCGGAGTTTGCTTTGCAGAGTTTGATCTGTGGAGGGGAGTTTACTCTGTGGAGTGGAGTTTGCTTTGCAGAGTTTGATCTGTGGAGGGGAGTTTACTCTGTGGAGTGTTTGCTTTGCAGAGTTTGATCTGTGGAGGGGAGTTTACTCTGTGGACTGGAGTTTGCTTTGCAGAGTTTGATCTGTGGATGTGAGTTTACTTTGTGGAGTGTTTGCTCTGCAGAGTTTGATCTGTGGATGTGAGTTTACTCTGTGGACTGGAGTTTGCTTTGCAGAGTTTGATCTGTGGATGTGAGTTTACTTTGTGGAGTGGACATTGCTCTGCAGAGTTTGATTTGTGGAGGGGAGTTTACTTTGTGGACTGGAGTTTGCTTTGCAGAATTTGATCTGTGGAGGGGAGTTTACTCTGTGGGGTGTTTGCTCTGCTGAGTTTAATCTGTGGAGGGGAGTTTGCTCTGTGGAGTTTGATCTGTGGAGGGGAGTTTGATCTGTGTAAACAGTTTATTTTTTAAATTCTTATGCATATCATAAAAAACTTACCACCATCAGGTGGTCATGACTTTGAAAGTAAAATATTGATATCACTTGTATAGACAACGTCAGTTTTCTGTGCCGTTTTTGTCCATCCTATGCAACGATTCTATGTCTACAAGAAAGCTCTTCCAAGCCTTTTTCAACCATTTATATATAAAATTGATACTTGTGTAGCTTTTAAATCATTAAAAGGCAATGTGTGCACTTTATGTTAAAATACTGTCTCTCAGTTTAATGTAAAAAGACCACTTAAAGAAAACTTTTTAATGGAACATTATTAAGTTTGAACGGTCTGCCATGACAGCTTTTTATACTTAACCAAGTGTGAGCTTGGAGCAAGAGTATGTAAAGTATTTTTACAAACAATGGGAGACGGGAGTCAGAACAACCGGAGCTGTACAAGTGTTTGAGGACCAGAAACAATCCTTTTGTTTTGTAGTTTCCTCTAATGGCAAAGAAATTACACACTTATCTTATTTTTTAATGTAGGTGATTGCTATGGTTACTGTTACTGTGGTTACCAAAATTTAAATATCTACATTGTACTGCAAGAGAAGCAGATATCTTTCAATCTAAATCTTAACTAGCCTTAACTAATCTTAACTAGTCTTAACTAGCCATGACCACAACAAACGAGTCACACTACATTACAATTTTTAACATTGTGCCAGGTAGCCCCAGCCACAACCCAAATTCTGACTGATTATTGAAGTTTACAAGATATTATATGACATTTTTACAAAGAAAACACAAAAAATGTATAGTTAAGCATTCTGGACATCTTCCAGTCTTTGCCTGCTGAGTAAGTTGTGAAAAAAGTGCAAACCTAAAGAACTTTTCCACACACACTTCTGATTGGCTGTAACCTGTGATTAATTGTATTGCATCACAATCTATTGTCACATTCATTGTTGACAAATAAAGCACTTGTCACTTCTCGATTACTGATCTCCTATAAACCAAACATAAACAACATTCAAACTACCATATTGTTCTCTCAAACTATCAACTATTTCCATTTAAGTATCACCTCTACACTTCAGTAGGCTGTTCTTTCCTCATAATCGTAAAACTATACGGCTTGCTTTAATGCATTGAAAATGCTGCATCAGCAATACAAATCAAACCGATGCCTTTTTATTGCCAAATATTTTTCAGCCTTTTGTTTCTCACAGTCCACCTATCCTCGATCTCATTTCGCTTGCAGCATTGCAGTGATGTGGAGTGGTGTGGCAGCTGCCACCCCCAGCCCCCCTCAGCTGATTGCGAGCAACTCATGCGTTCACAGTTTCACGGCATCCCAGTCATAGCCTATGGGCCTCTTACCATCTGGGGCCATGCAAGAGCCGCACCAAGGCAGCCATGATTTAACTCGCAGGATAAACAGATATTTCATAATTCACACAGTGAGATGGGTGAAAGAAGATAGATTTCACACGGGTGATAAAGGTCACCGGACAGCCCGAATAGAACAGTGGTGCATGCTGTTTAGGTCAAAGGGAGGGAAAAACAATTGAAAAACACTACAATAAACACTTGAGGGCAGCTAAATCAAGGTTTTAAACTGGCAATTAGTTAGCAATTAGAAACTCATCCCATTATCTGTGGTTTGATGTGGTCTAATGAAATAAATTCATAGTTAACTCCTACATTCAGGCAAACGTGAATGCAAGAATTAAGTTGGCCTAATTGATGTCTTTCAGCAAATGTTTAACATGGTGATGAATGTAGTGATCTGTGTCTGTCACAACCCTGTTAGACTGTCTGTTTGGTTTTGCCCTCTTGTATGCCCATATTTGGTTTTCCTGTTTTCCTTGTTTTGTTTAATCGCCTTCACCTGTCTGTGTTCCATTAGTTTCCTTTTACAAGTTGTTTTCAGTTCTGTGTCTGATGTTCCGGTAATAATGTTAGTTTTGGTGTACATGTTTCCTGCCTGTTTTCCCTGTCCTGTGGATTGTATATATTAAATACTTCAGAAATAATTTCTACGTCGTATTGCTCCTTTCATTCACATGCACCCGTGACAGAATACCGGAACCTTAAATATAGTAAGCAGTGTTTTATTTCCAGCGTTCCAGCATATTCACACTTCCAGGACGACAGCCTTTGCAACTTCTACTACACTGGACTCAATGAGGCCAGCAAAACAAAGCTGTCTGGGGACGGTCCTCGAGAGAGCCTGCTTTTCTATATCGAGTGGATGCTGGCGTCCTGTGGATCGCAGATGACCAGCGCCACTCCAGACCCATTGCCCAGCCCTCCATCATCCCCCCAGGCAACCGACAAGCCATCGCGGAAAAGAGCGACAGAGCTGAGGATCGCCTCAGAGCCCAAGCCGGTACCGTCAAACCAGGTGTCTGAGCCGGCATCAAAGCTCGCTACGGATGACGAGGGAGGCTCCGCCCACTGCACAAGCACTGAGGGTGAGCCAGCACTGGATCTAATAGACTTTTATTCTGATATCATTATGCCAGGTCAAGATTTCCCACCCTCCCTCTCTGGCCTGATTCTACCTGTCATGCTGTATCAGCCACACCACCGCTGCTCACCCTCAGCCCACCATCTGTGCAGTGGTTGAGGGTTTCCTCGTCCCTCTGGCTCCACCTTGGTCTTTTTCGACCATTGGCCACCTCAGTCCTCTGTCTCACAGGCTACACTGCATCCCTGCCTTCGTCTCGGCCGCCGGTGACATCTGCTCTGCCTCGGCCCTCTGGATCCTCGTTGTCACCTAGGCTCATTGACTCTTCGCCTCGGGCTCCACCTGCTCTGCCTCTGCTGGTCTGCCCCCAGGAATCGTCAGTTCTTCCTCCACCATGGCTCCTCCCTCCGTCGGCTCCACCATCATGGCTGCGGCCTGGGTCTCACATGGCTCCGGATCCCTCCTGTCTCTTTCATGGCTTCTCCCTCTGTTGTCACCACCCTGGACTCTGTTGCTTGTCCTCCTCCCGGGAGTCCGACCTCCGCCAAAACCGCCCCCGACAAGGACTTTTTTGTTTTTCATCCCACACCCAAGTCCCCTTCGTTCACCCTTTTCTCTATGGCGCGAGGTCGCGACTTCCGGGAGGGGGGGATACTGTCACACCCCTGTTGGACTGTCTGTTTGGTTTCTCCCTCTTGTATGCCCATATTTGGTTTTCCTGTTCTTGTTTTGTTTAATCGCCTTCACCTGTCTGTGTTCCATTAGTGTCCTTTTATAAGTTGTTTTCAGTTTATTAATGTTAATGTTAGTCTTGGTGTATGTGTGTTCCTGCCTGTTTTCCCTGTCCTGTGGATTGTATATATTAAATACGTAGTTAATTTCTACGTCGTATTGCTCCTTCCATTCACGTGCACTTGTGACAGTGTCATCTCTTGCCATTTTAAAATAAGTTTTTAATTGCAAAATAACACCAAAATGTTTTCCCATGCTCTAAAGCATGACAGCCCTCACAGCAAAGTTGTCTGAACCAATGCCATCAGTTTAAAGTGGGACTATCAGTTTATTTGACCAATAGCACAATCCCCCTTTTATAATAGTTTCCTCCCAATTTAGTTTAATTCCTAAAGATTCAAATATACCTGCAGTTTAATTTGGTGCTACAGTGTTGCTGAAACAACACTTCACCTTAATCTGAATCTTACACCGCATGTTTATTTAAGTCACAAACGTGAAGCTACTTTTCAAGATACCGTGTTTTTTATGACATTTTTATGATGTGCCCTTAATCCAGAATGATGAGGGCAAACTACATGCTGTTAAATTAATTCAAGAGTCTCATAAACAGGGTTGGTGTTAAATTCTTTCCATTGCCTCACAAATCAACAGATCTAAACATCATTAATCCTTTATGTGATATCAAAATATGCAATATCAAGCTACGCAGCTAAAGTTTTGTATGGCAATACTTAAAAGTGCCTCACTTTGTTCTACTGGCAAATAATACCTGTTCTCCTTGACAAGCCCTTGATATCAATCTATTGTTACGGTATGTGTCTTCCATTTATTTGGCACTCATTTATTCCCTCATTTAAGTGTCTGATACACATGCACTGTCAAGGACAAAAGCTACTAAGCCAAAATGATATTTGATTAATGTTTCATGTGATCTTTTCATGGTCAGGGCCATGACATGAACTATCAATGTAACACTGCCAGGCAAAAGGGCCCCCTGACTTAAATGTTTCTTATAATCTAACACATTTTGATCTGAAGGCATAAATGTTTCAAACTAATTTTATAAAATATAATTTTACATAAAATATAAAAATATAATTGTAGTAAAATATTTCCTTTATTCTTCCATTCAATAATTTTTTTTTAACAGATTACTTACATAACTGAACAGAAGCAGCCAATAAGAGCTGCGAATAGACAGGAACTCCTTCAACACTGTTTGAAAAGCATGCCAGGGTGATGTCGCACCTTGTTGATGGTTGATAAAATGTAACATTTACCTTTCTGCAAACTCTAAGCAAATGTTGCTGTAGAGTAAGAATAGTAAACTTTTATAGTAAAAGTTTCCTATTATTTTGATCAGTATTCTGTTATTAGGTTTGGAAAATATTAATATAGAATAGGTATATTACTCTAAATCTTTGACCAGTAGTATATGTATTTATCTGGCATACAAAAAAGTGACAAATTAAAAACATTTATTCATGTACTCAACACAGTATTTCAGTGCAAAAACCTGTCACCACCCTATTTAACCAGGCACTGGTACAACCTGCACTATGCATATTTAAATTAAGTCATTGTCATTCTTTTTAGCATAAATATGGCTTCTTTCTATGTGAATTACATGTGTTATAAATTGTACCAGCAAAAGTTTGCCTGGAGCAATTAGGGATTTTAGGCAAAAAAATGACAATGTCTATTGATGATGACAGCAGTAATTAATCATATGATGATCAAATGATGGAGAAGAGGAATGTAACTGGGCATATATCCAGATGTGTAGTCAAGCACATTTTTGGCATTTTAAAGAGTCGTAGAGCAAGCATGGTAGAGCAATGCTATACATCCTCCAGATCTCTCTCAGACTATTACTTTTACACAGAGTTTTTGTCTTGTTTTCTAGTAAAAATAGGTAAACAACCATGAAACAGGATAGATTTACATAAGATATTTTAAGTCTTGTTGTCAAAGACATTTAATAAAAGTTAGTGAGGTTTATGCAAAATACTTTTTTCGAGTAGGAAATGTTTTCACCTTTTTATTTTATTATATATTTCTTAAATGAATATGAATAAATATGAAAAGTTTATCTAGACATTTTTACAAAAACACCGTAGGAGGATTTCACAAAAAATTTACCGACTGATAATGTCTTTTATTTACACCCACTGTGTTGTTTTAGCACCAAAGTTTTGAGTGCAAGGTTGTGAAGGATACTACCTATTTATGCTTGAACATTTAATGTAAGTGTGAGCTCTCCAAAACATGTGAATTCTACCTAGAATTTTCTACTTTTCTACATACAAAGAGCTAAGAAGACAGTGACATGAATCTTAACCAATGAGAATGTTTAACAAACATTTCAAAAATCGAATTAAAATGTTTTTATAGCAGTTTGTGGTTTTACTGTAGAAACACCATCTGTAGCAACTGTGGTATTTTGACAAAATTTTTTATTTCAAATTAGATTTATTTAAATTTGAATTAAAATCTTTCACGTAAATTGTAGTACTGGTATAGTTTAAAAATGTTTAAGCATACACAATACTTTTTTCTAGCCCCGCTGAGCTGGCCACAGTTAAAAGGGGCCACCCTCAATTTCTTGTGGTTATCATTATTTCAAATGCCACAGTTAAACAATCGAAGAATTATGGTAAATACTCATAAGGTCATGTACAAAGTTAAAATTAAAGGCTTAAAACATGTATTCACATCAGTTATGAGCCTAGCTACAGTACTGAAGAAGTTATATTCTCTATAAAAGTCACAATACACTTTCATGTTAGTTTGCCTTTAGATATTTCAAGAGATTACTTAAATCATTAAAGGCCTAATGAGTAGAAAATATTGTGTTTTCCACTCATTAGGCCTTGAATGATTTAAGTACTAATCACTAATCACTTTATGTGGTTACATCTAAACACAGTAAACACAATTAAGTAGGTGTTAATCATTTTCAATCAAACTGGAATCAATCAGTGGATGTGGTAGTATGAGATGGATCCAACTCCATATAACCAATAAAAACACTGGAATAGTGTAAGACGTGTAGTCTCACACATGGTGTAATATGGCATGATACAAAGCAAAGCAGATACTCACCACATCTATGATCTGAAGCAGCGTGAGTCCTAGCTCCACCACAATGGGTGAGGAATCATTCAGCACAGGTCTTTCCAATCTGTTGTAATTCTCCATCAACTCCTTATACAACTTCCTCTGATATTCGCCCTGTAAAGAGTCTACAGAGGAAGAAAGATAAATCACAGTTAAAACCCATTGCATTGAAGACAAATGGTTTGCAGTTAAATTATTAATTAATCATCAGACTGATTTTACTGCCACAGGCTGTGATAGAAGATCAGTAATACTCTGCTGTTGTCCTTCAGATAAAAACACAGATAAGGAAGACAGTCTGAGATAAGAAATATATTGATGTAAAACGACATGGTATCAACTATTAAAATATGCAGAACTGACACACTCCTGCCAAATAGGGACTCCGGCTGCCAAATAGGGACTAATAGGGAGGTATTAATTCTATTTTAAGTGTGACTGAATAATTATGTACTAGCCTTTACTGCCTGCATCTTGGAAAACAATTAAATAAGCAGCTCTGATAAAATTTGCCTAAACAAAAATGAAATTTTAAATAAATGCACTGATGCCAAATAATGTACACATGTTGTGGCTTTTACCTTTAGCTTCCTATTGTCACTGTTACGTTTCAAAAGGTATGAATTTTTTTGTACTTTAATGTGCAGAAGAAAAACTACTTACATTTTAGTCATTATTATTTTTAATATTTGCTCATTAAACAAAGCATTTAAACCTGGCTAGCTTTTTTTTACCAATTTGTTTTAAATTATTGTAGCCTTTTTTGTTCATTGCATCCTGCCTAAAAGTTTGTCACATTTTGAGTTTGATTTAAAGTGCACTTTGTAATTTTTTTATGTTTTGCCAGATCTTCTTTGACTTATTGGCATGGATGCATGAAGATTTGCATGTTTATTAACCACTGCTGTTTTTTTTTTTTTTTTTTCATTTTCGCCTGTTGATCGTAGCATTACGCTGTGATCAGACTGCTGTGATTTCTCTCTTTGTTGCGGGTGTGTCTTAATCTGAGGTATTTTGTTGTGTACTTGCTTTGGCTGTTATACTAGATCGCCTGCTGTTTATCCTCAGTCAGTGGTATGAGAAGCGGCAAGTTGTCAGGGTTTGTTTCATCACTCCAGCAGGCTCTGTTTGTTTGGACATTTTGTTTGTTCACTCGTACTCATTCTGTTTGGACCTTTGGATCATGCATCTTTATTTTGGATGATGCTGTTTACTCTGGTTCCATTTTTATGTTGTGCCTGTATGTGTGTATATTATGTTTGTTGTTTTATTGTTTGGTTTGCTTGTTTTTGTTTAGATGCATTTGTATGTTAATGCTTTTCATAGTGCATTTAGCCAATGATGCGTCATTGGCTAAAAGTTAAAATGTTGTTATTGTGATTATTGTTATAAGTAAAGTCTATTGCATGACACAGCTGATCATGTGATCCCAACATGGCCCCACCCATAAAATCACAGATTCTCATTTTATCTCATTTCTTTCTGTAACATTAGTTAATGTATTGGGTGTTTGTTCATGTTACTACTTTAATTATTAAAAACAAATAAGTGCACCTTTAATTATGAGTATATTGCATGTGGGACTTCTAATATAATTTCATCATTTCATTTCAAGTTTCATGGCCATATAATTAACAAATTTATCTTGCTGTCCACAAAGGAGGGGCTTTAATTTTTCCCCCATAGAAGAAGATTATAGCAAGATATTTAAGATAAAGAGGTGGAGTTGGGGAAGCTGGATTAAACAGGCATGATCCTCCAGAGTCTTCTCAGTGATCTCTCATTATGTCTCTTGACGCCAAATCCTAAAACTACTGTATAAAGCTATTCTTCAGATGTCATGAACTCACTGTTCTAGCAACCACTTGTATTTTATTTAGTTTATAGTGTTTTATTTTGTTTTATTTGGGGTGGTGTAGTGCATGTCAATAAATGGATGCTTGTTAAAGGATCGAACTAAAATCTTTTGTTTTCTGATCTTGCACATTTAGTTTACTCACATCACTAAGAGTGATGACAGCAGGATACATGATATGACCATCCAAGCAGTATAAAAGTAATAGTGTAATAGTCTCTCTCTCTCTCTCTCTCTCTCTCTCTCTCTCACTCACACACACACCAATCACAGCATGGGGCACAACAATGGAAGAAGCAACAGAGGATTTAACACCTTGGTTCTAAAGGATTGATGACAAAAAAGACATTTTCTCATCATGACGAGGTCTCTTCTCAAGATGACAGATTCTATCAAAGGAAACACATTAATTTCTCTGACATAAGACACCTGTAAACCAGAGGAAGACAAACGCTTTTTCAACAAGTTACAAGAAATTCAGGTGATTTTACCAAAAATTTTGCTTAAGACATATCAAGGTGAATAGATGTAGAATGAAATAATTAATCTGGGTCACATCTGCACTTTCTTCTACAATTTGCTGTCATGTCATCAAACAATACAGATGTTCTTCCCAAAAGAAAAAGAAATAAATATATAATATATATTTCACAGTCCAGATGGACTTTTAGTCCTTTATATCAAAACAATTTTGTTTGCTTATGATAATCTGGGACAGTTCAATTTGAAATATGGGACACTCATTTGACAAGTCTCTGTCGTCTTAATGTATGCAGACCAATCCTTTCTGGCCAAATGTAAACAAGTTTTAAACAATCGCCTAAACAAGTTTTGAAAAAGACTGATTACATACAGCTTTGAAATACATTGGCTGTCTGATCTGAAATTTAAGCTTATAGTGACATAGTGACAGAATGATCATGTGAAGCACACCGATTCGAAGATTACTTAAAGTTATTGCCAAAACCAATATATACAGTTTTCACAACAGACAGACAACATACACAACATTTGTGCTTCTTGTACTTTATTAACATCCAAATACAAGCTGTCATAGGAGGCTCATTTGAGATGTGTCCTCACCAGGTGTTAACAGTGATCTATCTGACCTGACCACCTGTGATTGGCTCACCAGAGATGGATCTTAATGCAGGGTGTAAACAGAGCTTTAGTCTCAGAGCAGATGCAGCACCTGGTGGATGTGATTCAAATACATAGTTCAGGTATGTGGTGAACAGTCAAATGATGGATATACTGAAGCTGCTGTGTTCACAACAACTTTATCCTGGTCACGTCTGTGGACCGTGGCACACAAAATAGCCCAGGAGCAATGTTCATTAAATTCCATTACTTATTTAAACACTTTCCCCCACTGCCCGCACATTCTCATTACTTTGTATATGCTGTGAGTGATTAATAACTTCACATTACAAGAATCATGAGCGTTTAAAATGTAAACAAAAGCCTGTTAATTACATTTCCTACCTGTATGTCAAAACAAACCAAACAAAACACAAATCACAAAGGAAGTGGATAAATAAAACAGCAGAGGTGTCAAAAGGCTGAACAAACAGGAGCTATGAAACACAATGTGGGGCAGAGAGGTGCTACATATTTAAACAGACCAAAAATGTGTGAAACAAGCCCTTGCTGAAGTTTTCCTAACATCTCCCTTGAGGGAATCAATACTGGCATGAAGTGCTAATGCCCTTGCAACTGTCCAGAGGGACTGTCCCTGATGAGGTCAGCAAACTTACAGAGTCTGACCTGACAGTGATGGTGTGATGGGCGATTTATTGAACTTTATGCAAATGCTGTAACATTATAGGCACAGAGTTCAATAGGATCTTTGTGAAAGTGATTCTGGTTAAAAGTGAAGGGTGGACAGAATGTGGAAAGATGAGGAGGACGATTTTACAGCAGTGGTTTTCAACCCCATTTGTTAAAGCATTGATCTAACTACATAATAACACTTTACATAATGTTTAGTTCATTATTAAATTAAATGACATGAAATAATAACAGTGAATACTACAATTTACAGGATTTATTCATTTGAGTTAATGTCACTTTGTACATAGTATATACTTTTTTCACATTTCATAAGTTGTACATCTTCTTAAAAATAAAGGTTACTAAAAGGTTCTTTGCCAGACAGTATGGTTCCATAAAGAACCTTTAACAATACATATACTTTCTGGTGAACAAAAGCTTCTTTGTAGTGAATAAAGGTTCTATAGACCATAAAGAGCCTTTCACTGAAAGGTTCTGTGGGGAATTTAACCGAAAATGTTGAAGAGTGTTTATTAACCAGTGTTGGAGAGCAGCTAACTACAAGTAGCGATATTACTAACTTTCTAACATTTTTCAGAAGCTTGACAGTAGCTCAGTTACTATTAAAATTGCTTTTTGTATTTTGTAGCTTTTCCAGTGACTAAATAAATTTTCCAGCAAGCAGCTGATTTGAAACAGCACAGCATCACTCTTCTTCTTACACAAACTAAAACTAAAACACACAGACCAAAATTACTGTATTACTAGAATCTATTGTTATGTTACGCATCTAGTTCACTGAGAAGAGATCTCTCATGATTACGAAAAGCAGGAGTTGGGGTCCCACAGTGAGGTAAGGTGGGTCACATAGTCACTTGGCTGTTGCAGTGATCTTATGATAATGTGTCTTGGTAATGCAATTATATTTTAATACTTTTGTCTTTCTTTTCGTAATTTCATAATCAGTGTAAGTGAATCCGAATAATAACATTTCTGAACTTAGATCGCAAGGCAAAACATTGGATCATTTTAAGGTCAATGAAGTGCGATATAGAGCAATATAGTTTTGAAAAACCACTCATTTATAATACAGTAATACATTTAAAGATCTAAAGATCCATACATGTATTAAGCTGACGGCACATTTATTCAGGTTTGAGCATTAACTTTTAAGAAGCTTGTAGCTTGTTAAATTACAGTTTCAGAGTAGCTTCCCCAACACTGTAAAAATCCTTATACCCTACAAAATTATAACAATAACAAATAACAATTTGCCAGTAATGTAATAAATGTAGTTATGCAGTATCCCCCCCCCCCCCAGAAGATGCATCCATACTTTTGCTTTAAGCAAATGAAACTTGTTTTTATGATATTTAATTTTGGAAAACAAGACAAAAGTAGTTATTATGAAAACTTTTTTGCAGTGAGTGAAGGAAAGAGAGATCCATGGTTAGAAATATGGTCAGGTTAGAAATAGAACTACTGAGATGGATTGTTTAAGGGTGAAAGAATCAATTATGACAGATAGAAAGAATTCCTCTGTACTTCAGATAACATCTGTTGGAAAGCAACAGAGGCAGATGTTCTTTGTGTGTGTATGTTTGCTCACTCACAGTCCAGGCCTTTTATGGGGATTTATGTCCATCTAAGTATGATTATGGCAGCACAAGTTGGGGCTCAAAGCTCAGATTGAAATCAGAACGCTGTAAATTCACTGTAATCTTCTGGCAAACTTGAAAATTGACCCATTTTATTACCTCCTTCACTGCTGTGGTTAAAGAGCAAATCATTTTATATGGAAGCTTGATCAGGAACAAGATATTCTTTGACTCAAACATCAAATCATCCGCTCTAATAATACATCAAGTTTTGCCTTGTGTGAGCTGAAAAAAGAGAGGGAGAAAAGAGAGAAAATCCCTGTGGAATAAATGGGTCAGTTCACCCTCTGTAGGATTGTTATAGTCCAGATTAGCGAGGAACGTCTGGCTTTTCAAAGCTGAATGGCTATCGCTTTGCTCTATCACTGATGAAAAAGAAGATAAGGAGGGCAAAAAAAGCTGAACAAAGCACATTTTCACAATTGATTCATTTAGTAATGGGGGATATGGGCAAACAGGGGTTGGGAGAGAGAACAGGGGTTGGAAGACACTTGTCTACATAAGTGACACGTGACTACATAAGGTCATACGCTAAGTATGAAAGAGTATGAAATGCTAACCCAATAATCACTTTCTTGTCATAACAGACCACTGCTTTCAGATGTGTTAGCTCTGATGTTCTGCCCAGTTAAGTTCATCAATGATAATACCATCCAGGTCAGCCTGGAGACTGGGACAATCGGCTGAACTTCACAAACTACACTGCAAAGACCAGTGTAGTCCAGGCTCTTGTCATCTTTAGACAAGTCACTGCATCAGTTTGAACACCCACAGACTGCCCACGGGCCATTGAACTGACTGCCTGATGGTTATTAAATACAGAAACAAAAAATGCTGGCAGAAATTACCAGCTGCAATCTGATTGGCTGGCTTTACACACATGTAGTCTCCTTGAAAACTAAAACTGGATGCACACTGCCACGATTTTTCAGTTGAGATCAATTTTGGAAAATATAAAAGAACTGTTTTCGTAGGGCAAAATCAACAGACTTTGATAGCTTAGTGTAAATGTTCATTTTATGCAGATTAATTACCTTTGCAATGAATCTTAGTCTTTGATGACTCTTTTTGTTGAATTATGTTTGTGAAATAGTGCAATACTTTTTTAGCCAGCCTTCCTGCATGCACGATTAATTATTTGCAAATGATCCAGAATGTGGCAAAGCATTTGGTCTTAAACGATCCCAAGAGAGCATGCGTTACACCTCTTTTTGTTTCACACCACTGGCTGCCAGTTACTGCTCACATTAAGTAAAGATTTGCACCCTCCTGCTCCACTCATTTCTGAATTCTGTATTCCCTCCAGAAATCTGCAGTCAGTGAGTGAGAGATGCCTCATGGTACCAACACAAAAAGGCACAATTATTCTTCTGAACCATCACCTTCATGATGGTAAAATGACCAGGACAGGAGAGCTTAAACTCTCTCTAACTTCATAAAAGGTCTAAAGGCACATCTTTTTGCCATCAGAATTGTTTGCACATACTCTTTCTTAGTCATTTACAAAAATACTCCAAATCCATTTAATTGTTTTCTCCATCTCACCTACATCTCTGTATTGGCACACTCTGTAAGTTGTCTCACTATAGCTTACAAATTCCCTATAGTAGCATTAGTAGTAGTATTTAGTAAAAAAGTAGCTTTGGATAAAAGCCTGTGTGCAGATGAATGTAAATGTTTTGAATGTAGTATGTATAATGTGTCAAGGTCAAGAGATAACAGATAATATAAACAGCATAAAGAATCTTTCCACAGCCATTGGCTGTTGTGCAGGATAATACTGACAGCTATTACACTGCAGTCTAAAGTTCGACGTGAGACACAATATGTTAAATGACACAGTAGTTCCCTTTTAGAAACTCGAGCTGTTTCGAAACGCTATGGGAACGCCTCCAGCGTAACCACGTTCTGAATCACGTGTGAAATCAGTCCAATATGGGGGCGATACATCACAGACGGGGTGATGTCACGACCAGGAAGCTTAAAAGCATGTGCGTCGAGCAAACCGGTAGATTCTGTCATTCAGCGAAGCGCTTTGTGTAAATTGTTTGTCCTATTTATTGTCGTTTGTTTTATTTGGTGTTGTTTGTCCTTAGAGTTAGGAAAACATGCCCAAAGCAAAAGATAAGACATAGAAGATATAGGGGGATAAGATAAGGATTATCTTATTCTATCTTCCCCCTATAAGATAAGGGGGAAGGAGATAGAAAGCTTTCAGCATTTTAGACCGTGTGTTCCTCCCTGTCCGCGCTACATTACGGGTGGGGATACACACGGTTCATGTGTTGTTTGCTTGGGAGTGAAGCATGCTCAGTCAGCTTTTGAGGGGGCTCCTGGAGGGCTCTCTTCGAGGAGGGAGCCTTCATTAGCATTCCTCGTGGTGCTGGTCCCGCTTTGCTGAGGCAGAGCGGCAACTGCACTCGTGGGGTTCACAGATGAATCTGACGGAGGGAACTGAGACGGGCGAGTATGGTTCTCGGATCTCATCTCTCTCCTCGACAGCTCTTCTTGGAGGATCCCCATCAGCAGGGATCTTCTCTCTCAGGCAGGGTGCGCATTTGTGCTGTGGGTATGGCCCCTAAGGGGGCACAACTCGTAGCTTCCAGTCTCTCAACTGAGGTTGTTGAGACCATCCTACAATCCAGAGCTCCCTCCACGAGGAAACTGTATGCCTTGAAGTGGAAACTTTAACTCACTCTACCCGGGGTATGGCGGCCTCTAAGGCCTTTTCTGCAGGTGTCCCAATTCAGGACATCTGCGACGCTGCAGGATGGTCTAATCCCCTGACTTTCGCAAGGTTCTATGGCCTCGATATGCGAACCACTCCCGGCTCATTTGTCCTCTTGCCCTAGTTATGCTCATTCACACAGGGCAGGGATTCCTCAGTCTGGCGAAGTTGGCATCTCATTCCCATAGCGTTTCGAGTAGCAGCTCGAGTTCCTGAAAAGAAAGATCTCTGGTTACATATGTAACCCTGGTTTCCTAAAGGAACGAGATGCTGCGTCTCTAGGCCATACTTTCAACATCCCTGTGTGCGCTTCTTTCATTCCTTCCGAAGCTACCGGTTTGCTCGGCGCACACGCTTTTAAGCTTCCTGGTAGTGACGTCACCCCGTCTGTGACGTATCGCCACCCATTGGACTGATTTTACACGTGATTCAGAGCGTTGTTACGCTAGAGGCGTTCCCATAGCGTTTTGAGGCAGCGTCTTGTTCCCTTAGGGAACCGGGGTTACATACATAAACTAAGACATTTCTATGAAAGTAGAGGTAGATCTAGAAAGTAGATTTTTTATTCCATCCTTTTATCCCGTCCTTTCAGAAATAATATATTAACACTGTTAAAGCAGTATAAAGACTGCAGGTATGCTCAAGGATAGCTAATGTACTTGCTATTAACCGCCTCCAACAAAAGAATGGCCACCTTCACACAAGCAGCCCATTAAACTGCAGTAAGAAATTTCAGAACAGGCTGTAAAAGTGGCTATTGTCTTTAATAGACTTGATGTCACAATTATTGCAGACTTTGGTAAATCCAGAAACTATTACTTCCTCTTAGTTGCCTGCTGCAAGTATATTATAATTTTTTGTGTGCAATATGCAGGACAGAACATATTCTATACTAATGCAGCACATATTGCATTGCAAAAATCAAGCTTGTTTTTCACATGGTTAGGTGGCTTAATAAATGTAGTTTGAAGCAAAATACATACATGCGTGTTAGAAAACAATTTATATGTGTTTATTAGTAAATAATGCATCACGTTTATGTGAAGAAACAGATGAGCGAGCTACAGAGCGCTAAATTCTAATATGGAAGCATGTTGATAACTTCTCTTATTGGTCCTTCTTTATAAATTCTAAATATTAATCAGTTTCTTTTACAAATATTCTGTTTCACTTCAGAAGATATTTAATAACCTACTAAAGTCATATAGATTACTTTCATGATACTCATGATGGGTGGATGCGCATATTTGATTGGTATAGCATTGTGTTATAGCAGTGCAACAATTATGGGTTCAATCCCAGAGAACATATGTAACGGATGTGTCTATTGTAAATCATGTTCATCAAAAGCATCAAATGCATAAATGTAAATAAAAATTTTGCGAATTGGAAATCACCAGCTAGAAGCGTTTAATTTTACAACTTAACTATAGGTAATAGTAAGCTGCTTACAAAAACAACCCATTGGGTCATTGGGTCGTTTCTGGAGGATTACAGTCTGTTAAATCATTGTAACACATGTCCATATGTTCAACATCTAATATCCCCTTAGAACCATCCATGAAAACTAGCTTTTCTAGAAAAGATATCTTTACACTCCCGCAAATAAATCCTGAACACATCTTCTCAAAATGAACGATCATCACAGTATCTCAATATGATATGATGCTCAGCTGTTTATGCAGCTTAGTGAACACAGTTTGAAATCACTCAATCTTGACCACACTCAGTGGACTCAATTGTTTGGATGACAGACCCTCCACATGCGTAATGTCTTAAGCCCATTTTTTTACCACATGTTACTGATGTAAAAATCTAACAAAATGTTACTGATGTACAAATCCAACAAACTTTCTTTTCTCTTTGTGTGTGTAATCTGCATGCTGACCATCTTTTCTCACCCAAATAGTGTCAACAATTGATCAATGCTATTTTAGGGTCACAGGTTAAATTCCAAGTATGGTGAGGAAAAATACGGATTTATCTTTGAAAAAACAAAATAATGAGAGATACAGTTTCCTGTACCTGTACAGAGCTCACTAGAACCATAAACCCAGGTCATTGTGCTAAAACCCTTTGTTATGTTCATAACTGGCAAAGAGTGACGCTGACACTGTAAATAGTTTGGGGGAATCCCATACCTTAAATGGTTGTAAAAAGCAACAAACATGAATTGTATGTCCAGCGCTTTAATTATGATCTGTCTGGCAAAAAGTGAAATAAAGAACGCAAAGTGATTGTAGTCTTACTGTATAAACGGCACAACATGTGATATAAATCAGAGTCACCAAACCAAAGCGTCCTTCTGGATCTGGCCGATCTGACACGATATTATTTCAATCAATGCTAACATCACTCGTTAATAATGGATAATTATGTCGATTATTGTGCGAGGCTTTAAATGAAAGTCTTGAAATGAAGTTAAGCATACTCGTGTGCACTTGATGCGCGCACACTCAAGTATATACCCATGCCAAGAGTTTACTCTTAATTTTAGATACTGATCGGCTAAAACGCTTTTCATTTATACTGTCATTGACACAGTTGCTCGGGTCTTACGTTATAGCCTATTAATAAGCCGATTAAAAAATGTTGGGTACTTTTTTATCAGTGTATGCTTATGCGTCGGTCATGCGTGCGGTCATGTCAGATGTTTTAAGAGGTCGCGGTGCCGCCAGGCAAATCTCAACGAGACATTCCTAAAAGCTGTACACACATAAACAAATGCTTTGTACGCAGTAAAATAATTGTTATTCTCTTTTGTCTTTAATTTAACACGTCTAAGTCATATTTATAAATATTGTGTTCTAATTCCAAAATGCAAGCAAGACAACTCAGTTTTACCATTACAAATTTAAGTAGTTTTACGAAAAAGCAGATTCTGCACTTACATTTAATGCAAAACGATGCCCATACAAAAATCCAAATGTATAGAATTCCAAAGTGTTTTTGACTCTGCATCATTCCTGTGATGGGTCCGGGTCCTTAAACACGCAAACGAAACTTTAGTCTGTCAGCATCCCAGTCGTGTGCTTTGGTAAGAAACACTCTCTCTCTCTCTCTCTCTCTCTCTTTCTC
>JAZGTK010000041.1:218379-244033 GCA_036877625.1 Ambastaia sidthimunki
TCTCTCTCTCCTTTCCTTCACCTCGCATTCTCGCTTCCATTCCTTAAAATTTTACAAACACCCTCGCTGACCACAATGAACACGAACACCATGCATATATTTATTTGTTTGTTGTGGTCGATCTCAGCCAAGAATCTAATCACTAAACATAATACATAAAGAATTTATGGCATTGCGCGCTCATAGGCGCAGAGACGCCATCTGGACACTGGCTATCAACTGGTGTGGATAATATGCTGCAAGCCCAACACTGTGCTTGTAAAAATTACTCGAAGTAGTCTTTGAATTTTCTGAGGGAATAAAGAACGCATGAGATCGCCAGGCTCTTACATTACTCTCGTAAATGTAACTTGGTGCTTTAAGATTAAAGATTGTTAAAGTGGTTATAGGTGCTGTTTTAAACTCAGTATTGTTCAAGTCATTATTTTTGTTAGAAGTGTGCCCTTGAACCATGTTGCTAGGTCAGAATCTATTGTTAGATACAAGCAAACCATGACGAAGCAGTAATGGTTAAAGGTAAAAGGTAATAGACAAAAACAGTCCTAGTTTTAAAGTCGAATTAATATTGTGTATAAAATTTTAAAAAGGCATAGGCAAATATCAGTGTGACAACTTTTCCCAACCTGATGTTTATGAAATAGACTGTTGTGTTAAAAACACAGTTAAACATTCAGGTAAAATCTACTTTTATGATTTCATAATTTGAATAATGGCTAATTGTGTGCCAGTGTGGTTTTATTTTGTAAATAATTTAATGACCTATAATAAACTTTTTGGGCTGGAATGTTGGTGCAAGTCACCCAGCACATCAAATTCTGACCCATGTGATAAATCTATGTAAATCTGTTTATTACAGTTTGCATTTTACAAAACAATTATCATTAAAAGGCATTTGAAATAATAATAAATCTTATGTTAGGGCAGGATTATAATATTTCAATTGCCCTCAGAGCACATATGGTTTTACAGTGCACTGAACTTTTGGCCAAATGAATTGCAAGTGGATCCATCACATGGGGCCCCAGCAGACGTTTGTTCTAAGTCAGGGCTGTGAATGAAAGTACAAGGCATTGAATCTGACAGTCCCCAAAGCCCTGTCCATGGCAGACACCGGTATATGACCTCTCCCCCCTCCTTCTCACGGCATTCACAAGCTTTGCACAAATGTCTCTCAGTATCAGACGAGAGCAGTTGGGAAAAAAAAGACAAGCCTCATGCTCCATCATCTTGACTCGCACAGACTATCTTTGTTGTATGAAAACCAAAGTCCTACAAAATAATAAACACATTTTTTACAAACACAAAACATGCCAACAAGTGGTTTATCTGGTTACTCTGTGGTACATCAAGTCTTGAATATTATTCTATCTTAAAAATACTTAAAAATAAATTGAACAGAATGTTGAGAGTCAGGTGAAGGGAAAAATGAAGCATGGGAAGTGTGTGTGAGTGTGTGGGGTGGTGGCTTGGGGTACAGGAAATATTCCAAGAACAGATTTATATTAAAATGACCCTTGTGACCCTTTAGAAGACCCTAGTGACCGTGCTATCAAGCTTTCCATATCTTTTTCTCTCATTTTCTTTCTCACCTTTCATTGTACCAGAAAGAATATAAGAGTGTTGTGAAGATTGGAGTTGAAGCTCCAATGATTGGAGAGCCGAAGGGGAGGGGAAAAAAGAGAGGAACAGAATTTAACCTTCAATCAAATCAAAGGGAAGGAAAAAGAAGAAATAGAAAAAAAAGCGAGTAGATTTGTTAATTTTATTTTTCAAAGGCATATGAAATAATTGTTCACTGAAATTGTTCACTGAAATAATTGTTCAAAAAGTCCTGCAAAACACACAGAATGTTCAAGAATGCTCTGCATGTATGTATTGTACGTTTTTGTTAAAACCAAAATGAAGGCATTTTTAATAAAATATAGAATTGTTTTTTTCTCTTAGTTTGTAACTCAAACCGGGAATCAACATGGGATAGCTTAAGACCTTGCACAGTTGCAAGGAGACAGTATATATATGTGTGTGGGTTAATACAGACTGACATAATGTCCCCTCTTATTAACTGAGCATGGCCCTTTTAGCAGGTAACTCTGGGAAGGGCCCTTTGCAGCTATCATGTTACCATGGCAACTAACTGAAGTGACACAATGGTTTCTGTGACTGTGAAAACTTTGAAAAGTTCTCAACAAACTGCACAATCAGATATTCAGAGAATCATTGAATACAGAATTCAGTATCAGAAAAATAACACCAACCAAAAAGACATAAAAAGTATTAAAGACATTAGTAACAGCGCACATTAGTCTTCAAATATCAGTTCAGTTGTTTGCATGATGTGTTAAAGTGATCTTTGAATAGAAGAAAGAAAAACAGATGCGGCTAGCTCCACAAGTTCAGCTCCTCCAAATTTTATATTCCGAATATTGATATTCAAGAGCAAATAGAATTTATAAAGAATTGGATATAAGATGTATTCTGGCAGAAAGATCAAGGGCACTTCAGTTGCTACCTGCTGGCACTGGAATCGAACCAGCAACCTACTGATATAAGCCCAACTCACTAACCAGTACACCACAACTGCCCCAATAGTGTAGATACAATCGCTTCAGCAATATGAGATTAAATAAACACTCATGAACAAATTAAATGAGCAAAACTCCTGAAAATTTGTTCATGTGATTAAAATCAAAACTAGAACAGATCAAGGGCAGGAATCAGGACAGGACATTGGTTTTAACTCCTATCTGAGAGAGCTGGGACTCCAAGACAAACTTGTTTTAATCTCAAGATCAGTGAACTAAAGAATCTCTTTTTACTAGCTACATTTTTCATGCAAATCAACATTCCTCCAAAAGTCATACAGATGATAAAGATGAATGTCATTGCACATCCAATTTCAATTACTGTAGGATATACTGCCATCTGTTGGCAATATAAGAGTAGTGACTAAAAACCCTCTAGCTATCACGTCATCCTTTCTAAAAAATTCGCAAGACAAAAGCGGTTAAATACATCCACCATTTATATTAAGTATTGTGATCTTAGATTTTGAAAACAGTATTGCTGTTGTTGTTTTTTATAGCTTGTTTGTTTTGTACAGTCATAAGACTAAGTCACAGAACTACCACAGAAACAGTTATTGAGAGCTGTAATAAAATATGAATGCTGATCTTGTAAACGAAATAATAGAATTTGTGAGTGTGGATATCGTAAAGTAGGTTAGGAAAGCTTGTAAGGGTGTTAGGAGATTTCTGATTTGAGACTGCTACAAGCAACATGGCTGTCACACCACATAACATCTCCTCTACTGAATTATGTAGGAGATGATGAAGTCAGACTATTTAAGAGTTGAGGTCTGCTGAATTAGGATTGTTTTAATGTGCTGAATTGTTTTCATTGTTTGTTTGCTTTTGATTGTTTCACTGTCTTATACAATTACTAGTATTAATATTAAGACTTGTACAGATTTTCACTATGGGACACATATTTGTTTGTATTATGCATCTGATAATTAAATTACAGAAGCCCCACCTGTTTTTGATACAATGAAATGTAGAGGCCTAAATCTCATGGAATTTGGAAATTCAGAAGCACTTGGATTGAAACCTGAATTTACCTTAGTCATTTAGTACCAATGAGTGCTGATCAATAGTGTCTTTGAAATTTGAAGCAAATTTACAGGCCTGTTTCTCTGTTTGTTTGTTAGCTTTGTGCTACCTCAAAAGCTGCATCTTATTTAGAAGAGTTGATACAGACAGGGTCACTGCTGCAAACTTTCACCAGGAGTGTCGTGCAGCATGACAGAATGTGTCCAAGAGGTCTGCAGAGACTCCTTATAAGGGAATAGGATGCGTTCAGCTACCGAAGCAGCCAAACTTACAAGATGATGACTCACTGTGCTCCTGCTTTGGGGGATACTTCTGACAAGGACGTTGATAGGGAGGAAAAACTTTTGATTACACAGATTGACCCTGCCAGGACAGGGAAACAGCCTGGTGCAGCAGGGAAAACCACCCTGCCTGACAGCTGTTATTGAGTTGGGCATGTCTGGGCATCACATGGCCGGCGGCTTGCTCCTGGCCAAATGCTTAAGGCTAGGTAGGATGTTTTCATCCCCACCTGGCCTGTGGTATGTCTAAAGTAGAAAGTCTGGTCAATAGAGGTATTTCTGGCAAGTATCTTTGAGCCTAATGTTTGTGACAGAACCTGTTTACCATGGCAGGGAAGTGTAAGCCCATTTCTTTGGTCCATTTCAGCCAGTGCACCTAAAGTGGTTCTGATCGACTGTTACTGGCATGGAACAACAATGAATAGTTTGTTACTTGGCAGTCCGCTTGGGAGCTATAGCAACATGTCAGGTTTGTTAATAAATCAGTGTAGGCACACCCTATTGTAAATACATTTATGAAGATGGGGTGCTGATTACAGCCAGTCTTGAAACCAATGAATCTTTTGTTGATGTTATCTTTAGAGTTGTTCTGCAAAGGCCATCAAATTTAAAGACACTCTTATATTAGACAGTGCTGTTTCTAAACACAGCATGCCTCAGATTCACACAGAATTTCTTGCTCAAATTCAACCTTTGTGCATAAAGTGATTAAACTAGGACTTGTTTATTAGAGGTAGAAATATTAGTGTTTCGTTCTTCTTTCTAGGCATTAGAATGCCCAAAAGTCTAGGCATTGTTAATCCCCATAGTAGGTACTGACAGTGTATATAGATATAACACAAAAAGCTGTGGAAAATCCAAACAGCTTATTGTGTCATGTCAATCCAGCAAGGAAAAGAGCGATGTGTTTCTTAATGGATAATAAAAGCCATCAAGTTGGCTTATTCTGTTAAAGGCCATTTATTGCCAGATGGTCAGAGAGCTCATTCTACTAGAGCAGAGGTGTCCAAACTCAGTCCTAGAAGACCACTGACAATGACTAGATGGGTCAGATTTGTTTGATTAGGGTCGTAGTTGGTGTGGATGTTTATTTGCGTTTAAGAGATTTTATAGATTATAATAAAATTTTAATTATAATGTCAAACTGGTCATATACTGGTATAAGAAAGCATTTTTGTTGCATGTATTTGATTGACAGGTCTAATGCATGGATTGATAGGCATAAATAGGCAAAAAATATTAATTTTGATCAATGAACATGATAGTTTTATAGCAGAGAGAAAAGCTCTGTGATTGCCAGGAGTGTGTGCAAGGACCTCTAGGGACCCCTTACAGAGCGCCTGCTTTGTAAAGAAAAGAATGGCACATAGGCGTGAAATTCAATCTACCGTTTACACATTATCTGTTGCTAAGTCAGTGATTACAGAGCACAGATGTGGCTTCAGAATATATCTGAGGAATTCACACTCTCTGGAAATGGAAATATTTCACGCTCTGTGCCTCTCTGAGAGGACAGACTACAGTATATCTCTCCTGGACCAGGTGCTTTGAGATTACAGCCTGTCTATCAAAAACACAAACAACACTGTCAACACCCTAAGGCTTTGTAAATTTGTATAATTTGTCTTTGATGCAACACAAAAGGTGCAAAATAGGGCACCTGTGATACCCAGCAAAACCTAGACATTAAATGCATGCACTTTTTGAAAAAATTGTTCGTAACCCATTTCGTTGTGATCTGATAGATAATTGAATGAAACCAGAATTTCAATGAGAAAAAAATGGCTTGATTTCATGCACTCAGAATTGACTAGATCATAAAAAGTGGCCAATACATTAAAATGTATAGGATAACAATGCCAAGTGGCTGGAGGCGATTGGTTGAAAATATGAGTGATTAGCTACAACAGCTAAAAAGAAACATTGTGGAGGTGGAGCTAATTATTTTTAAAATTGATCACAATTACTTTTTCTTTTCTTTTTAGAAAAAACATGCACTAACGAATCATGCCAAATAAAACTAAAAATGTAGATTAAGAAACTAAAAAGTTTGATTTTATGTTGGCCTTAATGTGAAAAATAGGTCCACAATTCACCCTACTGTTTACTCTTTAAGAAACAAACTGGGCATTTCTTATTTCACAGAAAGTCTCCAAACGTTCATCCTGAAACATTTTAATTAGTATAAGAGACACAAATAACACAGATGTCCATTTAGTCCAACAAGAAAGTTTCTCCAAACATTCCCTCTGAAACATTTTAATTAGTATAAGGGACACAAATAACACAGATGTCCATTTAGTCCAACAACAAAGATTCCTCTACAAAATCCTGCACCATGGAGAAACTTCTGTGATGTCACAAAGCAGGACACATGCCCAGAAAACAACTGACTGAAGGTAGGCCTCAATTCACATAGAGATTATGATACATGATTTTTAACAATTAAATATGCAATAAACATGAAAGTACAATACACTGACATCTTCATTTACAGTTATGTATTGCATTAATTTCCCTTGGAGTCATAATGCAGTCAGGTTTGGTGGGTCTGAATTCAAAAGGAGAGGCCTGAGCAACTCTTAAATCATTGCACTTTAATAAATACCATTATTGAAAAACTGTAAAACCATGATCCCCTCGGTGAGATTACACAGATCCAAACTCTGCCTACAGTAAGCTGCCTCAGTCATGTGTGAAATGGGTGGAACATTTCTGAACCTCAGTTTAGCTGAGTTTAGATTTTTTTCTACCAACTATCGAGAATTGAAAAGGATTTAGGAGGCAGATATAGAAGTTAAATTTGGAGAGGATTATGAATGTGGCTGGGTCAGAAGAGGGCTTTTTGGAGGATTACTGTAATTTTTGGGAAGTTGTTATATTTCAAAATGGCTGTAAGAATGTTGTAGTAGGTAAGAAATCTTTTTAAGATGTGCTGAGGTACATCTGCAGAGCTGGAGTGAAGATGAGGATGGTCCCGAGCACAGAAACAGTGAGAAAGGCCCATAAGAAGATCCGGTCCAATACCTGAGCCACAAATTTCCAGTCCTGAACTACCTGAGAGACAAACAGAACCAAATATACAGGTAAAACACATGAGGCTAGCATATAATATTGTCAATAGATTGTTTTTACCTTGTGCCTTCAGCATGTGCTACAGTTTATTTGACTTCTACAGTAAATCTACAATAAATGAATTAAAAACATGAATGCCTCAACACCTCTCTGATAAAATGTTCCTTCCTGATGTGTCTGGAAATGTAGTGCACTGAATGAGTGGCTTTCTCCAACAGGGCAATCCACGCCTGGTTCTCGTCTTCCTTCAAACCCCCTCTTCCTCCTCCAGGAGTCTTCTGCTGGCCTTTTTTAATCCCTCGTTTCAACTCCGGGCTCCGTAGCTCAATGTCCGGGTACTGATAACGATCTGTGTGTCCCCTCATGCAAAGCAATCTGGGTAATCTTTGCAGAAAAAGGGTCTTAACCCACGGTGCCATTGGGTGGTAAGTGGCAGAGGATCTGTGATGGACGTTGATGACAAAGACTGTTACGATGATGGAGAATGTGACAAAGATCATGATGAAAAGGAGATACTCTCCTATCAGAGGGATGACTTTCGAAGAAGATGGGATGATCTCTTCAATAACGAGAAGAAACACAGTGAGGGACACAAGCACGGAGGTGGAGAGGGAAAGCTTTTCTCCTTCATCAGAGGGGAGGTAGAAGACCAGCACAGTGAGAAATGACAGACCAAGACATGGTATAATGAGAAATAGCGTATAGAAGAGAGGGAGACGTTTCAGTATGAATGAATATGTGACGTAAGGATATGAATAAATGCCATCGCGCCGACTGCCCCTCTGGCCGGTGGCATTGAGTATTTCCCATTCACCATTGTCAAAAAAGTCTTTACGGTCTACGTATGCATCTACCAGTGTCAGGTCCACCATAGTACCATCGTATGTCCAGGAGCCAAACTTCATCGAACAGTTCTGTCTGTCGAAGGGGAAGAAAGTGACATCCATGGTACAGGAGGATTTATAGCTGGCAGGGGGAGTCCACATGATGGTGCCATTAAATCTCACAATGGCTTTGGTCATTAGAGAGCCTTCAAAACGACCATCAGCACTGATAATAGAAAGAGACAGAAAGAGCAAGAGAGAGAGGGAGAGAGATTGTATTAGCAACTAGATTCTTACACTGTATTTACTTTTCATCTAAAAGTCTGAGCCTACAATGTCTGGATGATGTGGGTGGTTGCTGGGGCATTGTTTTGTGGTTGCTATGGTGTTCTGGGTGGGTTGCTAAGATTTATCTTATCTTTTTAAAGACAGCACAGATATAGCCCACAATTCTGTGCATGCAGTACAGCAATTGGTGGAAAGAAAAAAAAATGGGTGCCTGACTGCCTCAATGACTGTCTGGGCAGCAAGTCGGTGCAGCTGGTTTTTATAAAGGGATTTACTTCTCATAGAGGACAATGTCTGGTAGCCAGATGGTTTCTGAGGGAACTCTGATAGATGTGATTCCACCATAATCCTCTGGGTTCCACCGTAGCTTGTAGTCTGTCCACTCCTACAGGAAAGACATCCATAAACCACCAATCAGAAGATGTAAACTAAGGTATTTTTAGACACACTTCCACATTAAAGCGTAATGTTTTTGGGTTACCTCCCACAACCAGACATTGGTGGTCATTAGCTGATTTTTTTCATCCTGCAAAGAGAAGCACAAAGAACCCTAATAAAATAATTTATATCCATAGCCGTTAAAATGTTGATTACACTGATTAATTTCCTGTATACTGTGTATGATCTTATACTATATAACATCAGTATTTTTATGTTACAACAAATGAAATATTTCTCTCAAAGCAAGTCTGATCTACATGTCTCCTACAGATTGTTGATGTCACTGTGCTATTTACTGTATATATGCAGCTCAAAATATAGTACTCTTATGTCTTTTGTTTCTAATAAACTGAAGACCTTTTTAATAAAATTCATTTATATAGGAACTGATATATTGAGACACATCTGTTAAATCAAAATGGTGTGGAAATCAATTGTTCCCACAGTGGTCAGTGTTTCACCAGCCAAAACATTCACACTGTCATACTGTGACAAAAAAGGCAAGCAATGAATAATATAATTGCAACACAGGATATGACCAGTAGGTGGCTCTACAAGACAATTTAGGCTGTGTCTGAAAATTAGGGCTTAACTTCTACCTTGTTGTCATGGTCAATGAAACAACAGATGCAAAAATGTGTGTAACACAGTGCAGGATTATGAGATATCAAAGACAATATAAAGACAAATGCTGGCTTAAAAAAGAAGACAGATGGGGACATCTTGGTGGACAGGGATGTTACACACATTAGATTTGTATGTGCCTTGTTACTTTCCTTAATCTCCACATACTGCATGAGAAAGTATCAGTTCACTCAAAAATAAAATGTTGTCTTTAATAATAAAGCTTTTGCCATATAAAAACATTTTGAACAACGTATTACAATTCGTCACATATAAATGCCATATATATGGCAATAAATAGTATGTATTTATACATTCTGAGATTATTTCATTTATTTTACAATATGGTATATGGTATTTTACAATAAAGTTTATAACTAAATGAACTTACAGGAGGAGTCCCCTGTGCTAACGTTCATACAGTAAAACATAATTACTTACATGCTGTCTGTACAGTGCATTACTGTATTATTTTAGGATTGTTGCAGGTCTGACTCAGACTCTAATTTGATTTGACCTGGTGGACCTGTGCTTGCTTCCACTTTGGTTTTTACAAAGCCATCACATTTCTTTTAGAATGCAAAAAAGAAATGTCTGCAAAGAATAGGCCACATTTATAAATACATTTTTTCAGAAAATTAGTTTTTATTTAAATGTGAGTGATTGTGCTTGTGTTCGTACATATTTAAACATTTGTCACCAAAATTGATCTAAATTTGACAAAAATGTTCTGGGTTTAGGTTAGTCTATAGTAGTAATATTGTTATAATGTGTAATTATAATGAGCTATATACAAAAACATAAAAGGTCTATGGTTTGTGCCCTTTTAGATAGCAATGTAAGCTGTGTGTGAGTAAGGTACACAGAACATAGACAAAAATGTCTGTTCCAACTCAATATGCAATATAGTCATGACTGTTTTCTAGACAAGGGGTTCTCAAAGTAGGGTCAGAGGACCCCTGATTGGCTGAAATCCATAGCTGGGGTCCCCAAAAAGTTGTGTATTATTAAACACTTTAAAAAACCGAAACTAGTTTTACAAGTGCCTAGTTTTAGTTATTGGATTATTTTGCTGGTTTCAAGAAAACTTAAAAAGTTTAAATGTTAACTTCATAAACAATCTGAAAAAAAAAAACTTTAAAGCATATACGTGGCATTAATATGATTCAAGATGAAATGAGTGACCCAACGTGATAGTTCTTGCTTTAAGTGTGAGCGGTTGAAAACTTAACAAAACAGTAATAATTATTATTTTAAACAAATATTGTACAATTCTAACTGATCATCAGTAGATTACATCAGTGTTTCAGTGCAATGACATTTGGTTGTATTTTATTTCGTGATTTCACTGGACCAGACAGCGTCATGGATGAGCAATAATCCAGTGAAGCAAAAATAACACCCACCCACCCCAAAAATAAAAATGTTAAAGGATATCCTCATATAGACTGTCTTTAACGATACCTTTAGATCATGTTAGAGCTTAATAGTTCCTGTTCTCGTTAACTTTTATTAGACAGAAAAGAGACCAGGATAGTCCAGGATATTCTTCAAAAATTTACTTGGTTTTCAATGCAGGAGATCAGTCATACAGGTTTAGAATGACATGAGGGTGAATAAATGACAAAACACGGTGTTGGAAAGAATGAACCCCTTTCTTTGGTTTGTGACTGTGGTCATGAACCTGTATAAAAAATATCTTGCTCTCTCTATTTCTGGTAGTTTGCTTATTGTGCGGTGAAGCCGTAAATTCTCTGCAATGCTGTAAATACCTTGTGCACACTTATGCATTCACACACACAGATGAGTGTGTTTCTCTTTCAAATCTGCCAATTTAGTCAAACTTCACTAGCTAATCATAAACCATTAGGTGTGACTGGATTGCCTTCATGTGCTTTTGTTCAGAAAGGCACATAACCTAATAAGTATAATTATTACAGTATATACCATATTATTCGTATATATTGTGCGTATGCATATGTACTGTTACTATGACTATAAATTCCTGATTTTGCAAGTTTTCAAAGTTTATAGACTCTCTTTCCCGCAAATATAGAAAATATACCACATTAACTAGAATAAAGAGGTCAATTCTCTAAATACCACTAGCACAGCAAGTAACAAATTATGTTAATGGGAGTGTGATGTCATCTAACAGCCATTGGCTATTAAAAAACAATAAGCCCTTTGATATGTCCCATCCCAACTTCCTGTTTCTGTGTCAACAAGGAAATTTTTGCTCATTAAGCCAGTTCATGGTGAATTGAAAACGAATCTGTACAAGAATCAAACTGTTTAAACCAAGATCATATTTAAATCGGTAGTGTTGCGGTATGACATGATAAAAGTACATCTAGTACAGTCTGCTAAATAGTATACACACAATCAGACCCATACTCAGTCTTCTTGACTGCTCAGCATCAGCAAGATCAATACAAATGGATCACAAGACAAGGGAGAATAGAGACAGGAGAGAGAGAGAGAATAGATTAGAGAGAGAGAGAGAGAGAGAGAGAGAGAGAGAGTATAGGAAGGGCAAAGGGTGATACAGCAGGCTATGCATGATGCACTGGGCAAATAAAGCCAATAAACTATGATCTCATTGTCATTCTAATATCCTTCCAAAACCAATCAGCTCTGTTCTATAAGAAAACAGAGCATAGGCTAGTCCATTAAGATTGAGTATGTGCACGTGTTTCTGGATAGAATGTATTTTGTAAAATTACAGATGTTAGCGTGCACATGTTTGTGTGTGTCTTACCACATCCACCAGCTGTGATATCTTCAGACCGAAGCGAACGGTAATCGTGTCATTCGCGTGGAGGACAGGCCTCACCCACTTCTGATACCCCCGAAAAAGATTCCTCAGCAAAGTGTCCTCCATCTCAGCCAATGACACAAACTCCTCAGGAGCTGGAGAGAGAGTGAATGCAGGAGAGTAGAATTTCAGCAGAAATTAATATTAAAATGATCTCAGGTGAAAAATTCTATATCAGGTATAGAATTAAAAATATCAGGTATAGAATCATCTGAACCAACCACGCTGATTACCAAAACCACCACAGTGACATGATGTACATGTATACATATATCTGGCTGGTTAAGTAGGATGAATGTCAATTTGATTGGCCATCTTGAGAAAACACAAATTAAATTTAGACACACTCTCCCAGGAGTGTGAGATGAACACAGTCATGGGGTGACAGCTGTCCCAGGCTCCTCAGAGTTCCTTCTACTGACTCAGACATCGCCATGACATGATGACCTCAGACAAGAGCACTGCAGAGAGCGTCAGGAGAATGAGACGAGCACAGAATCACACACATGCTTCATTAATGCTTAGACACACACTGAGCTCCCCTTTATGGGAAAAGTAAAATGATTATTATGCTAATTCTTGGAAAAAACATTTAGCATAACTAAATAGTACACACACACACACACACATATATAGTATATATATAGTTCCAATTTATTTCTATAGTCCTTTACAGATTAAAAATCACAATACATAATTTTAAAACACCTTTACAAAGAATACAGTAGTACATTGCAAATCACAGTAACTGATGTGATGCTGATTATTATAATTTATAAAAAGTTCATATAAAATATGGTCAATTTAAAATAAAACTTAAAATAACAATTTTAAGTCAGTTCATGTTCAGTCCTTGTTGTCGGTTGTTAAAGTTTCATTGTGTGTTCTCTGTGCCTGCCTGTTTTTGCCTGAATATCATTTGTGGATTTATTTGGATTAAACACGTTTTATTTGGATTCTACGTTTGCTTCATGCCTGTTTTGAGAGCACACGTGACAACAACCTGAAACGTAACATGCAAAAAATACTATGTGCTTCCAATATTGTTTTAATCATGTCCCAACAATTTAAAAAATATATATGCTATGTTTTTCCACAAACTCCATGCATGCACTTACTAAGAGATTTTTTTTTATTAGAGGTAATTATAGACTTTCATCACATCTACTCTGCAAATAAATAGAAACCATTCATTCAGGCTCTTGTCTCTTCCTGTTTACTTGTTCTTCTCTTCACCCTTATTTTCATCTTTTTCCTTCCTACTTTTGCTTGCCCTTTCTTATTGGTGGTGTGAATCCCTCACTTTCCATAATAACCCATAAAAGTAGGAAAAAACAAGGAGTGTATTTTTCAGTAATTCAGTAATAAGTGTTTGTATGTGTGTTAATGCCTTTCGAAAGCCAACCTTTAACATTGCTAACATAGCATTCAGTGTTTTGTCAGCCTATGACATTTTTACAGCATGTTACGCCCACTGTTGCTAAAAGACTAGCCTTCCTCAACCCCACCTGTCATATCCATGCAAGACTTCTCTGCCTGGCTTTGGATGTTTATTTTTTTATTTTGTTGTGTTTAATATATGTTTAGTAAATACTCAGAGCTCCTAAAACCATAGAAGATTCCTTATGTGTGCACACTTGATGATTAATTCTAATTTTGATACTGATTCTGAACCAGTTGTTTCTGTTAAGCATGACTTTGGTCTCAACAGCAAGTATATAAAATTATATTATAAATCAAGACTGTGTGCAGGTCATCTCCCCTGGGTTTACAATCCAACCAATTAGAGTGAGAGACAGACGAGTGTAAATCAAAAGAAAGAGGAGAAGGGTGCGCAAGACAGTGTGAGAAAAAGAGACAGAGTGTATTTGTATATGCATTTGTGCAAAGTGTCTATTTTGCATTTACGTTTAATTCATTTGGCAGACGCTTTTATGCAAAGCGACTTACAGTGAATTCAAGGTATACATTTTTTTTATCAGTACTTGTGTTCCCTGGGATCGAACCCAAAACCTTTGCGCTGCTAACGCAATGTTCTACCAGTTGAGCTACAGGAAGAGGAATTTATTTTTAAATAGGATTATTAGTAAGATCAAGATAATATTTTGTGCGTTTCTGCTAAGAAAGGAATTGTTTCATAGGATTACTCAGGTTAAAAAGTCCCTCCCAACTAGTAAAATTACTGTCAATTGCATCATGATGTTCAAAGCTACTTTAATGTACTTAAGTATGCTGTAATTCTTAGAACATCTTCACACAGGCCTACACACACACATACTCAGAACCCCCCACTTACAATGAACAACCTTCTTAATCAATGGACCTTTGTAAATGTATATAAATCAGTTGCAACAGTGGAACATTTCTATGATTGCTATGATTTCAAATAAAAATACTGTGAAAGCCATAGAGCTGTTTGCATATAAAGGTAGACAAAGTTCACAGAGATGCAATGACCTCATTAGTCATTGGCTAAAAATGGACAACCCCCAGACAACCCCCTGCATGTCTTCCCCTACAGCAAAGCCATCTGGTCAAAGCAAGCTTTCAAGGGAAAAAGTACACTTGTTTGGGGTAAATTTTAGTACTATACTTAGTCAGAACCTGGGAGATTCAGGAAAATATTAGAGGAATGTGTTTGTGTAAAACCTCTAATTCTGCTGATCTACACAGATATGAAGTTAAAATGAAATTAGGGTGTTTGACAGTCTCTCATTTTCTCTATTTTTCACACAAGAAACAGACTAAGTATTCTACTCTACAGTACTGAGAGATTAGATAAATTAATAAACCATCCAGTAGCTCAATTTCAGATTAGGTTTTACATTGATAAGATCCTCTATCTTATTACTTTTAGACCCTGTATATACCCAGGGCAAATATATCTGGAGACACTCAGATATATCATATGTAAAGGAATCAGTAATTTAAAAGTCAATAGTTAAATGTCTGAAAAAAGTAAATGAACAAGTCACACAACATACCAAGGACCCAGATGAGGGCGCTATAAGCCAAGCAATACGCATAAATTAACCGCTACAAACGTCATCGTATTATTTCTTTTCTGGGTAAAACGACATAAGATTCCTGAATGCAGTGCTTTATCATCTATGAAAATACTTAAATAAACGTTTTATGACACACTATAACGGAGCTAACAGTATTTGGGCATCACGTACTCCGTTGTTGATTATTAAAACAAACAAAATTGAGAAATCACATAGACAACATAGACAGATGCACGGAGTACTCTTTAGGATCGCATCAGTTTGGGTACAAGTGCGGTACTTACCTTCTATCGTTGCATAGGCTACTGCCATTACGAGCAAAAGACCGGAGATTTGTAACTTCATGCTGTTTTCCAGACTCCACTTCGTGTAATTAAATTATTTCATGCTGTTTGAACAGTGTGTCCCTGTCATTGACAAAAGGGGGTATAAATATAGTGTCCTGTATTAATAGGCTATGTCGGGACACCGGCCGGTTTGCACAAAAAAACGAACTCTAAAGCAACCTGGTGTGCGACATAGCTATAAATTAATAATCAACCGAATAAATTTGTATCCTGCTCCATCCGAGGCGAACACAAACACAAGATGCTGTCGCTCCCCCTCCGATGACTCTCTCCCGGCGTTTACGTGATGTCGAGAAAGATACCATTCATTTGCCGAGCAATTGCAGCTGAGAGCGGCGAAAAGACCGGTCAAGAGCGCAGGGGGGAGGAGATAAACAATGCACTAACCTCTTGTTTTTATTTCTAAAAATGTATAACATTGTGCATTCAAGAAATGCTGTGTCTGTTCACACTTTGCACATTATTAATCTTATGTCTATAATGGTATAGAACTGCTTCTGATGCTTAATGTGTTTTACTGGGACCGTTTTTACAAATGAAGAAAAAGAAAACGCGGAAAATTATGAAATATATAGAATACACAGTCTTATTATAGAGTACAGAACAAAAACTAAGCGTTACCGTTTCCACTTATTTTTTCTATTGTATTGTATTGTATTTAATCCAAGTTATTTTATCAGATTATCTTTTCTGCAGTTATAGTTGAAAAAATTTGCTAATCATTAATCAGAATAATATTAGATAAAATTGGCTCAGAAATAATTTAGTTAACATGTAAAAATTAGGTGAAATATACCTTTAAATTTCACCTTTAAGGGACCCAACCCCCTGAGTTATCGAAAACCACGAAGTAATCATACATATAGTGAATGGTTCGTGAAATGCTTCGTTTCGAAGCGCTTGAAGCATCACGCTGGTGACATCTGCTGGTCCTTAGTGTGTAAATGCAATTGTAGAAATGTTTTACTTTTACAGAGTATTATGGCTGCCACCTTACAATACATTTTTAATGCACACTGCTTATTAGCTGTACAACATATTGAGGTATTGAAACAGATAGCCAGGTATTGACATAACCAACAAATCTTATCTTTACCTTTTCCAAACCCCCAGTCCCATCTCAAAGACTAGACAGTGGCAGCCTTACAGGCATTACAATGGTAATTTTCCCCCAATAGAACAGTGGTCACTTGAAAGATCCACATGAATATCTTTGCCAACAAGAAACCCAGCTATTATCTTACTATATACTCTTACTCTATACTCTCTAATTTTTGTGTTTCTTTATATTGCTCACATGATTAATTACCCCTAAATTACCCTTGCCTGCAATTCTATAATTACAGCCAAGATCTCAGTCTTCCCTTCAGACACCGATTTTAGATGGTTACTTATCTCATGCTCAGTTATGGCAGGAGCTAATCCACTTCCTCCTGGTCATAACTTTGGGCACTCAGTGTACTGGTATTCTACATCCTTATTTCACACTTCCTAGCAATATCAGTTCATCACAAAGCTGTAATTGCAGGTGTAGGTGTACAATATTGAGCAAAATACATCATACATATATGTGTGTGTGTCTGTGTGTGCGTGTGCAAGAGTAAGCAGGTCTGCAGGTGTTTTCCTGCTGGGCCACGAGGGAGCCCCATGCTGACCGGCACTGGCAAACCAAAACACACACAGACACGTCAGCATCAAGCTCACTAAAAATTAGAGTTCCTGATTTTGATGTGTGAAATGCGTGTCTAATTAAGCATGAAAAACTCATCAAACAGCATGAGAATTCAGCACCTGATCTCTTCAACACACTCTGCCAAGCTCATCTTCATGCGCACAGACAGAATAATACAAGCTGTGGTTTAGATACTGCAAGCCATCAACTTATTTCATTGTTTTACCACAACAGGTATAATTTGTTCTGTCACTCACTGTCACAACTCACTGAAGTGAAATGAAAGAAAGCAAGAGTGAGTGTAAGATAGCTGTGTCTGATCTACTCAGGGCTACCACTAGAATTTATGGGGCCTGGGACAAATTATAAGGGTGGGCCCCTGGCTCTCTACATCCAGGAGTGTAAGGTGATTGGTGGGCTACCCTTGTCACAGAGCCCAGGACAGTTCAGGGTCTTGTACACAACTTTAATCAGTTAAAAATATTTACAGTGTGGTAGACAGCATCTCAAACTGTTGCTTACAGACAAACTGACCAGCACTCTGGCTGAGACAGCAGTTTAGCATCTCCTTCAGTTGATGCTGAGGTACAGCTGAAGGAACTGCAGCATATTTGAAGAGAGAGAAAATGAATGAAGACCTGTAAGAAGAAATGTACCAGCTACTGGTATTCTACATCCTTATTTCACATTTCCTAGCAATATCAGTTCATCACAAAGCTGTAATTGCAGGTGTAGGTGTACAATATTGAGCAAAATATTGAGTTAACAGTGGGACACTGGTTTATTTATCACTTCTCAGGCTTGCTCAGGCCTAAACGCAGGAAAGAATTAGCATTTTAATTAGAAATCCCTCTGGAAATTTGAATGGGTTTTTAGAATAGTGCTATTCAGTTTATTGAGAAAAATAAGGGGGGTCACATTCCGTTTTGCTCTACAATATAACACAGAGACATACTCAAACTTCAAAACCACCATGTTCTGTTATTAATACAATAACTGTCAGATTAGTCAAACACATCACATTACATCCTTGTGATAGTTTATGTCCTTATGTAGCAACTTATTAGCAACTTACATTTTTAAAGCACACAACAATTGCATTATTAAATTTTAACATGCCAATTTTTATGGTGTAAATTGTAAGTAATACTAACTAAAGACTTAGTTTACACAATTCATAATTTAAAAGCAGTTTTTTAAAAACCCATTAGAAACTAATGAATCCCTTTATAATCCCTTAAGAAAAAACATTTACATAAGAAGTTACTGAAATTCATGACTTAAAGGAACCCAAAATTTTGGTGTTGTCCGACAAATATGCATCATGATTGAAGGCTCAATTTATTACACAATTACAAGTTTCTTGACTGTGTTTTTATGCCTAATGATGCTTGCCAAAATAATTTAGTTAATGCACAACTCAGCTAGTTGTCAGGGAGGCACTTTCTTTATTTCTGCACAGCCAATTAAACATATAATTATCAAAGCTGGGGTTGCTTCTCAGAAACTCAGCCTGGAGGGCAGCAGACAGTCCAACGACAGTCCAACCTTGTTTGAAAAGATTAGAAGTGAGTGGCGAGTGTAGCAAGCAAAGCATATGTTCTTATCCACACATACATTATAAAGAGAAAGTTAGTGTTTACGTATACATACGCTTTTATAAAAACTCAACTGGTTAATGATGGAAGCCGGTTGATGAAAAGCAGAACTCATGAGAACTGATGCGAGAATGCCTGTCACAATGCATTAGATTTCCCAGAGTAAGCGTGTGCACATGCATATGCTGCAAAGGCATGATGCAGCGAGTGGGCGTGGAGAGAGCGACACACATGGGTTCGTGTTATACATGAGTGTGCATGAGAACGTGTGAGTGTGTTATACATGAAAATGCATGAGTGTGTTATACAGAGTCAACAGTAAACATTAATGCAGTGGGTGTTGATGCTTTCTTACTGCATTCTTTATTACATCATAGAAAAAACACCAACAGAGCATTTTAAGATGTAAACTTGTGAGGAATACTTTCTTTGCCCTGAAGGAGAGACCTGAGGATTTCAGCACAACGAAAATTTGTTTTTTGTTCATGTGCAGCAGGTGTTTGTCAGCAGATGTGCAGCTTAGCCAACTGTGAGTTTGTGTGTATGTGTTTATAGAAAGGACCAGGTGGAAAGGGGGAATATTGGTGTGTGTGTGTGTGTGTGTGTGTGTGTTAGTGTTTCTAGATGACTTAATATGCTTTTGATTCTGCTCTTAAGGTGATGTTTCACTGTCTTTGATGGGAACCTTAGTCATGTTCTTTATCATAACACCTCATACCAAATGTAGATGATTCATAAACATCAATTTAAAACGAAAGGTCACCTCTTTTAACAAAATTCAGCTTTGATAGGGGTTTATGTAAGTATTTTATATAAAACATTTATATAAGAGTTAGTAACTGGTTTTCACTCTCCTCTCTAGGGAGGATGAGAAAGTAAGAGTCATAACCAAGCACACTAGCACCTAGTACTAGCACCCTTAAAGTATCAAAGGCTAGTGTTGTGTGTATCTGTGCATGTGTTTGTGTGGTGCTAAGGAAAGCAGCTCACTGTATATGCAGTATATGCAGAATGAGACTTCTGTTAAGAAGAAAAACTGATTGAAAATTACCAATTACATTTGATTATCCATGTAATTAAAAGGCTTTTAGCAATGCCAAAAGTCAATTTAGCTTTTGGAATCAAGAGTTTACATTCATTTTTAGAACATTCAGGAAAACAAATGTCTTTTAGATGTCAAAAAGAATTAGACAAAAGCCTTTTGTCATAAATAAAAATGTAGGACATAGTTTAATAATTTACATTTGATGAGTTGTTATTCTTTAATTGAATAAAAGAGAAAAAATAATTAAGGCTGGACTGTATAATGCTTTCACGCTTTTCTTGAGACATTCAATTTACATTTATTCATTTGGCAGACACTTTGGATAAGCGACTTACAGTGAATCCAAGGTTCACATTTTTATCAGTACTTGCATTCCCTGGGATCGAACCCACAACCTTTGCACTGCTAACGCAATGCTCTACCAGTTGAGCTACAGGAATACTACAGGAACACAGGAATACTACAGAAATACAGGAATTTCAGCACTGAAAACTTAATTTCTTAATTTAACAGTTGACAGACATTTATTTGATATACTTACAAGGCAGTAGCTTGAATATTTTAATATTTAGAGGTATATATTACTTTTCATCAATATTGAACATATAAAATAACTAATTATAGCTAATAAAATTGACTAATGACTAATAAAATCTACATATCAGAGAATAAATAAGATGAATATTTACAGTACCTCTTACTTCATTTCAATTGCAATATGAAATATTTTATTCAAATCTTTATTCCAGTAATTCACAAAAAAGTAGTTAAATCTTTAAACAACAACTGGTAGCATAAAAGTTGTTCCAGTCATAAACTGTAATATGAAACCTTTTTATTATCAAACCCTTTATATAAACTCAGAAAGTCTGAGTTTGTACTAAAAGTTGCTTTTAGCATCTGTGGGGTGATAAGGAGAAACAACATGAACTGTACAAATAGGGAAAAAAACTAAAACAAATAAAATCAGGAAGCACAGACCACATACAATCACAGACTGTGGAGAGTCGTGTAGTCAGTACTGTGTGATGGAGATGATTTTCTGCTCCAGTTGCTGGAAAGGCACAGGGCGCTATAGTGTGGCGCATTAACAAGACACGCTCTGCACTGCCCCATCACGACCAGTGTTCTGTACAGTATATTCACTTACCTGGGCACACAGCAAGGTGTTCACACTCAATTGAAATCACTTTAGTCAAAGAATATGGAAGTATTTATTTGTGCAAGAGTTTAAAACAACAGCTGTAGCCTTACAGTGCATCTATAATGGGCATCTTCATCCACTGAGGATATTTACTAGAGGCTAAAAGTGTCTTGTTGAACACTACTGAATTATGTAAGTATTAGATAAAGGTCATTAAATAATTGCATTTACACTTTTTTATTGATATTGTCTAAAGCTATTAACAATAGTCTAGGCCTTTAGGGAATTTCTTTACTTTATTAAATTACATATCCTACATATAAACTTTTGTAGTTTTTATACAGTACTGAAACTAAGTTCACTTATGGTTGATTTAATATGCTAAAATAAAGACACAGTGCTTGCGTAAGTATACCCTATTCACTCCACTATAGTATACACTATTCATTTTGTGTTCCAAAAAGTACAAAAGCTATCTCAAAGACATAAGGTAAAGTACAACCAATGTATAAATTGGGAAAAGGGGTAAAAGAATCCAAAAAGTGTTTGGAAGTCCCAGTGAGCCCTGCTGATGCAATTGTCAGAAATGGTACATGAAACCAAACAAACCCTGTCTAATAAGGTCATTCTCAAAACTATCAACTCATTTCGTGAGAAACAAGATGCTACTGACGTCTGTTTAGTAGCAGAGATCAGAGTAAAGTTGTGCCAGTAAATTTTCTGAAATGTTCTGTATAACATGTTAATATGTTACAAATGCTAATTTTGTGTCCTAAACTTACATGACATTATTTCTTATGCAGAACACAAAAAAGATATTTTGAAGAATGCCTGATCTGTTTTTTCAATACAATGAAAGTCGACAGGGATCAATATTTTTTGTGTTCCACAGAAAAAAATTGAAACAAAAAATGAACAACATTTTAATTTATAAAATAAGTCAACTGTTTAAGAATCTTAATACTTTTGCAAGGTGCAGTAACTTGTATTTTTGTATATGTGCACACACACATTTATTTGAGCTGGGGGCAATGTGAGAGGTGTAGGGTGAGGAAGTCAGAGTGTTTGAGACAGTTTTCATTACATGTAGGCAGGGGAAATCTGCATAAGGTCTCAAAAGAGTTTTGTGTGTGTTTGTGTGTTTGAGTGTGTGAGGGGGAAGCAGAGCCGAACTTTGGGAACGTCAATAATTCTTTGATTTAACTAGCAATAGCAGTGGGACTTGGTTAAAATAGACATGGAAAGCTGTATCATTTACCAAAGAACAACAGCTTGCAGGAATTGCTCAGCCCAGTTTAGTTTAGAAATCTTGCAAATGTGCCTAGGAATAAAAAAAATGTTTACATGAAATTGCATTAACAGAACTCAATTTGTTCACTTTGTCTTTATGTATCTGATTTATGTTACATTATTTTGTACCCACAAACCCAGACTACACATCTGTTCATATCTGTACAAACCACAGCATTAGCATACAGTGGACACTAACCCAGCCATGTTTATGTCTGACTGTTTGAGAGCACTAGTGAGACAGAGATAAATATGCTTAACCTAAATATTTTTGCTTCGATAAGAAGTTTTTGTTTTATTCACCCTGTAAGCCATTTTTTAAATAACAGTATTTTAAAATAACAGTAACATATTTAATGGAGCATACATAACATTCACTGTACAAACACACACACACACACACACACACACACACACACACACACATCCTTTACATTTTCTTATATGAATATTCACAATTTCCTTCTGTTCTTCTTTTATCTGTACTAATATTTGGTCACAACATACAGTAAAAGCTTATACTGTATAAATATAAATATATTTTCCCCTCTTTACAGAGCTATCAATAAAGAAGGGGGAGAGATTTCAGTATTTTGCAGAGTGGTCCCAGTCGTATGTTTAGACAGCCCTGTCTCGTCATATAAATATATGTGACAGTTTTGACTAGCTCTTCTATCTCCTTATCTCAAAGGATATCCTCACTGTCTTGTTTTTTCAACCTCCTGCACTTTGATGACTGCAGCATTGACTCATATTGACGGAACAAAATTATAGCTCTTTCAAACAAGCTTTTACAAAGCCAATCGTATGTACAATATTCAGGATAAACAGACAACCCTACAGTAGTGCAGTCATATAATAAACCACTTAAGATTCTCTTTCTACAATCAGATAATTCACACACACACACACACACACACACACACACACACACACACACACACACACACACACAGTAAACAGGAACTTTAGGGTCCTATAATCATAACAGCACCACGGCAAGCCTCGGTAACTGCATAAGTGGCATTTAAAAGGCTGTTAGTTTGTCAGAGGGTTTATAAGGTCAATGTGACTCATCGTTAACATGCCGTTAATGAACAAAACGCTCGATGGCCAGATAAAAGCTGCCTGACTGTGGGGGAGCATTACCTCGCCTATTGCCAGAGCCGAGCTAAACTGATTTTACAGCAGGGGGATCAGACACAAACAGAAGGAACGAGTTATTATCATTTTGCATTTTCATATTTGCTTTTATTATTTAACATTTCATTTATATTTCAGTTACAATAAATTTAGAAACAGCAATTTCTATATAGTTTTATAGTTTATAGTTCTTCAGTTTTGTAGTAATTATGATGAAGCAATCAGTTACAAAACAAAAAGAATGTTGAGATTTAAGCAAGCAAAACCTTTGAGATATTTGTATTTACACAGAAATCACCACAGCAGTTAACAAAACATCAGCTCAGTGTATCTCCCGCTTGTTGATTTTCATGCTGGCAAAAACACTGTTGATTTTTATGGCAGCAATAAAGTCACTGATGACATTTTATTTATACAGAACCATTCAAAGTCAAACTCGAAACATTTCAAAACACAAAAGCAAGAGTCACAAAATTATTCAACATTCTACACAGACACAAACACATTGGTCAGTTTATTCTACAATGTGATGCCGTAAATGTGTAGGATAACTACTGCAAAGAATATTGTTTATTATTAATGATTTTTTTTCAATCACTGTTAGTGTTTCAAATGTTTTTTACACCTTTTTTAGTTAAGTTTACAATAACTAACAATGTTTTTGAACTGATGTTTTTCTTTTTTTCCTTTCAAAGTTTTCCTTTCAAATGATATACTATAAACCAGCTTTCTAGTTGAGCACATGACTGCAATTTAAGAGACTGTGAATTTCGATGTTTGCAGAATGTTTAGAGCAGAGGTCTCCAACAAGGTCCACCGACCTGCAGTGTTTGGCTCCAAACCAGCTAATCAAGGTCTTTGGGGCTGCTAGTAACATCCAGTCAGGTGTTCTGGAGTAGAATGGAGCTCTGTAAACTCTGTAGGTGGACCTTTAGCAATATGGACTGTAGACCTATAGTTTAGAGTTTTAGGTCAAGTGTGAGAAAGTTGTTTACACGCTTTTCATAAATTTGGGGTTAAAATTCAGTTCCTTTAGCTGGAGCAGGACATTAGCAATGCTGACGTTATATGTTCACAAGCTGATAATAATGTACACCCTGACAGCAATGCTTTCTATAAAAGTGTCTGCTAAATCCACAAGCTTACAATAATTGTATTATTTTTACAAGTAGCTAATAAACTGTCATGTAATTTTAGTAAAAATCTTGGCAAATGTAACAACCCTAACACCACAGTTTAAACTCTCTATAAAAGTACTATAGCATCACAACAGAGCAGTTTTCTAGTTTATGAGGGGTTTTACTGTAAGTAAAATAAAAACTGCTGTGTGGCTCTGACAAGCGTAATCTAACAGTCTTGGCACACTATGAATTATTGAGTGAAAGCCTCTTCTTTTTATTTCCAGTCGACTTGACTGAGACGTGCATGTGAATCGGCAAAGAGTTTGCAAATTCAAGTACACACTCGCTTATTACCACAATGACTGTCGATTGAATTTAGATACACACATTTAATACAAATAATATTTTTAAAATAATTTAAGAAAAAATAACCAATTTAACCAAACATATATATATATATATATATATATATATATACTGTATATACACACTATATAACTATATAAACTATATATTGACTTCTTAAGTTGTTTTGTAGTGTCAGTTTAATGCTTTACTTTTGAGTTACCTTAATTTTAGATGTTTTCTCAGCAAATATTTGTTTTTTTATTTATCAATTTACCACCTTATTTCCCTCGTTTTTTTCCAGACATGGGGTTTTTAAATACACATAATGTTTTAAATAATACATAAATGTTGTGGTTCCTTACTAGCCAGACAGAGGGAGGAGTGGCTTATTTACTGGCATTTTGTATAACATCTGTATGTGACTGTGAATTTGTTTTTGTGTGTGTATCTGTGTGCGCTGGACTGTGAAGTCGTCACACTAAACACACAAGAGGCTTCAACAGATGAACCATCCAAAATCACACCTGGGTCTCTGTATACTTTATGTGCAAATAGCTAATATTCTTCTCTGTGTATTATAATATCACTTCAGCAAAATATATACTGCTTTTAGGAAGAGCACTTACATTGATTTATCTGTAAAATATTCTCTTGTTATAGACTTCTGAGAGATCCATTAGGCATTTAAAAGTGCCTAATGGATCTCTGTCACTTTCTCATTCTCTGTTGGCCTCTATGTGTGTGTGAAAGCAGCAAACATTCCTTAGCTTTGTTTATTATTTCTGGAAGATGAAAGAAACAGAAAAAACAGCATACAAACAAGAGACACAGGGAGTGCGAGGAGCACCCGGTGAATAGGTGGCAATCAAAAGTTTGAATTTTCCGCATTATTTATAATGCATGTGTACTGTTTGAGCATAGCGCTACACAAACACACACAAATGCACAAATCTGGGCAACCATTCTGTAAGTTTGTTCT
>JAZGTK010000042.1:0-231337 GCA_036877625.1 Ambastaia sidthimunki
AGAAACAAATGAGCTGTTAAAGAGATCTCATTTGTGAGTTCTTTCTAAGGGTATGCTTTTTCCTGCTATTCTATGGTTTAATTAAAGGCATTGTGGGCATTTATCACTGCTTACCCACGTATATATTACACCTGCCTCACAGCCTCTGCATAATCCACACCTCATGTTTGACTGAGTTACATGAGAAGAACCTTCAGGAGGAAGTGTGAAGAACTATGCTTTTCTCTTTCATATTCTAGCCCCTTCTCTCCCAGTGAGAAAGTCTGAGCATACTCAACGATGAGTAAAGCTTCATCACACATTCTAGATATATATCAACTCAACCTGCACTTTCTCAAAACAGCAGATATCCCATCATGCTTCAACCATAGAGACTTTCTGTTTTGTTCTACTTGAAACTCATTTCCTGGCCTTCTCCACTTGATTGTAGCTCAAAGCATAAAGACATGTTAAATACAGTACATGGTACCGTTATATAATTCTATACCCTTTTGTGACTCTTCTAGATCTGTTAAGAAAGTATTATCTTTAAAATATTGTATTACACCTTTAAGAAATAAAAAAAAATATTTAAGAGCTAAAATGCATTGTGAGGAATGTGTCAAATACAATTAGAACAGTAAAAATAAAATTTTATTTCTAACATTCAGTTGACAAAACTGAATAACAACACTGTGTGTTATCAGAGGTGCAATCAAACTGTTCTCATACAAACTGATATACATTCCTGCTTAAGCATTATTCTTAAGCTGTGATAACTATGACAGCAGAGCAAGAAAGCAAAACTTCACTTGTAGAAAGTAGAAAGAGTAGAAAACTGAAATAAGAGAGAAAATAATATTTCGGTTGCTACTGCTATAAGAAAAAAAACAGTGCAAGTTTAAAAGTGATGGTTTAAAGGAAATTTGGATGTAGGAGTTAAAGGAATAGTTTACCCAAACATGAAAGTTCTGTCTTTATTTATTCACCCTCACGTCATTTTCAAAGCTGTTTGACTTCTTCAGAGGAGATGCTCCTCTTTTTGAAAACTTCATATTAAAAAAGTTAGACAGGTTTGGGAGAACATAGAGGTGAGGAAAGGCTAGGCAGTAAATGTTTCTCTTCATTTAAGCTGTGTTTTATTTAAACAGAGCCAACTGATTTTGCCTGCAGTTGCTTTTATGATTGATTGTCTCTTTAGAGAATTTTGACAAGGCACAGAGCAGTCAATTCATTTTTAGGTGAACTGTCCCTTTAAAAATATATTAAACATTCCCTTAATGTGGAGATTTACTGATCTTTGGATTCTCCTCTGAACATAAAATCATAGTTCTGCCCCAAAATGGAAATTTACTATTCATTTACTCACCCTCAGACCATTCAAGATGGGGGTTACTGTTTAGTAAAACAATAAAGAATTTTTTTGCTGGAGTTGTGAGAGTAAGTAAATAAAAAACGACATTAATCCTGTCTGTAAACTATCCTTTTAAAGTCTCTTTAAACCCACCTCTGTCTGCCTTTCCCTGTCTATCTGTCCATTCTGTTCTCTGAGCACATAGTGCCCAACAGTGCGTGATGTTTCAACGGATTAATTCTCTTTCCTTTGGGTATCCGTGTGCTGGATCAATGTTACCAAATCTCATCTAGAGTTTACTAGAGACAAATAATATCAACAAATTAAACATTGTCCCTATATCAACATGCTCAACCAACATACTCATGTTGATTTTTGTTTCTCAAGCATTTCTAACCAAGGGCAAACATTCCTCAAACATTTCCCAAACATCCTTCCTTCTCCTCTGATGTTTAATCAGCAGTGTCTGCTGGGATTACTTCCTGGAATAGCAGTCGTCTTGAAGAGATTTGCAGGATGTTGTTTTTTGGTCTTCCTCTCCTGTTTTGAACCTCAGTTTACAACTCATCTCCCTTCAGCAATTCCCTGCCTTCAGTCATGTTCCTCTAACTAAAACTTTAATTCTGTTAGCCTTGTTTAAGGTTTTAGCTGAGAGACATTAATGTTTATCATTTCATTAGCATTCCAGAAAGGGCCACAATTGAAATATTCAGGGAGGTACTTCTAGGATAATCTCTCAGTGAGAGCAAATGTGTCTACAAGAAGTTTCAATGATTCAGGACAGTCCTACTTAACCCCGGTAGAGATAACACATGGAGTTTGGAGTTTTAGTTCTTTGCCACAGTCTCTGGCTTGCTCCCCGTGGGGCTATTGACATCTTTTATGACATATTTTCTTAAATACAACTTTTCAGATAGAATCTTCAGTCCTTCAGTATTAAACAGTTCTCTTATGTATATTATACCAATCCAATGGCTTACACAACTGGGCTACTGCTGTGTAGATAGATAAGTACTTCCTGCCAAAACAAGTCTGATTTAAACAAAAATTCTGTACTAGGAACTTATGGATTTTTTTGTTCTTGCCACAGTTGCCTTTAGTTTGCTCACTGCGTACTTACAGATTATTTCTGCATGATTTGTTGTACTTGTTTTCTGTTAAACTGCTTTTACACGATGCACACTGGAAATGAACAATAGAACAAACTGAATTAAACATTAATGCTAGCCAAATTAATGCTAGCATAGAGCTTGCTAGTCATGAGTGATTGATTAATCAGTATTCGGCATCATAATTGACTTCATTTACTCACACATGAATGCACATGATATTCACAACAGGCCTTGTAAACAGTCTTGTTTCAAAGTGTGAATAAGCTTCTGAGAAGTTGCTTAAAGAACATCAATGAATGTCATATACCAAATGTCTCTGGAATATTAATTGCAAATTGAGCTTAATTAGCGTTCAGACCACATTAGCAATTAGCAGCATCTTTTGGTTCTATGTGGAACGAATGTCTGACTGCTTATTTTAACTCCTCATAAATCCTGTCTTTCTCTTCATACAGGATTCAGTGTAGGAGTTTCAGTCACACTACTCTAATAATAAATGGTGGTTCTGAAATAACATCAAGGAGCGTCTGAAGCTCAGAAATAACATCAGGGAAAATTCTGAAAAGGTTGCATTATTTTCAGCTACTTATCATCTGGCAGCCAAGCAAACGTGACAGTAAACTCTCAGTCTCTAATTCATGTGCCTGGTATGTCATTTGATGTATTTAGGATTCTACATCTGTATCCTTCACCTGTGGAGACAGGTTGTCTACAAAATGAATACAAAAACCAGATACAAAAACATATTTTCACATATTTTTACATATTTTAAATAAGTACCCTCTATCGAGTTGAGACATCTCAGATGATGTGAGGAAAGCAATTCTCTGAGTTTAATTGAGTAATAGGGAAATTGACAACGCACTTTGATTGAGTTAAACCTAATGCGGTCTTTTCACTAAATTGCTCCTGTAGCTCAACTGGCAGAGCATTGCATTAGCAGCGCAAAGGCTGTGGGTTTGATCCCAGGGAATACAAGTACTGATAAAAAAATATATGCCTTGAAGCTGCTTCAGCCAAATGAATAAATGTAAATTCAAATTTTAAGAGCAAATAGACTAAACTCAAACTTCCCAGTTTATATATTGTTCTGTTTACTTCTACTAAACTACTAAATAGTTTATAAATCATTAAATCGAGTGTTTATTCTTCACATCAACAGCTTTACTAAGAATAAGAATCTAGCTGGGTTTAATTAATCTCGCTTTAAGGATGTAACTTAATTTACTGGAAAAAAGGCAAAATACTGATTAAAATTCTTTTGTAATCACTGCCAAAAAAACATAAATATAGAAAAACCACATATCATATATGAATATATCTGTTTAATAAAAAATGGTGCATTGTGCATGTATTTGTGTTTTCACAAGTCTAAGCCTGCAGAACTATCAATGGAAAACCGAAGATTCTAACTGTTACATTTTAATTTTACAAACATTCCTTGTAAACAAAGGCAACCGTTCCTAACCCAGATGTAAGCAAACCAGTGATGTGTTGAACTCAAGAGAGTTTAACAGTCTTTGCACACGCTACACAATCAGGCTCAACACACAGACATGGAATGATATGTAAATCTGTTCAACGCCCCAGAGAGGAAGAGGTTAGAGGAAGAGAATAATGTCAAACCCTCCACATCAGAACACCTCCAGCCGTTCACATGACTGGAACTAATATCCCCCGTCTCCTTATCATGAGCCCAAAAACTGCCCTAACATTTTGCAAAAGTAAATTCGAATAATACATCCATTGACATTTTCTTGTCTTAACAGCCAATGGGAATGAGTTTTAGACCTTGTAGACATTTAAGAGTCATCAAAGTTGACATGATTTAATGTGTCACTTGACTACTGCAAATGGTAAATGTAATATAACATAAGGGTCAGGGCTTCTGTCAGTCATTAATTCATAACAACTGCATAATTCATAACAACAGCTTCCCTAACTGGACATTTATTTCATGTTTTTCCATCCACATGTTGAAGTGTAGATTCACCACATGTTTGTTCTTGAAACAGCCTCTTTCACATTCATTTACATTTACACAATGTGGTGAATTGTGTAGCGGGTTCATTAGATTTGCCCTAAGGACAAAACAGTGTGTGCTGGCAACTCAAACGTTATGAACTTTGATCAATTCACTGCATCTGCTTCTATGAACGTGCCCTGATTTATAATAAGAACACACAGACCGTACAGCATGGGGTTCATAGCATGCGGAGATGCATTGTTACATGCAATATATCTCATTATATATATATCATTATAAATTAATCATCGCTGGCTGTGAATTGATCTTTTCTATATTAGAATTTGTAATTAAAAGATTTATTTTTGCATAATGCTGCATCCAGGCCACTAGGTGTCAGTGAAAGTCCAAAATGTCTGCCAAATCGACCAACGCAATATATGCAAAAATAATACCTAGGGCACTAATCGTAGACATAGTTGTAGTAATATTTATAACCAGAACAGAGACAGCGCTGTTAATCAAAGTCTAAACATCACATGACAAAGAAACACACCTGATGTGTGAAGCATAACAAGAAACCATTAGGATATTTAATATGCAGGCCTGAAATATGTTCATGTGGTAAAAAGTAACCAATCAGAGCTGTTGATTCTTAAGCTTTAAGTCAGTGCAATAACATTCTCTAACGTTTAACTGTGCTTAGAGTCCAAATCATTAACTTTACCACAGAAACACAAGGGTTCACGCAACCATCTACTATAAATCACATGCCAGGCAAACACTTGTGTGTATTCTAATGCAAGTTCTTCTTGGAATTTCACTCAAACACATTTTAATGAAGTTGACAGTGGAACTGAACCAACTGAGGTGTGTGTGTGAACGGGAAACTGCCGTGTCTTTTCCTTTTGGCAATTTTTCCTTCATCCTCATTAAGGCCGGAATGATGCTATGCATGCAGCTCTAACAACTAATGAGAAAAACGAGGATGTAACATTATACAAACAGAAGACCTTCTGTAATGAACGTTTGAGACTCGTGCCTTGTGTCTTCCAGCTTTTTCTTACAGAAGATTCATTTTGGAGAATTATGACTATTCATGACCATTGGGAATTGGGGAAAGTAATGAACATCATAAAACTTTGATGTCTGCAAGTTGACATGACTGGGAGCAGATTGTAAATTTGTCTAAATAAGCCAATAAACAGTGTGTCATAGTAGCTTATTTGCTCGGGGTCACTAATGATTGTTTTCGTGATGTTGCACTATGGGCATACAAGCCTTCTCGTGTGTTTTTGAACGGGCTTATATAACCACCCCGTTTGAAATCATGGATTGAACATTAATTGCAAAAGATGCTCTAAATTAGCTGCTTCTGTCCAGAATTTATGTAAACATATTTTGAGCAGATATGAACATTTTCTGTTATGTTGCACCTTTTTCGGTTTTCCCCATGTTAAAATTCTCTTCCTGCTCTCTCTCTCTCTCTCTCTCTCTCTCTCTACCTCTGTGGGCTTTGTGAGCAGAATTCAGTTTGAAATGTGGTGAGGTCTGGCAGCTGATTGCTGGGCTGAGGCGTGTGCCCATCCATTCTGTCGGCCTGCATGATAATCTCACAATCACACACATACACACTCTGTCCTGAGTCCTCCATTAGCATTTCTGTCAGTGCTCCACTCCTCACCTAGCCTCGCATAACCCAACCCCACCACTCCACCCTCCATCCTCAGCTAAGATAGTTTGTAACTTAACTCAGTGAAAGCACATTTGATTTCACATTACTGCAGGGAACATTTCGTGTCTTATTCGAAAGATCTCAGTTGTCGAGCTGTGGCCACAGTTCAGTCTGATGTTTTTGGCATGGGTCCCGGTTGGGACGAGGCTTGTGGCTTGTTACGAGACAGTTTATTCAGCTGTTGATGAGAGGTATCGAGTTGAAAACAGTTTAAAAGACAACAACAGCTGATTAAAGAGTTCTGTGACAGTGTTTCCCAACATTATTTTGTCTTATGTACTGCCACAGCCCCACCATTCAGTAGCGATATAGTTTAGCATTATGATTTATTTAAAGCTGCAATGTGTAACTTTTTTTGGTTAAAAATTAACAAATATTAGTTATTGGGCAAGTATATAACAGATCAGTGTTTGAAATGGTCTCCTTACCCCTATTCAATAAGTTTAAATTGATTTTGAGCTGTCGGTTTGGATTTTCCCAGGAAATGTCAGCTTGACTTTATATCTGTAAACATAAAGAAAAAGATTTGACTACTAAATCAGGTGCTGAAATGACAAAGTGCTTGTAGCTTGTTCTTACAACTGTTGTTTAGAATATAAACTTGTTATCCATGTTAAGAAAATATCTCCACTTGCAATTTTATTTCGAACAGAGATGGTGACAGAAAAGCAAAAGTTACAGATTGAAGCTTTAAAGTGATCATCACTGTGCCTACAGTGAGGACAAAACTGGCTCAACCAATGGCATGAGTTGGGAGGGAACTATCTGTTTTTCCAACCAATGGAAGTAACATTGGGAGGGTTTGAGAAACCCGTTTAAAGGCTGTTTGGAGATGCCATTGGCTCAGAAATTACACTCTTCACCTTTAATTTTGCTTGAGGGCAACGTACCTACACACATACACACAAACACACAGAAAAGTATTCTGTCACATGTGATAAACACAGATGCTCACCACACCAGAAGAACGAGAAAGAGAGAAGGAAAGAGAGAGAGTCAAGGCTCTCTCCCGCATTACTTCCTCACATTTCCTTATTCTGGGATGTAGCATTTGTCAGACCATGTGGCCTGTGGCAGCTACATGCAGAGTGTCTGTGTTCCATCCTGTCAGAACACATTCTCTCTCATTTTCCCGGGAATCTGCACACCTCTTAAAACACTCACAGCTAAACTGAGGGAACATCAAACCGGAACTTTTGCTGCATATTTCACTGAAGTTAGTAACCACTTGTGCATTTTTATACAAAATAATTAATATTAATAGTAATAGATGTTACCGATGTTGCATAACTGTATATCATATCATGTAAACGTATCATAAATGTAAAATGTGTCCAATAAACTGAGGGTCACATTGGTGCAGTTTTGCAAACTCTAAAGCATTTTTATAAAGAAACTGTAAGGAAACTGATGAATACTCTATTATAAGTGCTTCAGGTATCATATTCATCAGAAATATTCTGTTAGTATGTGTTTTCGTCAATATTATTGAATTAATTATTTACCTGTGTTCTGATTTAAAATACCATCAAAGGCCAAAATTCATCAAATGAAGATTATTTTTTTCGGGAGGGTAGACTCTCTCTCTCTCTCTTCTGTCATGCCAATTTTAATTGTGACTTAGCCAGAAAATCAAGCACGTATTTAATAAATAAATTGCGCAATTACTGAAGCAAAGAATCTATTTAAAACACTGTGGCATAAAACACCTGTTCTGTCTAATCGAGTTCCACCTGCATTCGTCTCTGTCATCATGTAGTTGCGTGACAGTCATGAAGCCGTGAGATTACAGGATTTAGCAAGAAGGTATTATCTTAATTTTAACTTTATCGTGATGAAAAATCGGCACTCGCTCTCTATCTTTTTATTTATGGCTGTGGTCATTACCATTAACACGGCTCAATTCTTTCTCCTCAATGAAACATAGTGCAACTCAAACAGAACACTCTAGAAATGCACACAGCCCTCACCTAGCAACAGGCAGGGTGTTAAAAATAACAGTCTCCCTTCCATAAACCGGGTTGGTAATCTAAGCACTGTCAAAAAGAGGAGCTGGGCTTTGAAATGTACTAGAATAAAACAGGAGACGGAGGGGAGATGTGTGAAGCCTGGCAGTGGTGAAACATTAAGCCTCAGTATGACGGGAAACTGGCCTCAATTATAAGATGCTTTCGATCTGAAACCTTGGACTCAGAAGTGGGCAGCAATATTTCACGAGAGGTCTCTCCCCTCAGAAAGCCAATTATTGTTCAAAATGAAAAACCAGATTCATATTCTGTTATGTTTTATGCATGACAAACCTGAGGCGGAAATGTAAAATACGAATCCAAAATTTTATATCACTTGCCTCGCGGCTATTGTGTTTATCATAGATACATATTCATAAATGCGCAAACATTGTTTTTATAAGCGATTCTAAATATGAACACATTAAATTATGAATAATGTATCTATGAATGCATCAACAGCCACATGTTGTTTCTGGTCCTCAACTGCAATTCAGGGAACTCTGTATTTGTTGCGTACATGCTGTGCATCTCGCTTTAAGCACTACACAAAACTGTCACCTTTAAAATCACCTCTTTTGTTTCCTGATTCTATAACAAGGGCATATGAGAGGATCTGTAACACATTTGTGACTGGAAATGCCTTCATTAAAGTTTAAGCTTGAAACAGGGCCTCCAGGTGCCAGTCGCTCCAACTTCACCTCAGGGTTGAGGTGAGAGGCGGACTTATCTTATCCTTTGCTTTCCCCGGTGAGGAGAATGGCTCAGCTCCATCTGTGCCAGCCACACGGCAGACAGCAAACGGCTGATTTTCTGACTTTTCTGAATGCCCCCAGAGGCCACATGTCCACTCTGCTGGACTATAACAGGAGAACTATCCTCCTACAAAGTGTATCTTTTAAACCCTCAGGTATCAGTACAAATATCTTGACTTTAACTGTAGCACATCACATACTGCTGTACATGACATGTTGTCTAATTAAAGGGTCTCTTATCCATAATTTAATTTTAAATCTGGCCTTTGACGACCATGTCCACTATTAAGGGACCTTAAAGTATGCAGCTTTGTTTTGTATAATCAAAACAAGCTTATGCAGTGATCTGTAGCATTCTAGGTATTGATTGTCTAAGAAAATCACTCAGGCCCTGTGTCATTCTCAATAAACAACTCAAACTGTTAATAATCTCAGGTGCAACTATAGGGCTAATTAGAAAGTGTCACTGTTTCAAGGGATTGATGTTTAATGTTAGTTGCTGGTTAAAGGTGAGTTATCTGTAAACTACCCACATGCTCAGCTCTTCACAATGTATATATCTCTTCTTCAATGGCCTAATGCCCAGCCTGAACACTAATGAAGCATAATGCACACAATAGACACATTACACCATCCTACCTAGACACCTTAAAATAGTTTGATTACACTGCCCCTCTCAACACTTAATCATGCGATTATTCATTAGAAATTTCATGCAGATTCTATTTAGAGTTGAGTTTCATTGACTCACTGTGTAGTGCATCTAACACCCCCTTCAGTGGGAAAACAGTGCAAGGTTTAGAAATGGTTAAGTTATGTTTTAATGGCATTAAAATTCTGACACACTCAGATGTGGACGCCTTAGAAGAGAGTATAGGGGAATTTGAGGACAGTTTAAGTTTGTGCTCTAATGAAAGTGTAAAATTACATGCCTCTTTTTGCATTATACATCACACAGCAGAGAAATAACATTAAAGCATGAGATACATTTAAAGAAAGAAGAAAGCATGTCTACTGTATCTGACACTGTTAGCACTGGACATAAAAAGCAGGGCTGGTTCTATATTGCTGACAGATACATGAAGGCATGTGCATAAGAAACTTTCCATTGATCTGACAAATACTCAACTCAAGATACATCAAATGCCCGAAGCAAATCGTTTGCTTTTACATTTAAAAGATACTAAAGACATATATCTGTAAGATCCTCCATTATTCAGCAGAGGGCGCTCTAAAGGATTAATATAGTCGCCACAGAGATACTAGAGGTTTGTTATTGAGTTACTAAGTGCTCCTTTTTTTTGCAGCAATTATATGACAAATATTTTTACAAGTGAATGTTTATAATCTTGTATACTCACATAGAAAATGCAGTCCGTGGACTAATCTAATCGTTTAGATGTTGTTTAACGCTGAGATCACATGTCCCCACCTTTTCGTAACAAAGAATGATGGGAAATGTAGTTTCTCTACTAGGCATTATGTGCTCCCATTTAACTTGATCATGACACAAACATGAATCTGCTGTTTTGCTGATTTTTTTTCTCAATTCTGATCACTGATGTAAGATTTATTGGAATGGTTCACCCCAAAATTGAACTGTTATCATTAACTCACTGTTGTGTCATTCCAAACCTGCAGCCATTGCTTTCTTAATATTTTGTTTGTTAGAAAAGAGCAGCTTGGACATTCAGTTTTAATTTTTCCCTTTTTTCCCAGTTTTCCTTTTTGTTTTTCATAAAATGTAGAAAGTCCTACAGGTTTCAGAAGAAATAATGCCTCTTAATGCCAGTAAAATATATATATTTGGAACTATTCTTAAATATTTATTTATTCCTATTATTTATTCCCAACTAATTTCCACATTGTCTACTAATGCTGTTTATTGTTTATTTCATTCCTTTTCAGTTACACCGCTGATGCAGTATTTTGCTATGATGATAATAAGATAACAAGAAGTGTTTCAGTATTGACACTGTAATAATTACATTCAAGCTTCTTATAGCCCCAGGCAAGCTGCTGAGCCTGGCTTAGTGTAACAGATCGAGCTCTATGTCATCATGATTTATGACACGTTTGTGATTGCTGAAATTACTCAGTGAGCTCAGTGGCTCTGATATCCACCTGCCACTTGCATGCTTGTATACGCTAATGAATGTGTCCAATCCTAATCACACAAGAATGAGAGTTTGATTTATATCACTGCACAGGAAGTTGAAAACTGTGACCCTCACAGCTCAGAAGCATCATTATGTAGTGTATGATGCGTAACTATGTAGCGTAACTTTGTTACTATGCAAAGCATTATGGGTATGTGGTGTTCTTTTCTTTTGTACTATGTTAAGGAACCTTTATTTTGTCTCAATATATGAGGCTTATTTGTTCTGTCTTTTCTGGGTTAACAATAAATAGAGAGATTTTAATATTTCTGGATTAAGAATGTTATACACATATATAATATGTATTAAAATGTATAATTCTACATACAATATACAATTCTACATTATTAATAATTCAATATTCATGCACTGTTATTATTTTCAATGGCACTAAAAATAATAAAGTATTTTCTGCACACATACTTCTTAGATTTGATTTAGATTAGATATCATACCCCAATTTGATTCATAAGTCATAAAACATTAGGATTACACTCTCGTCAGAACACTAGAGGAAGGCTTTTGTTTTTTCACACACAGATGACTTTCTGTGTATGTCAGTAACATTATTACCAAAAGTCAAGTAAAATGTCAAAGATAAATGTCAAGTTTGTCATATCGCCGGTTCATATACTCAAGACCAGTTTAAGGTCACAAGTGTGGATATTCCTTTAAACTTTACTGACACCTTCTGGCAAAAACAGCATTGCAGCTGTGTTACAACATGTATTATTAAATTAACCCAATACCCTGAATAGTAAGATAAAGGCAAATAAAACCTCATACTAAAGATGAAGAACTAATAGTCAAGACGAAGAACGAAATAGTTAAACTCTTAGATCTAGACTTATTATTGATTTTCCTTTTTGTTAGGAATTTCTCTCACCTTTCAAGTTTCACCTCTCTGGATTGTAAGGACGGGCTCCCCCTACAGGTTGTTAAAAACTTTACTCTTACTCGAGGAACAAAAATATATATTCACGGTTTCAGCTCTTATGAGCTCAAAATAAAGTACATAGAAAGCACATATAATAAACATGAACAAATGGACAGCAAATTATTAACAAGTACACAAGTGTCTTTATTTACGCAAGCAAGTTTCTACAGTTCAAAAAGAAAAAAGCCACTGTCAAGCTGTTGGCACATGTATGTACAAAACCAGTTAATTTTACTGCCTGCTACAAAGCATTCTCAGTGAAAATACAAAAAGCTAGTACATGGATAGAGCTGAAAGCAATGTTAGGGTAATACTTGAATACGCAACATCATAACAAGTATAGGTTTAAGACGCAGTTTTAAAACCATCACCAAGGGACAAAACTTAAACACTACGATCTAGTAAGATATTTAGCTTAATATTGTTAGCGTAGCAACTGTAATACTGCACATTTAGAAAAAAATATAGTTGACCCCAGTAAGACAGTCAAATGTAAAAATGGAAATCAAGATATAGGATTTTTTTGTCCTTTTGTTTTTTTCTTTTGAGTTAGTTAAAACTATTACCATTAGATGCATAACCATGCCACAGATAACAACTAGAATTATGTTTGTTTTACCTAATACAAGTTTCGTTTGTGGTTTAAAAAAGCTGAATGACTAGCGAGAGTTCAGGGACTCCAATTGCGCCGATTCCAAATGCACTTGCACCAAAAACTCAGCGCATAACTAGCTTATTTTTTTGTTTGTTTGTTCGTTTATTGAGTCCCTGACAAAAGCACAATTGTCAGTAAACAAATTATGACACGTTACTGCAAAACTAGGGCAACTGAAGTAGGCGAGACTAAGCCAAAACACTGAGTTTGGTCCATATTGGAGTAATACATCTCCAGACATCCTTTTTGTTCTTATTTGAAACATAAATACCTCACTATTTGTTTGCAAAACAAACATTTGTTTGCAAAACGAAAGTGATAATAAACCTTCCTCAGCGTTTGGCAGTCACTGCATCCACTTTTCATTCAGATATGAACAATGATCGCAAGAACATCACCCATCACTGACTGCTGAGATGTGTTTCAGAAACTCTCATGAAATGTATGTATATTTATAAAGATATATACAGTTTAGATGAATGACAAAACAAACATTTTCATTTGATTACTTGCATTTAAAAAGTTAAAGCTAAAACTAAGCAATAAAACACCTGAAAATGTTATTTGCATGTGACAGTATGGCTTGCAATGAATGAGTGAAAACAAAAGCCACAAAGTCTCCCAAGGCAAATACTGTCTGACTGCTCTAGCTGGTCTGAGATCATTTTCTCACTATTTTTCTTTCTTTCTGATATCTTTCCATTCAGCAGCCATCGCTGTCAAAGCTTCACAAACAGTTACTGAGCACCAGTGTCACACCTTTCATTAATACTGAGCACAGCTAGCATATACAGTTAGGCTAAGCTACAGTATAGCAGTAAAAGTCACTTTAAGGTACTTTTTGAAATCCCTGGCACTCCAAAACTGATAGAGAATTTGAAAAAGAATCTGTACATATTGTATTGTGCTGTTGCCGCTGTATGTGTGGCAGCTTGGAGCGATTAACCTGTAAATCATAAGTTACAAGTTTGGTCACATTTTGGTTTTGAAAGTCAAACGATCAAAAAAGTCTGTAAATCTAAACCGTGACTAACCATTTAAACCATGACTAACCATTTAGGGAGAAATGTAAATTGTAGTGTCATATAAAAATGTGAAGTGTGCTGCAATCCCTTTGGCTTAACCCAAAAAAAAACAATCAATACCTAATGTGACACAATAATGTGTGTGCACAAAGGAGAAGTCACTCTACTTTCTGTGTTATCGGGGTGTGCTGTCTCAAACGCAAAGATGGAAGAGGGAGGTAGAGGAGAAATGAAACGGAACAACGGAACAAGGATGAAGAAGCTAAATCTAAATCCTGGAGGATTATGGGTAGTCAGAAACGTTGCCACGGAGACGAGAAGCACGCTCCCTGACCAACATTCTATGTCACACCCGTACGTAGCAAGTATGATTTACCTCCCCGACTCATCCCAACCCAACCACCCAGCTATCCCTTATCCCCAAAAACCAAAGATATTAGACTTAGTTAAGTTTATATGTGTGTCTGGGAGGGGAAGGACATGCTTGTGTGTGTATATATATTTGTGTATGTGTGTGTATGAACGCGTGCTTTATGTGTACGCATTCAGACGCTCCTTAGAGCGAGTGGAGTGGATGTCGTGAAGCTCCTGTTCCTCCTTGGATTTGATGTCTTCGTATTTCTGCATCCTGCAGGCGTCCTTCACGTACGCCCAGTTAGCCGACAGCACCATCAGGTAGTGAACCTACAGCAACACAGTGGTTAGAGGGGAGGGTTGTGTTAGTCAACTTAAACCAAACAAAGCTTTCACTGAAGAAGACCAAGGGGGAATTTAGTCAAAGAAAGTGGCTCAGCTTAGACCGGGGCTCGCTAGGACAAATCGGTTATTTCCCCCGTTGGTCAATACTCCAGCTAAATATAAGCCAGGTTAGTGTTTTTTCTTTGTTTATACATTTTGTTATCGTTTGTGACTGGAGGGTTAACTTGTTGGTAAGGTGCGACATAGCTGATTAAAGTGAGGGGTGGAGGAAAAGAAGGAACTTAATGTTGCCAAAGCTCAGGTATGATTTTAATGAAGCTAATTAGGGAACGTCGTTAAGAAAATCGCTGTTGTGGGTGATGGTGGTGGGGCCCTCAGTAAATGAACGGAAGAGTGTGGGCTGGGGGGCGAGGAGGACCACCCCAGACCGGCCGTGCCTCAGAAGCGAGTGCAGTACCTCCCCGTGCTCTTAGACATCAGAGTGGCACGATTATGGATGAGGACAGACACGGAGGCCACCTATCACAGCAGCCATACGATTGAATGGCAAAGAAAGAAAAAGGAAGAGGGTTATAACTCCTGAATGTATTAGATCATCCAGCACCCAGTTTTTGATATATTGTTTTTCTTCTTTTTTCATTTTCTTTTTTATTTTTCAAAGGAAGCAATATTGGCTATTAAAAAAACAATGTTTATGAATATTTGGCTTTGAAGTGAATTTTGGGGTAAACAATGTAGCAATGAATGAGACCTCCTGTGTAAATTACTTAACTGTTGATTAAGGTCCAGAATTGCATTTTTGCTGAATTTTTCTAACAATAATTTTCCTTAAACCTGTTAAGTTTTAAGGTAAAAAACATTACAGGCCAAATATGTACTTGTTAGATTGCCAAAACAGCTAGCATTGCAGTATAAATACACAGTGATCTTGAGTATAAATGTGTATATAATGTTAGAATAAATTAAATTAATTTCAGAGTTACATGTAGTGTAAAAAAGGTATTTAATGTCTTTACACAACCGCTGCAGTATTGCTACAGTGGGTCTCCAAAGGTTTATCTGAAGGGCTTTAAAAAATTCAGGTATCACTAATGCACGTTCAAGACAAAAATGGCCCCTGCAGCTCCAAAGCAACATTTGAGCACTGACGACAGGATGACAAACTGCTGGAATTCCTCTGCAGACCAGTGGGTGGCATTATTGCTGCGCAACTCAGCATAACTGCAAGCATGCTGCAACATTCTCCACAAGATATGATGTAATTATATAATCAAAAGAGCAAAAATGATGATTCCATTCAGCAGACTCATTGTTTGTAAGAATTTAATGTCCAAGCTGTTTTCTCATTTGCAAACCGTGTGGAATGTAATTAACAAAGAGGCCAGGAAAATAAATGCATTGTGCGGTTCACACGCACACACACACACACACACACAGAAGATAATGCAGTGGTGTGAAATACTAAACTCAAGTATTTCTATAGACCGCATCAAATTAATTTGATGCTATTGTTTCATTTAACTTCTACATAAGCTCCTACACCAACTCAAGCACAACGACCAACGGGTGGAAAAAGCTGCCTTGCAGAAAATGGTGTCTCACAATCACTTATCACTGTTCCAAACAAGCTACACTCCTTCCTTCCTTCCCTCTCCTCTTCTCTTCTGTTTCCATGGCAACAACACCTCCTGCATTTTCTAATGAGCCCGTTCTCTCCCGTTCTCCCCTTTCTCTCTTTGCTCACTCACTATTTTGCTAGAATCCTTGGATGTTTATTGCATTTCAGAAATGTGCATAAATTCATTCATTCTTTACCCGATACACTTCCAGAGTAAACAGATACATATACACACATCCTTCGGTTTCATGTATCTTAACCTGTTACTCAAACCACAGGATTAATCTCCATTTCTAAAACAGAAGTTCAGATTCAAGGTAATTTTATACAAAAAAAGAGCACTAAAGAATGAAAGAAAAGCAAAAAATGTAAAGGAAGCAGGGGAGGCTCACCATGGCAATAACGGCTGCTCCAGCCCCCGCAAGCGCACAGACAGACAAGTGGAATGTCAGGTCCAGCTGGAGGTACAGATAAAAAAGACATTTGTGAGGATGCCTTTCAAATAATGATCAAATTATATGTGTGTGTGTGTGTGTGTGTGTTTTATTTGGTTCAGCATGGTTACAGTGAATGATCTATTGATCTTTACATTGATATTTTGCATGAGACTAAACATCCAATTACACATATTTTGCAGCACTGCATATAAAAGAAGCTTGCAGATAAATATTGATATTATTAACTAGTATATATTTATTGGAAATAAATCTCAAATGCACTACATGACTTGAGGTTAAGTGCAGAAAGGTTTAACATTTATTTATACTCTCTCTCTCTCTCTCTCTCTCTCTCTCTCTCTCTCTCTCCTGTGTCTTAGGTCATTCACTGTAATGACGGACTGAATTCAAATGAGGAAAGTTGAATCAAATAAAGCTCATGATAAAAGATAAAACAGCCTTCAGAACTGCCAACTGACCTCATTAGATTCACACATCTTGATCAAGTTGTCAGTACACACTTTTTTCTCCTCGCCGATGGACACAATTCCTGCAGTTCAGAAGAGCAGAGAGGTTTGGATTTATCTCAGCCAGTAACAGACATACAGACTGCTTGACTTGACATCAACTTGCTAACTTAATCACTGTTAGTAATCCAAAAGAAATGTGGAGCTACGCACCAAACTGCCGCAGATCAAAGCACATGTTGTGGCTGTTTTCCAGCGTGATGTTCTGACAGGTCTTCCAGATGTTGAAGTACACGAAAACTGGCAGAGAAGTGAAAGCTGTGACGGCCAGCCAGGCCAACATGAAGATATAGGTGAGCATGATGAACTGACGGACAGAGAGAAAAAGAGGTTTACATGCAAGTAACTTTACCAACTGTTTTTCTTCTTATTTCAGCTATGCTGTTTAGAATTGATTTTAAATTCCTGTAAAGTTCCAATTTAATTTCTGTAATTGAATTGAAGTAACAAACAAGATGGAGAATCAGGGAGCAAAAATTGAAATGAATCATAATCATCATACACACATGCTGTATGGATGAATATTATACTGTATGAGTTCTAACTCTCATTGAAGGGCAGTCAGTTCCTACATTCACAATTGTATGCAGCTCTGGTTAATTTCAACTATATAATACAATATTTAAAGCTAGTCCTCTCAGATGAGTGGTTGATCTTACCCAAGCACTAACACAGCGCCCACAAGCTGTGATCTTAAAGTCCCCATAAAGGTCCCGGATGGCCCCAGTTGTGAAAAAGCCCTCGACCATCAGCAGAATACCATAGACAAAGAAAGCCGCTGCCACTCCATAGATCACATACTTCAAGATGTCAATACTGAGGAAGAAACATGCTTTTATTCATTTATGGAACTTGATCTAATTTTCTTTTATTTCTATTGTTACATGAGCATCACATTAAACTCTTAGAAACTTTCTTCCATGCCTTTATTACTTATTTTTGCTAATTCTTATTTTATGGACCAAGACTTTGAATAACATAAATAATATTTTTTGTGATTACTGTCATCATCTTTACTACTATCTATCAATTTTGTCAAATTACGCAACAAATATAATAATGTGATAACATTAATTATGCCTGTAAGGGTATGTAACATATTAGCTATGAAATTATCCTTAGCAAAACAAATGATTCTGCTATTTTATTCCAACATGTTTAAAATGGATTTTCCATAAGAGAATGTTGTTAAACATAATACATTGTTTAACCTGCTGAAAATGACACTTCGTTGGAAACGTACATGACCTTTAGGAAAACAAACTACAAAATGACAGAATTGTCATAAATATCCACTGTTGCACATCGCTAGTGGACATATGAAATAAACTAGTGAATTGGAGTGTGAAAAGTATATTTTAAAAGAAGTCCACAGGGTCAAAAATGCCCATAACTGGAGAAACACCCACAGATTAAACTCATTATACAATATTCAATTTTCTCATTTCAAAATCTTACCTAAACACATTTTGATAAAATAATCAAACAAAGACAAGCTAAATGGCTGTAAAACTGTGACACTGATAGCATTCTTCCCCCACCCACCCATGTCTTTTTTTCTCTCTGTTCATACTGCTCTTTCTTACCATTGGAGTTGCGGTAAGCAGGTGTGTGTGGATGATCTGGTGCCATTTTAGAATGCTTAATTCTCTAAGTGGGACTGATGCCTAAACCAAACATGGCAGCTCCGAAAATTTAGTCTTGCCAAAAGCATTCATGTCTGTGCACGTCACTGGGAATACTGCTCATATACATACAGTTCCTAAATACATACAGTTCCTACATACAATTCCTAAGAAATACTTGTTGCACCCAGCTTGTAAGGCTAAATTATTAAAGCTTTATTAAATTTACTTACAGTAAATGATTTTCTGTACTCTTCATGGCTTTTTCGAGTACTTATCGACAGATTAATTATTAACAGAAAACTGCTGATTGTGGAAAATATCTGAGCTGAGCTATTTAAAAATATTAATCTGTGTATATATTGACAACATTTTGGTTACACTGAACCTTGCTATTTTTTAAGCATGTTGTGGCTTGAGCGTCACATTTTTTAACATACTGAATATGTTAAATGTAAAAATAAACACCAGATGTAAACAAACATAAAAAATGCAGTATATTGTCATAACATGATGTGTGCAAAAGCTCATTTCTATTTAACTACAAAACTTGGACCAGATTTAGATGCATTTATCTTGGTCTGCTCAACATATATGCATGTGTATACGTACATTTTTGACGACATTTCGATATTATGCTACTCACATGGTAAAGACGTCCAGGGCATCGACAGGTGAGCGCACCACTTCAAAGTAGGTCTGCAGGATGGTGACGGTGCCAGATAGAGCCTCATGACCACAACCACAGAACAGCGCCACCCCAGCGTACAGCAGGATGGTTGCGATCAGAGAGGCGTATGGTATCCCGCTCAGGCATTTAAGACAGCATTCAGAGCACCCTGAAACAAGAGCAAATGTCAATCCATAAGCTGCTACAATAGTGGCTGAATACTGTAAGAACCAATAGAATTGCTTCGGGAGCCATATATGGTGATGCTGTTGATGAAGCCAAATATGGGCGTTTCCTGTAGGTTAGGTATCAATGCAATAACGCTATTAGTTCAAAGTTGTAATTGTACGATTTATGCACAACGGATTGAAATAATGATAACAGAGAGAGTGAACAGTTTCAAAGGAGGAAACTACAGAGCAAATTCTATTTCGATTGGCCAATGTACTGTAACATCCATTCTCACAAATGCCCCGCAAGGGAGGATGTTTACCGTCACCCCAACCAATCATAACTGCCGCAGCTGAGAGATTCATGAAGGCAATTGGACGGCACACAAACAATATTAATCACAAAACTGCGAACTGAGAAGGGCACCAGCGGCGGCCCCTCCGTAGCAATGATTTATGGATCATCATAAAAAAAGGTCTAACAATACAGGCAACATAGCAGATCAGACCTACAGAAAATGTTGTATCAAAATATGATTCTCTGTGAAATTATGACTCCCCTGTTTTTCCTACTATGGTTATGGATTAGGATCAGATGTGGGGACCAATCAGGCAACATCCCCCAGTGAATAAACCAATCAGAGACAGAGGAGTCAAAATCGAATGGAGGGTCAAAATTTGATACAACACATGACCTTATTGTGGAACTCAGGCTTTAAAAGAGAGAATGATTCAAGCAGGCTAAACCTTTACAACACAACCACTGATGGCCTGCAGCTGATGCTAAACACTCGCTAAGCATCTTGTACCCATTGCTGTTGGTGCAATGACATTGTATCCGCATTCTCCCCACTGCTTGAGGCTGCGCCCCAGAACCTGCTGTTTGGAGGAGTGTGAATAATGTGAATTTTTCAGCAGTGGCCCAACTGTCACAGGGAAACAGACTTACACCTCCAGTATACCTTGAGATACAGCTTGGGTTTGAGCACGGGGAGAGCTGTTATATAATACACACTGATCTCAATTAGCACATCAAACATTAAATGTGGTGTGATTTTTATCGTACAACTACACAACATGTTTTGTTCTTTTCAAACATGAACTAATGAAATGGATTTCATCCAGAAACTCATAATTGAATGAATATCTTTGTTGTGTTTTCTAAACCAGGAAGAACAATAATAGCTCTATGGGATGGGATTGTGTGAATCGTTATTTTTACCAAGATACCGTTTATTCGAATGTTCATACATGACTGTGATATCTGGGACTGGAGTGGCATTGCATGTTATCTATCATGCCAACAAACAGCTTCCTACTGACATCCGTGTTGTTCTTAAGATACACTCAATCCTGGGAGTGATTAATGAGAGAGCCAAAGTCTGTGTGCTTTGATCTCAGTGGGATGAGACTTGAGATCAATACTCTGCTAGAGACTGTCAGTGGGAAACAAAACTCTAAACCCTGCTCATCAGGTCCATGTTCCTCTCTTTCACCTGCAACTACAAAATAACACCAGCATTCAAACAGTAGAGCAATGCGCTATCAACGCCAAAATCACGTTTCATTTTCAAAGTCACTTTGGATAAATATTTCTGTCTTGTTAAGCAGTCTGAAAGCTCAGCAAATAATATTCCACAGTGGCTGTGTGGTTTTTGCACTATTATTTCTTATTCAAAAACAGTGGAGAGTGTTTTCATCATTATAGTTGCCCTTAGGAAGGAAGTCTGTCCTTTGCAATAGAAAGAGGAAGCTCAGTTATTAAAGTGTAAATCAGGTAATGTTCAGGTTTTCAGATGCAATATTACTGTTCATTATACAGAGAACAGCACAAGTAAAATGGTGATTATGTAGCTTTGCTATTCAGGGTGAGTTACAAAAACAAAAGCTAAAAAATAAGGCTCTGGCAAATCACTGCAAAAATTAATAAATAAAATTTTTAAATACATTTCTTGTGTTGCATTTCTTTTAGTCATGTTTTGCAATAAAAACGTCAACATTCAACAACTTACTTTTAAGCAATATTGCTTAAGATATGATATTCTTTATGTCCTAATGGTAAAAAAGATACATTCACAAAAAAACTTTAATATGTTTTCCTGTTGCTTCTTAGGTAAATTTATCTTTTTATTTTTACTGGAAAATAATAATAATAGGAAGCTGTGCAGTAAATTAGGAGGAAGACAACACTAACAAGGAAGAGGACAACAAGATATTAGAGTACAACATAAAAACATTTTATAATGAGTGAGTTATTAAAACCAGGGGAATCATTAGTCAACAATTCTATAACAAAACAGAAGTAAGATGGACCAGTCACTCAATGGAATGATGTGACACTAACAGACAGCTGAAAACAACAGCTCAGACTCATTATAGCTCGTTACTCATTACAACTACATTCCAAATAATAAATGAAGCACTAAAACAGGCATGGTGTAATTGGCTAACACTTTCAAGAGAACACTAATGGTAGAAAACAAGAAGCCTACAGATAGTGAGTGTATTAAGGCTGAGAGAGATAGCAAGCATATATTTTATAGCAGGTTTAAAGCCGCTGGTCTCTCAGGCAGATGAATAGCTCCCCGTGCTCAGCTGTATATCAGCAAGTTCTGCTTTCTGCCTGTTGTCCACTGGTCCAGAAGCTCTGAATCAGCTGGTAGTTTTCAACAGAGCTGCTGAGAGAGCGACTGTTATTTTGACACATTTGTCTCTTTTGGCTGCCGTAATCCATCTCTTCCCATTTTCTTCCTCTCCATTTTTGGAAAGTTGTGAGAACACAAAAGTGTTACACAAAGTTGTCACTGTACAAAAATTGTTAGTTTTAATGAGTACACTTGCTTATAACGCATCTTCAAAACTAGACACAACACTCCCATTTTGATTTCTTAAGATCTTTAAATTTTAACATATAACACCTGAAAGAATCCGTCTGTAGGCTGATAAGTTGTATTCACTGCGTTTGCTAAATGTGAACTTGCAGTTTTGTTTTAGAAAAAGCTTTTTTTCATATGAGGTACAAAAAGATGAATTTTTTACATCAATGGTATGAACCATATTCACAAATTCATCGAATAACTGTAGTCTAATATCATGTACATGATATATATATATAAATAGTGTTACAAATGGTCTTGTGTCGCTTCAGCCAAACAAGAAGCATGAAAATATGGCAAAAATGGCGTAAAGATCAGATCAGAACAGATTGATTAATGATCGTAGCATCACTCCTGCCTCTCACTGCACACAGTAAATAACCCACCTTTCTGTAACCCACAGGACATCAGGTCTAAATAAGTGGCTTTATATACGGATGTCGACAACACATTGCCGTCTAATACACAAAGGCCAAGCGACCACCATCGCTCAGAGCAGCTCCACAGATGCAGAGCTCTGAAACCTCTCTCAGACTCAGCTCCTGACCTGACTGGAATATGAAACAGCTCCCCAGTGTGTTACTAATGGCACGGTAAGTGACCGCAGATCAACCATACAGCAGAAACAGAGGGAGGAGCTGAGCAGCTGTATGGCATCAGGCAGATACGTGTGCAGTACATCAACACTGACATCTATTGCATTTCCATATGAGTCACTCAACAAAGAACGTTCATAATTTAACTCCCATTATCATGATTTAGCTTTCACTTTGAGCTCTGTGTGCCTGACAGGTTGAAGTGGGTTCCACCTTGTGTTTGTTCAATTAACTAGCACTAACCGGTTTGAGACAGTTGCTTTACATTTAAATTGGCATGACCACCCTTGATGGATTACAAAGACACCAATGGCTTTTCAATTAGCCACAAAGATCCGTAACACCTGGGCAGCCTGGTTAGAGATTATAGTATAGTGTGGGTAGTGATTACAGAGTTAAGGAGATTGGGGCATTGTCAATTAAAATACTTTTGGCCAGTAATCATTGACTGTTGTGAGTGCTGCTCCTATAACCGGATATCACAGACATACATACATATTAGCAGAGAGCTCTGGCCAACAGTGAGTTCTGCTGTATGCTAACCACAAATGTTTGAACTCAGAAACACCACTCAAGTGCCATTTGGGATCTGCCAGTGTTCAAACCCTGTGAAATCTTTCCATTGCTCCATTACTCTTGACTCAGAGCTTAAGTCTTATGACTTACCATGATAGAGGCTATAAAGGCCCTAATCGACCAGACTTAACTATGTATTAATGTAAATGCACTAGGGTATAATGTTTGTTTTCCTGTAGGACTGTAAGGGTAGTGAAGAGGCTTCAGAATACATAAGCCTCTTCACTTCCCTTTTCAGTGAAGAAAGATCTTTAGAATTACTTTACAATTAGAGGCAGGTATGCTGAAACAGAACGCTTTAGTATGATTCATTCATCTAGTTTATACTCTTATCTGTGATAGTTAAATCCACATAGGCCTGTAGGAATGTATTTACACAGTGTAGAAAGAGTCTGGGATATTGTTTCTGTAGTGGTTGTCTGTATTGCTCACTACACAGGAGACTTGCTTTCATTTATTCAAGTAGTCACTTGTACAGCTGTGTTTATGCATAAAAAACAGTGCTGTCTTATCAGAAAAACATTGTTAGCATAAGCTGTTATTTTGCACAAAAGTTACACTAATAGTACGCATTAATTATAATCATTGTGCTTTTTTTATAAAGAAAATTTACAAAACTGTCATTAAGGTTGGCATAAAAGACCTAACAATTACCATTCTGAACACTGTTACACTATTTCAGCCCACAATCAATACATTTGTACTTGTCTACCTCTGTAATGAAAAAAAAATCACATTTAATGCAAAGACATGAGATAAACTTTAACAAAGAAATGCACTGAAAATCACGTCAACCTTCTGATTACCCGACACGCTCGCTTGAGATCTTGAATCAAAATACAGACTCTTCATGTTTAAATAACGTTTGTAAAATAGATTCATCTGAATTCATTTCATCTTAACAAAAGAAAGAATCCGGAGGACTGAATCAGACATGTGCGCATGTGACCCCATTTGTGCTTATTGCCCAGAGGCTTGCTTTTAATCATCACCCCTTAAATGATGTATGGAGAAAAAAAAATTATGAATAATGCAAAAAATGATTAAGATGTGAAATGCAGATTTACCAAGTTTATCGAAGCCCATATTGAACTTGATAATGAACTGAAACAAACTGTCTCTAAGATATTTTGTTTCAATTTACGGATGTTAACAATTCATTGTACACTAAAGCTAAAAAATGTGAGTTTTGTAGTACTAGACAGACACACCTTTCTGGTGGTAAACTTGCTTGTAGACAAACAGTATGTATTGTCAATAACAATAATACCAGGGCTTCACTGCAGTGAGGCCAGCAGGCAGAACAACACCCTAAGGCGGGGAGCCTTAATATACCTCATCACTCTTTAGGGATTGACAGGCAGGGGCAGGCAAAAATGGCAGGTTTTCATTAAAAGCTGTGAATTAGCAAGAAGTCTTTGTGTTGATTGCTTTGTGTGCTTCTCAGTTTCACACTAAGGTCGCTAATGGGATAGCTCCATAAGTGAAGGTTGAATAGAGCCACCCTCTGAGATTAAACGAATCAGTGAAATGTATTAAACAAGCTGCTGTTGACCAATGACTGAATCTTCAGTCTGTTCCTGGATGAACATTCCATAATTAGAACTGAATTTTATGACCCGAGTTTCAGAGATGCTTAACTCAACAACTTACACAGACTGAAAGTTCAGATATATCAAGCCATAAGTCCATAAAATAAATTCATTTACTCACTTCTGCAATTACAGTAAGTGAGTCAGGAGCATTTACTGCTGCTGTGGGGGCAGATGAACTAAGTACTGTTCTCTACAGACCACCGGCCAGCTGTCAGCCGTCACAGGCTTCGGTGTGACTCAGAAGACGTTGGGTCACATACTGAGCTCAACACTGTTGTCATTACCTCAGGAGACAGTCCTGCGTGCTTCATTTTCTCCTACATTCAAATCTTTGCTTTTGGTCATAAGTCATTTTAAATTCCCAGCTGTATATGTTTGTATATACATTTCAGTGTCAGCAAATAATAGTGTACAATATAAGAAAGTTTTGCTTTTGTACAGTACCTTTAAAATTACTGTACTTACAGTCTTTGCAGAGTCCAATGTGTCTGCAGTCTAAAAATCTAAAATATAATAAAACGGAAATCAATTGTTTTATTTCCTGCCATATTTTAAACATTGTGGACATTATTGTCTGTCTCAGTGGCATTTTTGCACCAAGCCCTTGTTAAATTTTGACCCTGACAGGCGTAAAACTGTATTATATGTTGGGTGCAGCTGCTACGATCAAATTAAGTGACAGTAACAACGGAATCTCCAACTAACAGGATTTGTGGAAAGAAAAAAGAGACAGTATTTGAAAAGTCAGTCATCTCATTACTGTAATCTTCATTGTCTTGTTTCCTAAAGCGGTTTGTTTACATTTGCTCATTTTGGACAGGGGAAGCATTCTGTGGCCACTCTTCTGTTCTGCACATTAATTGAGGGTCATAAACCAAACACTTTGCTCACAACAGCTTGCAAATTTCCACAGACTAAACCAGCCTAAGTACAGCCTAAAGATGAGTCCTATTGTTTGGAACTGTCACCAGTCTAAGGTTCCCGTCGGATTCACTTTAATCACTGAGATGTTCCTGTCACACAGTGACCATATGTTGACTCTTCAGCACTCAGTGTCTCGTTTTCCATCAATGGGTTCGGGTGAGCGTACGAGAGGGAACCGAATGCATGCAGGAGACTGCATCCATTTTTCATGAGCAGTGCAGCGCGACGCAGAGAGGGGCCTGCCATCACTATCAATAATTCAACTTTCCCACCGCAAGCCCCCTCCATTTCTCTCTGTCTTTCCTTTTTTCTTTTTGTCTCTCGCTTTCTTAGGTGTTCTGTAAATGAAGAGCGTCCATTGATGTGTACCGTGCAAAAGAAGTCTATTAGCACTCCTGACAGGCAGAAAGAAAGGCTCTGTCTAAAAAAAAACAACAAAAAAGGTGTGTAGATCTGTGTGTGTGTTACAAATAATAAAATGTTACTAACCATAAAGCCATTTAGCTTAGCAAAATAAACAGGCTTATAAGTTACCTTTTTTTTTTAAAAACAGACTTAAAATAGAACAATAATTTAGTTGTATTTTATTTTTGGTGACATAAAAATAACAGTGCGTCCAATCAAATGTTACTGTATTTTTGAATATTTTTGTTTTTATGTCATGCCTATACAATCGAAAACATAAGACTACATAAGTTAAAAGAAACTATGGAATTTGAAAACAAATTATGACATTAAACATCCAACGTTGAGCCTGAACAAAACCATATTTAATGTGAAATCTGGGTCCTGAAGTAAAACTGGCAAAACCGGTTCAGAGCCACTGAGACAGACAGCGATAAAAAGCGAATATGTCAAATTTAATGACTCCTTATCTGTTTCAGCTCTTTAACTATATTCATGTATTCTGAGACATTGCATTACTGTAATACTAGCACACAAACTACAGCAGATCTCTGTTGCACATTCCTAAACATTGAACTGGACCAATTGACTTACCAATATAAATAAAGGGCTTGACTGAGCAAATGTAGCATACTGTACAACAACAAAAGAGACTTATATTGGCCCAGCCATCCCATCCATATCCCTCTCTTTTATTCACTCCATCTACCAGACTCTTGTCAAACAGTCGTGAGGGGATTACGCCCCCTCCTGCTCACTGCCAAATGAGGTTAAAGGTCATAATTATCTAATGGTTAGCTTTCAGAGGGAGAGAAAAGCCCAGGCGTGGCTGTAAAATGCTGCACGGGTGGCTAATTAAAATACAAAGCAGCTTCTCCCATTAACCCCATTAGGAGCAATCTGAGTCATGTGATCATTTGAAGGCTAGCGGTACATACAGTATCAAAACAAATTGGTGTCTTATTATAAGACATTTAATGTTCAGTGTTAATGTCACGTAGGATCTGCATGCACGAATATCTTGCATGTTTATTTTTAACAATTGCATTTACATATTTTCCCATTAGCTCTGCAGTTTTATGAACCGACTCATCTGTCCATTTAATCGATCCGTTGCGTTGCCATGCCAACCCAACCCAACCCAAGGAAATTCTACTTGAGCGCAATGACCCACTTACAGTACGTCAACAAAATCAGTGGGACAATGGAGACCCTGACACATCTCACACAGACTGAGCTTGAGGGTTACTAATGGAAAACAAAAGGAAGGAATTTCCGGAACTGGAGCTTCAGCTTTGGGTTTCAGGGTTACAGTAATATTAATGCATTCCGCAATGTGATTTCCTACAACAGCAGTCGGATCTACACAGCACTGAAACACCACTAATAATAAAGTCATAATTTTTGTTCCCACAGGGAAAATGAACAGTATCATAGCTAATCCAGTACTGAAGAAGAAAATTAAGAAAAAATAGAAGGTGAAAGTTGATAAAAAAATCTAGTTTAGAACATATATTATAGCTATATAAACGTTAATGTAATGTATATGTATTGTAATGCATCCGTGTCCATATTTGTGTATCTGTATTTGTATACACTCATTACATATAAAAAACATCAATTTTGTAGTGTTTCGAAATGTGTATTTGTAACATGTGACAAGTGTAAGAGCAACACAGTAAAACACATATACACACTTTGACTGGCATAAGAACTGGTAGCATTCAAGCTAACCAATAGAATGCCTCATATTTTAAAGAAACCTTCTACCATTGTTTACAGATTAACCTCAACTTGACCTGTTAAATAAACATAATCTTAAGTGGTTTTTTGGTGTCAACAAAAACTCAATGGCATCAGTCATCATAGCTTGGTTCAATGAGCAAATCTCTGGCATCAGTTAAATACAGTCTCAGCCATTCATAGAGTAAATTGGAGGCCATAGTTTCATTGATTTGGCAGAGCACTCTCACCCAGTCATGCCCATTCAGTGGTGAATGGTTATCCAGAACCTGCCAACTGCACTTCCAGTGCCTGTATGTGTATGAGTGGGCAGGGATCAACATTATGTATGGTCTCGCTGCAAAATGGCTTCAGGATGTTGAACATCAACAAGTTATTCAGTATGGATAGATTATTACCATCTAGAAACAGCAAGACAGAAGAGTGTTTAGATTTATAGCATCTGTCAGCCTTTGGTTGTAGCATGATTCAATGATTTGTGGTTTTAGTACATTGGGTAAAAAAACACCATGTTGAAAAGACCAATAATGTTGAGATGCTGGTGTCCAGATCTGACTTAACCACTCTGACCAGCAAGACATTCTTGATTAACCAGCTATACCAGGATTTCCATGCAGGTCAACCCTCTATGTTGTGTGGGTGCTATGCTGGTCCAATAGCTAGATCAACACAAAACCAGCACTAACCCACACAAACCAGCTTGGACAAGCATGGAAATTCATTTAGATTCTATCTGAAAGCTACACAGCTATTTATATTCTATATTTTTCATCAGTTTTTATAATCTTCTTCACAAACTCCAGGACTTTCAACATTGAGCTAAAAACAATTAAATTATGTTCAAGTTCCACCATCCCAGAGGTTCTGAGGCAATCGGATCAACTCTCAGCTGAGCTTCCCGGGCCAGACAGACAAGAGGGGGTTCACAGTTGTAGTGCGGTGGGGGAGGGTTACCAGAGACGAGAAAGTGGCACATACTCCCTCCCACATTACCATACAATAGGCCTGGGACACCCATCTCATTACACCAACAACAGGGCTTTGTGTCAGGTCTGAGCACAATGGGATAAGATCACACGTACACAGTGTACTCGCACCGACTTACCACTAACTAATTACTGAACATCACAACAACATATCTGAGCTTACGTTCTGAGGTAAACAAACATCCCAGCTTCCAGTTATGTGGTAATTGTGTTAGTCACAAATTAACACGATTAATTATAAGAAAGGCCTTTTCACAAAATGGCTGCATTATGACACCATCAAAATCGCCTTGTTTGTGCATATCCGTGCAATCCCGGAACAGTATTAAATGGCCTGTCAGACAGGGACAATGAGGATTAATGAATTTTATGGCTTGGAGAACAGGGAGAGAAACATCTAGGGCACAGAGGAACTCCTGGTGCAGGAGAAATCATCTGCCTCATCCGTCATGCAGCCACAGTTGAAACTGGAGCAACACGATAGCGCTGAATGGAATAACATTGTTTACTGACTCTCTATGTATTAACTGGGATTCATCCATCAGCACACCACAGTTCTCAAACTCATTTTGTCCATTTCATTTATATTTGACTAAACTGATTTGGTATTGCTATCACTATGACGTGTCCATTACTACTTAGATATTGCTAGTTATTTATTTGATGGTGAAGTTTCTCATTTCTATTTGTATTATAAAATAAGTAAATGTAAATGTAGATCAGTGATTCCTGGTTGATTTTAATTCGGTAATAACCCAAAATATTTACCAATTATTGGCTTCAACAAAAAACATAAAATGCATTAACATTACAATGAACTTTATTATGCAAAATTATTCACGACACAGGCTAAATAGGTTTCTAAATGTCATGTTTTCGTTTACCTTATCGAATTCTGCTCATGGTTTTTAAAGCTGAGGGCATGTCAAGCAACTTTTCAGTGTTGGCATCAGTATAATGGTTAGCATTTACCAAGTGACCATTTTCACCCATGTACCTTCAAACAGGCTCATAGCATTTACAAAAAAGTCATTTGTTGTGCTATGCACACTAATATGGCTAGCTAGTTGCATTTTATTATTTGCATCATTATTTTTTTCCTACTCTGTGACCCAACAGTTACCAACTGGCTTAGAAGAAGCTCATTGTAAGTGTCATGACAGAACAGAGATTAATGTGACACTACAACAGATTCTAAAAGACCTTCTTAGTCTTACTTGCGATCAACTCTAACGTCTGACATTGGTCATCACAGAAATCACAATAATAATTGTTACCTAAAACAACAAACACTGTACATAGTTATATACCATTTTGTATAAATGTCCTACTTCTCTGCCTACAGACAACTCAGGTTCACAGATGCATCATGTTCTATGTGTTAAATTTAACTTCCTGGTCTGTCTGTTTTACAGTTAAGCTTGTGAGACAGAAAATGATCATCATAACACTGTTTGGTCTAATATATCACACTGCAGGAAACATACATATTCACCTTATCCCGAAAATATATTTGCCAATCTGTTGTTGTTTTTTTGGCTTGTTTGCATTATTTATTTCTGGTGGTATTGTTAAAGAACAAGCAAGGCTGAGTCTGTGGTGTGACAGCTCAGTGATTCTAATTGGATGTTAGTATTGTTATGAGAGTGGGTGATTACGGCTGGCAGCATCTCCGCCAGGTCTTTTGAGGATGTCTACAGCAGTCGTGTGTTGAGAGTGAGCACCTAGGACATTTCAGGCTGAGATCACTACAGGAAGTGCAGGATTTGTGGCTTTGTGATGCCATGGATGATCTGAACATTTTCTAGACAGACTAAATCTACTTATAATGCAATGAGCGACCAAAACCATGGTAAGATTCATAGGTTCCATTTCCATTATATAGCACAATTTTGGCTGTGGACCCATTTCCCTTAATAAAGTTAAAGTTAATAACCTCTTCCAACCTAAAACAAAACAATAAGATAATGTACAATAAAGGGTAAATGTTATTCCAGGGACTTGTATGTTCTGTTAGAATTAAGCAGGAAATATAAGACCCCTCTCTTGTATGGGTCTAGTTATGACTGGTTAAAAGGTTATTGTATACATTTGTATTGTATACATACAGTTGGATTGTATAGATTTCTCTCTAAATGTGTAAGACCCATTTAGTGTCTGCTAGCAGCTTTAAAGTTTCTTCCCCTAGTGCAAAGTATTTACAAACATGCAGCTGCAATTATTGCGAACTGTATAAAAACTGATTGACAGCATTATTAGATATTTAAATAGACAATGGCATTAACATGACATCATGCAGAAAAGACATTTGACAGTACAAAAATAGAGCAGAGACAGATGGTAAAAAATTGCCCAGTAGGCTGAGACCACACTGTCCCTGAATTTTCTCTAAACAATCTCAGAACCTTCTACATCACCTGCATTATTCATGAGCATGTTTTCGATCATCATAAAGCTGTCTGCATTCTTTGATGGCACTAACATAAAAAGCTGGAGGTTAAGGATATTCTTCAAGAGCACAGGGTCACAACATATGCCTTTGATGGAGAAAGACCTTTTGAATCAGTCTAAAAAACCCAAACAAAAAAAAATCTCCCGTTGACATTTAAACATCTAAACACAGACCATCTCACCCATGACCACAACTCTACAAAAACATTCTGAAAGCTTTGGTACATAATTAAAACAGATCAATTTGTGGTTTCTATGCATAAATATAATAAAGCTTTGGTTCAGATACCTGGACTTTCATATTGCGAGCATTGAGGTTGACTGTCATGTTTGTTAAAAACAGCTTGAGGGCATTTTAAGACAGCGGCTATTAGCAAACACTGATGATGATATAATAGTGCTGCATTTTATACACTTTAAAATGGATGTTGTGTCCTACAAGCTTTTAGAGCTTGTAGACACATTGCTGGATTTCTTCAAAGAAAATAAGGAAATACTGTGTCAAAATTCTTTCTACAGTAAATTGCATAATCGCAGTAGAGTCTAAACCATGTTTAATTGTATTATACTTTATGTATAGAGGCTTGACATTTAAATGCCAAATAATTGCACAATTCAACTATGGAATTGAATGTTTATACAGAACCAGCCCAGGACATCAATCAAGGAATCCCAACCCGGAGGACAACATTGATGAAACAGCAAGAAGAACATGAGCACACAGAGCTACAATACTTTTGAAGATAACTTGACAAAAAAAATACAATAACAGAATCAAAAAACATCAATAGTACATGGAGAATCCCATTTCAAAACCTACTTCAAAGTCTATTGTGTGTCACCAACAATTCTTTTCAAAAGTGCTTCTACACAATAAACACATTCTGTCTGCATATTGTGTTCTGAGAACAGGTTAGCCTGCAGAGAAAAAGCTTTCCTTCCAAATCTCTTGACTGCACTCATAATAAAATGTTTAAAAACACTCTGGTCTTAATGCAATCACTCTGTATTACAGTCTGGAGTTATTTGTGTACAAGTCATGAATCATCAGTCATCTACGCTCAGTGTTTTAATCCGACAGTCTAAAAACCTTTTGCATACTAATAAAAGAGTTTTAGGACTTTACAAGAGGTAGTTTCTCTAGTCCATTTCACCATTTAATTACAAATGGTGAAGATAATAACATTTAGATGAGTTTCTTCAGAAAACATTAGCAGCCGTTCCTCTAGACAAGCTACTGCATATGTTCTTCTCTTTGAAATTCACTCGAAATTTCCTCAGAATTCAATTTTGTTATGACCCACAAAACAAGACTGCCTTGGTTTCCAATATATCATTAGAAGTCAGGGCAGCGCTGCGATGTGGGTGACTGACTCCTCAGCCTATTCACCAGGGAACCTTATGAAATGTAATTTACCAAGTCTGGAGTGCTTCACAACAATGACTAAATAATGTAACTGAGCATATGAATCTGCAAATCAAAGTGCAGAGAATCGATTTCACCACTGGCACATTATAGTCTATGCAGTTAACAAAAGCGTTTGAACGATGGTCTCAGACAAATAACAGGAAAAGCTCTAAGTATTTAATTTCACTATGCACTGTAGCATGTCCCAGGAGCGAGATCAATACAGTTTTCCATCTCAAAACTGTTTTGCAGATCAACCTGAGGCTCAGTCTTTGCAGTGAAGAGAGTGTAATTACTTTTTTTGATTTATGATTCCAAGAAGCATGTTTGTATCCAATATCTCAATGTCACAACATACTATAGTGGTACATTTCTACAGTTTAATGTAAATCATACTAAGACACCTTGTCTCAATATCTAGGAAAGTGTGCCTGTGGTTTGTGTGTCAAAGTGACACAAAGACATGAAATACTTCTTCTTATTGTATGTACTACGGCATGTCTTCTATGACAGAAGCTTATCTGCCTGCTGATCCACTTATTGGCGGTAAAAATGAGAATTAATCCAGTGCACTCTGCCATCTGCTGAAGATGAATGATTTATCTGTCATAACCCACACAACCAGCCAGTTTTCATCCGCAGGCTATGTGTGTTCAGAATCAAATGGCTTTAGACAGCTATTCACCAAAATCAGTAGCCTGGATATTTTGCCTAATAAAATTGAGAGCAAGAAAATAATGGAGCAACACATTGTTTATTTAATCTATATATCTAGTCTTTACATGTCTAAACAACACGTTTCTGAGCCCTATGACCATTCCATCCTCTATCTCCTTGCAATTTCCTATTTCCACACTAAATAGTTAACACTGATGGCTTTATTTTCAATGAAAACAAGATGAAGTGAAGAATTGACTACTAGAACTGAAGACTAGAAAGCTAGATGTGAAATTCATTGAAAATGAGAAGGAGTGAGAGAGCGAGAGAGAGAGAGAGAGAGAGAGAGTGAGAGAGAGTGAGAGAGAGAGAGAGAGAGAGAGAGAGAAGAGTTGGATTGGGTCTTTGGGTATCTCTCGCTGCATGTCCCTACAGGCAGTCTTTACACACTGTTGTCGCGAAGCCTTTCCTCACATGACTGAAGTGGAAATAATTGATTTTCACAGGAAACGTCAAGTGGTTACGCATCTGTTGAGCAGCTTTTGTAGGCTGTGCACAAGGAGTATCGTTGTGGGTGTTCATGTCTACAGCATCAGCAGTATCCGACGCACCTTCTATTTACAGTGCCAAATTCTCTTGGAATTGAATTTCAAACTAGCTCATATCAATGTTTCTGTGACAAAACCTATAGAAACCTACAGAAACCTATATACTCAAAATTCCATATCTGAAACAGTGACAATTAAGAGAGATGTGGTACGGTTAAAAAAAGCGAGATCATTTTGTGCGTTCACAGTGCCCTGATTTTCTTTCTCTTCTGCCATGTTCTCTCTCTTTCTCTATCAGAAGTGGGTCAGTTATAGCAGACAAGCAGCGTTGTAACTTAAAGAAATGCAGTTGCACATATAAGCACCATTTTGATGACACAAATCCAAAGCAACTGCCATGGTTTTCAGTTCACTCACAGCCCCACCTTATATTTGTCATCCATTGTTCTCCAACACACAACTACAGCAATAATTCAAATATGAAAGCAGGGGGGTGTGGGCGTGTGAGTGGGAGACATCCTTGCAGGCACATTTAGGAGTAAACAAACCATCTGCATAAGATAAATTTATCATCCCCCTCAAACTGTACTTGAATGCAATTTAACAGTATATAGAACCTTGAATGACTACAAATCAACATTTTTACAGTAAATTACATATTCTCACAAATCATTCTTCATAGGATCAACAGACGCTCACCGCACACACCTTTTCAGCCAAAAGACTCACATCACACAAATCTAGATTTTATAAGTGACAATCGCTTCAAGCAAACACTTTGAGAGACAAAGGCAACCTCACTAATTTAATCTGACCTGACGACGGTTTTGTAATGGCTGCATTGTGATGATAACCATGGCAGCCCAATGATGGTACTAAAGAATGAGAGAAAATGAAACAAAACGCGGTGACCATCCATTAAGACTAGCGCAAAAAACATGGCACAAATTAACGCAATGCCAAAACTGATTTATAACTTAACTTGAAAACCACACCAGCACAAATCAACCAAAAGGAAGAAAATCATCTTTATCAACATCGTCGCAAATTAACAATACAAACACTATTTTCTGCCCATCTATTAAACAAATAGATGCAAGAAATTTGTGATAGTCGCGTCTAATTGAGATAGCAAACACGTACGCATCAACACAAAGACAAACGTGCATGATAGAAGATCATAGAAAATCAGAGTATTAATTGCATAATGTTACACGTTACCTTTCTGTGTCTGTCCCTCTTCCATGTTCTCCTCCATTGCGGATTATAATAGTTGATAAATGCAACAAAAGCCTTCTGTGCCGGTTAGACTGATGAGCGTCTGTGAGCGCGCCTGGGAGATTGAGCGCGTGTGCGTGGAGAAGCGCGGGCGTGCGTGTTTGCGGTGATAGAGCAGCTCGGATCCGCTATTCCTCTCCGCTATCGCTCAACACAATCTGCACCTGTCTGTCTGTCTGTGTCTCCCTCTCTCTATATTTAAACGCTGTCCATCGCAAGGAAAAAAATTCTTTTAGCTGGCTTCACAAAATAAGAGTTTAATAATGACTGCAGGTCGTTTAGTCGCTTTAGACTTCGGCAATGCAGGTTTTTGGAAATATTACTTGATGCGGAGAGTTATTTGATGCTGATGTAGAATGCACCGCATTGAAAACAACTCCCCGCACTAACAGATGGGTGGGTGTATCCTAGTAACCAGCAGGACCCCCCTACCTCCCTCCATCATGAAGCCTGCACCGTACACACAACTCTGTTGCAACCCTGTTATTTACACTGCAAGCCAGACACTAGTGTACTAATTGTAAATGTAACCTGCACAAATACATTTATTTTACAGTAAACTTGGGCAGCTGTTAATGGCTTGAAAGGCTCAAAACACAGTCTGTTGTCTTACACCATGGGCACATTTTTTGAACTTATTAAAGGTGTTATCTTTCTCTGGGGCTTGAAAATGTTGAATTGAATGACTATCTTGCTTCTATTAGTTCAGTGTGTGAAAGTTATAGGATTATTGATTATGTGCTGACAGGTGTCTGATAAAGTGATCTGCTGAAGTGATCTGCACTCAGCTGTATAATGCTATGAGATTCAGCCATTAGATTGTTATTATTAACATTCAATACCAGTTTAACCACAGTTAGGACCTTGTAAATAAAATACCAGCATGAGGGGTTCATAAGTACATTGTTTGTAAAAAACATTCTTGCATATATGTGTTAAATTAAATGGGTTCATGGGGTTCATTTTACCCAGAAATCCCTTCTTCTCTTCGTGTTGCATGAATGAGACAGTGCATTGTAACTAACATATGGCATGAATTTGATTGGCTGCTAATTTCATTGTGGCATCACAGCAGCAAAAATACCTCATGTTTATCACAATGATGAAAATGAAGTTTAATAAATCATGTACTTTATAATAATGTAGACGTACATAACAAGGCAGTAGGTTTTCGTTTTTGTGGCTCCTGTCACCTCCAGCTGTTCAGAGATAGGCTTTGCTTTTATCAGTGTCAGTGACACCAGCTAGCGGCTTGAAAATAGAACAATTCTTGTCACTATGCCACCAACAGGGCTGAAAAACCTAGCAACACGAAAGCTCTCAGAGGTTGTAATAAAGCAACTGGCCACGCCCACAAAAAAGAACTGGGAATCTTAGACAGCATTAGAGTTTGAACTAAATGCGATCTGTGTTTATTTATGCTTATTTTAATTTCTGTACGCTTGTGTTTTTAACATGCATGTGTTATTGTGCAATCAGAAATTAATTATGGCCTTTTCACAACATTAAGAATTGATGAAAAGTCATTACGAACATACGGTTCACTCAGTTTTGTACATTAATTTGCAATCCTCCTGAACAAAATGTTGAATTCAAGCAAAACATAAACAAACAAAATAGCTTTGCTATAATTGACTTAAGTACAGCTAAGTGTTAAGAGTTATAAATAAGGCAGTTGTGTATTATCTTCCTTGTAATAAACATAATTACTGTGGTAAAGCAATGCCACTTTACCTCACAATATGGCATTTGCTTTCCGATTGGCTGCGATGCTTATGAAAAATTACTCCTACAAACTACTCATGACAAATAAAAAAAAAACTCACATTCTTATAAATAATGTATCTAGCTAATGCGGAAAATATTTTTCATTGGAATTTGGCACTCCTTTAATTAAATAAGACACTTCACTGTTAATATATTACACAACTATATATAACTTATTCCAAGTAAATGCATTTAATATTACAGGAGAGTCAAAACTGGACGCTGGGCAAAATCATTAACACAAATTGTGGCATGCTGCCAGCTGGCTACAGTTCTAAAAAGATTAGCCTTTCAGCTTTCTTGTTATCATAAAATTATTTCTGCTAACTACAGACAGCGCTAAGAATCAAAAGCATGGGGGCATATTGTGGATTTATTTTTAGTTAACTTGACTATCTTTCTTTCTTAAAACTGAATTACACAATTCATTATCTTGAACCATGACACTGGCCTGGGAAGAGAGCTGTCAGTTTGTTTTCAGTTATCCCTGTGTAGTCGCTTTGAAATGGAGTCGAATAAACCTGTTGGACCTCCACACAGGAGGTCTCCATATAAGTCGGTAATTGGGTTCTTGGTCACCTCAAATGACCAAGAGCTTGGTCTGAACATTAATGCCAAATTTAGACAGCCAGCCAGCTCTAGAAATTATGAGGCGTTCAAGTTTCCAAAGTTTTAGAGGCAACTTTTCTTCTGGGCACCATACAAAACATTATTAATGTCCTTTGCCAAACTGTGCAGTGACACGTTTCGGTCTCAGAGGTCCAAAGGCTGTTAATTTAAACTTTATGCTTTGGTTTTCAATAAATTTACATTTTGAGTTCCTAACCCTTAAAATCTTAATCCAAAAGATTTTTGCTGCCAAATAAGTTCATTAAACACAATTGTTTAATTTTTTATTCCAAAATGTGTTATTTTAAGTAATATTACGATAACTTTTTCTTTTCTTAATGGCAACATTGTGGTTTGCGATGCGTAGTCCACGCACACACTGCAAAGTTTCAGTAGTGACAACCACATGTAAATACAGGTGGTAAATCACCTGAATTATTGTTCCAGATCAGTATGGAACAGGAGTCACTTCCACAATTGTGACGACTGACACAGTGGTAACCCAATGAGTTGGGGTTATTGACCCCCCAGTGATGTCTCTGATTATCATTTACATTTATCCAGTTTACAGAGGAAGTGACATCACAAGGATGGGGGGCGTGTGTTTGACAAGTACTAACAGAAATGAACAGGTCTTTATCTGGTTGCTTACTGCGCTGACTGCAGAGTGAGGGGGTGGAAATGAGCCCCCACAGGCTCTTGCTGCCAGGGCCAGTATCCAATCAGAATGCCTGAAGCAGTGAGGAAGTGACAGAATTGGGCTTGCACATTTATTATAAAGAGCGAAGAGAAGCCACCATGTGAAATCTGGTCTAAGCTATGGAGAAAGACAGAGGAAATGGACTGTGCTTTGTTTGAGCTTTTATGTGATGATATCTGGATAAGGGGGATTGCTGATTAACAGGTGTACCAAAAATAAGGCAGGTTTAATTCAGAATGGAATTCAGTTCAACAAGAAAATTATCTGGTGGAGTACATGCTAAGGGGAATAGTAATTTTTACACCCCAGACATGTGCTTATCCCCCAAATGTTTTGTAATCATTATGCCTGCACAATTATTTATTTGCATCTTGAGCTGCTTAAAATATCTTAGAATGTTCTGAATGTTCTTCTAAGGCTGTTGTTGTTTATTTCTTGTTTTTGTTTTCGTGTGAATGAAGAGCTTTCTGTTTTCTACCCTGCAGGGCTGCGGCATGGTATTGATTAAAATTAATCAAACCAGAGCTCAAATAAATCATTATACATAACTGATTCAAACTACACAATCCAATTCATTAGCCTCAGTACTCTTTAGACAAGATAGATTCCAATTACTCTCATCTGGCAACACAAATCAAATCTGACCACACTTCAATCAATTACCTCAGTGTGCATAATGATCTCTGATGACAGATTTATGCTGCGATTAATTCTGGTTTGAGTGAAAGAGAGAAACAGAATTGTGACACTAATTTGTTTTAATATGCCAATGATTAACTAATTCTTCTGTTAGTATTGTGTCCATATCTGAATGCCTGAAAACTGACAGAAAGGTGTGCTGTGTCTGAAATATATGAGACAAATATATGGCACAAAGAAACAAATAGATCACTACACAAGTGTTTGCACTTAAGCTCCAGGTCAATTATTCTGTTTTAATCAATAAAAACTCATATGGTTTCAATGTGTGGGTTTTTATTGTTTGTTGATTTGTTACAGAAATGCACTAAAATGGGCTGCAATGGGGGAAAGATGATTAAAAGCATAACAAACCTTAGTAACAAACCTTAGATCATTTTCTGATATTTCTAATGTTTTCTAATCTTGCCACTATTTAGTCAAATATTCAACAGGTACTGCACACATTTGACATTTACATACATACTGTATATGATGGTTGGTAGAATTTCACCACAATGTTTGTGTTTTATAAGGGTTAAATTGTTAATAGAAAAAAAAAAGAATATTTACAAAGAACAGTATAATATTATAAAGCTGGACATCTTTGGTATTTACAAAACTAAACAGTTCTGAGATAAAAAATGAACAGTGCATGAGAATTCAGTACTCAAGCCCTTTGGAAGAAACATTTACAAAATCCAAAGCAAAAGTATCCACTATTTTGTTAGTATTGATTTCATGAAAACAGTCAATAGACCAGCTGACACAAGCAGCCTTTTCAAGATCATATAATCAAAAGGACTGGAAAATTAACTTTGAATAGCTCTGAAAGTCTTTAAACATGACTCCTGAGTATGAGAAGGGTAATGTAGTTCACATTTGCTTGACAGTAGAACCCCTATAATACCAGTCATTTATCAGTCCAGTCTTTCTAATGAAAGACAGCTATAAGCTTTATTTAAAAATATACACTGGGTTATTGTGAAACTAATGTCTATGAATAGAATATGTGGCAAGCTGTTAAAAATTCTGGAAATAATTTATCTTTCCTTTAGTAAAAGCAAAAATACATGAATTCTTAAGAAAAATGTTTTCTGTTTATTACTTCAGCTGTAAGGTTGTTTTGTGGTATCCCAATAGCTGTGTGGACTGAAATAACCCCATTTTGTAGATGACCTGTTTTAACACAGATATACAAATTGCTTTAGCCGGGCACTTACTTTAAATAAACTCTCCTGAGGACTGTGTTCAACATACGGCATTACCATAATTATGGTTAGTGACTCTCCACCACTGACACAAAGCAAACACCTTACAATCTATGTCAGTTTGAAGCCCTCACATTAATAATCTTTTGCATTATTAAGTTTAAAGCAAAACATGATTGGGTCGATTCACAAGCCTCTCAAATAGTAAGCCATAACATTGACAACAGAACAAATTACACACCATAAAAGAGGCAAAAAATTAGCTTTTGGATCTTTTGTGTAAACTATTATTTTGTCTTATGACATATATATATTAGGAAATATATATTATTAAGTCTAGGATGCAAACCTTTGGATTAAACTGCACACACACACACCCCAAACGCTCATCTAAAGAGGTTTTTAGGTATAATTTTCTGTAACCACACTCATCAAAGACCTCTTATTATAATCTAGATGATGATGTCTATAATAATAATTCCAAATCTAATGGCTCAGACTATGTCTGTCCTGACGATCATAAAATTAAATGAGGCAGGCGATTTCAGACTGCCCATCATATATGTGGCACACATTTCCAAGACAGCACATGAAGCACATACACAGATGTAAATTGTGTATGTTAAGAGTAATTTAAGCCTCCTTTTCCCTATTTAATAAACAGTCCTTGTCGTGCACCCCCCTCCCCAAACTTTCAAGTGATTGTATTTGCCAGAATGATGCTTTAGGTACGTTTACAGTTAATAAAGTGAAATAAAGCAAAGTCTTGAGTAATTACGATTGAGATTTTAACCTCAGGCAACATGGAACAAGATGTCACCTGAGTTATGAATAATGAGGTCTCTATTTTAACAAACTGTAAGAATCCCCTGTGAGCATTTCTCAAAGCTCTGTGACCTGAATAGGGGAAAATGCATGGACAGAGAAGTGTGTGTGTACACTCAATGTTTATTCATCATGCAAATCTAGCAATAAAATCTCTCAGTGTAATGTCTTGTGCAATTATATACACTAATGGTGTAGTGGGAATAATGTAGTGGTTAATTAAACAACTCTCTCTCTCTCTCTCTCTCTCTCTCTCTCTCTCTCTCTCTCTCTCTCTCTCTCTCTCTCTCTATATATATATATATATATATATATATATATATATGTCATATATACCATGTCAATGGTATATAATAATAAATTAGCTTTGATTTATCACTTGATGATCTCATGCTCCTGTGCGGTTTAGTTTTAGCCTGTAACCATGGCAACAGACTGTTTCACAGATCTACACATTCTGATAGAGAGTGAAGGAAACACATGCAAACAAGAAGCGGAGGATATGATTGCACCCGCCACCTCATCGTGCCACTACTGCAGATAAAAACTGGCATAGAATACAATAAACAGTTTGATTTGTAACACCTACCCTCAAAACTCCTGTATAAATGTTACATGAAACGTGACTAATAAGAACATTTCTCATCCACAGTCATTGAAAATGAAATGTAAAAACAGTAATTGAATGCCAAGGTTGATTTCAGGAAGAGTAGTTTGACTTTGTGATTAAAGTACAGCACAGCTTGGCAACAGGTAACAGTTAAGCAGTAAGTAAATTTCAACTCTTTTTTTTGTTTTGTTACTGTCTGCTGTAAGTTTAAGCCACCAAACTCACATATACACAGAACTCCACAGAGTCCATATCCTCTGCAGGAAATTAAACATACAAACCATGAGGTCATTTTTTCCATAAGTGTAGATGACAGTTAAAGCAATGACTTCTGAGGCGGTGAAGGCACTTCTGGAAACATTTTTAGACAGGCTTTGTAGGTAGTGTAATGAAATTATATTTTAATATAGGACAGCACTGATAACCAATCAAAAAATTTAAATCTACAATACTGATTTCTTGGTGTAAATGAAATCTAAAGTTGTTGAAAGTGAGAATTAAATTTAAATATATACATAAAATGTTCTCCAACCACGTTCTTGGATGCCATTTTAATTTTTCAAGCTCGTCTCTGCTTGACCAATCACCTTCCCCATGGACATACATGCAAAGAATTGTGGGATATTAAAGGCAGTGAATCTATGCCGCATTCAAAACTTAATCATTGAAGGTATCTCAGAAGACTGGAAGTGAAGCAAACACTGGATTCGTACATGCATCCTGCATCCTTCAGAGGCAGCATTTTAAGCTTTTGAACACAGCCAGACAATTAACTTCCTACTGTTATTTCTTATTTACTCCCTTAAAATAGGAAAATTCATGCATCTCTCCACCACAGCGCCCCCTAATGTTAATGAGAATAATGGCAAGGCTGCATTGAGAAGACTACTGGTGCTTACTGGGGCTTAGAGCTGTGTGGCTACTAGTGTGCCAAACCATTACAGATTATACATGAAACCATTTAAAAAAAATTGGAACAATGTAATAATATGTGTTGCAAAGACAAGACAAGAACAAATATGTTATCAAGAGGTATTGTTAAGTGGTTTAATTAATAGAAAGCAGTTTTTGGTTTTTGGTTGGGTGGTAGCCAATCAAGTGTGTTTATTGGCTTGTTTTGTTTGTTGAATTATCAGCAAAAGATAACTACTGTATATAATGATATATAAAGTGACCATGTGGACACCTACAGATTAGCTGTAAAGAGCAAAACAAAGAAATAGGTCAACAAAAGGGTCTAAATCTCTTTTATCTTGTTTGACCAGATCAGACAGTGAGCTAATGATGGTGGTAAACTCATATTTGTTTCCTTACTGGTGTTTACTATTTTGTTATCTACAGCTGACACTGAGTCGATCTGAAAGACTGAAGTGATGTTGGTTAAAGGCATGTCATGTATAAATCACACAGGCACTGTCATAATTAAATCATAAATCATGGCCTGTTTCAGCCAAGAGGCTATAACACTCACCGACAGCAAGAACACAAACACACTACTTTACCACAGCTGGTTAGAAAGGGGTTTTAGAAAAACTGCTAATATAGATGAATGTGAAAAACTTTCTTTGAGCCCGTTTACACCTAGTATTAAAATGCACAACACTCCAATGCTTCGTGATAGAAAAACATTTAAGTAAATGTGAACTGGCACTTATTGTATGTGGGAATGAAACAAATATAGAAATGGAAAGTAGTAATCTGAAATTTAAAATAAATAAAGGCACATAAGTAAATGTATCTTTTGCTCAGACAGAAAGAAAGAACAAAGAGTGTAATTCATGTAGTTTAATGACAAGGGCTGGGAGACAGACAAGCAGTTTGACAAAATGCTACTTACAGTATAAACCTAGCTATTGTTCTGAATCCCACCTACACATTTCAAGATAACATAGTCTCTGCGAGCAAAGTGTATGAGTAAGAGACAGAGAGAGACCCCCACCCTTCACTGCTTTCACTGCTTCTCCCTCATAAAGATCACAGTTTGAGTTGTTCTATGTCCTTCCATAACGCAATTTAACACAATTTTGTTCTGAAGCGCTTTCTATATCAAGCATTTTATATAAGATTAATCAGATATCCTACATACACAATTTTTAACAATAATATTACGTTTGCATCTATCTGCACAAAATGCAAGTGAACTAAGTTGTGTGCTAGCCAGGAAGTGTAACTCAACCCAGTTAAAGCATTGGATGTCTTTTGAGATGTATTCTCTCCAGTCTTAGAAACTTAGAGCGCACAGAACCAAATAAAACAGAGACTAAATAGTAACAGCACTTTTGTTTCCACTTGTGCCATTGTGCTTTGTACTTAACTGACCCTGAGCATTGCTATTGTAGCTATTGTGCAGGAGGAAAGGTCAGGCAGTTGTGACACACTGCCTGGATTCCGCAGGGTATTGAAAAGGGCCCTGGTCACAACACAGACACGGACTACATCCAATGCCTTTAACATTACAAATGCCAAGAACCAGAAGACAAAGACAAGCAAAAAACTGAGCATGAGAACGCTTGACACATTAATATCAATTAATGTCACAACATGATTTGATAAAGGAACTAATACAACAGACAGCTGTAAAACATAAACTTAAATATAAGAACGTGTCCTGGCTCAATTTGGGTTTTTATACCTGCTCCGCGTACAAGCTAATTTGCTCGATGCAAGAACATTCAGCTCTGATTGGCTGTTGTCATTAAGCAAAATCACCAATCCTGAGAATCGCAAAACCTTTAAAAGCCATCAAAGTTTGATCACAAATACACTAATTGCTCTAGACTGTGCACCCTGGCAAAACGTTTCTACTCCCTTTAAATGAATTTCAACTCATAGAAATTTGATTTATTCTGGCCATAGACTAAAACTATTAAGTAGACTAACAGATATACTACTTTGCAAAAGACTTTTGTGTTCCCAGCACAGACGTCTGTATTTCCCATCAAAAGCTGAAACTGCTCCAGGGTCCTGTTTCCACTAAAGTCTTAGCATCACCAGACTGACAGTTAGTGGGAATTCACCGCAGGCCATAATATGCCTCCTATTATTTTACTGGTTTAAACACTATGCAGTCACGTAGGTGTCTAAAGTTCTTTAGGTGACTTAAGTTGCCTACATTTCCCCTCGGGGATCAATAAAGTTACATCGTTTAGTCTGTCTGTTCGTCTGCCTTTCTGATTTTCCCCACAGAGGTGAATTTTAAACACAGTTCTAGCATAAATATAAATATTAGCCAAAAAGAAAGTGGCAAATGCATTTGCATGTCGTAGCTTAATCAAATAGCCACAATCCACACTTTCCATATGATATTTAAAGCTGATTTATGTAATTTTGTTGTATTAAAATACTTTATATCCCAGCATAATTTGCAGAAGGTTTAAGAAAGTATTTCTAGTAGTACATCAAAACGTTTAAACTGCGTTTTATGTGGTTCAAGGCAAGCAATAGCATGACCATTAAATCATTAAATTCCATTTGGTGATGCTACTGATGCAGAAATGCTTCATACGATACTGCAACATACATGTTGCATGTAATTGTACATGCTGTATGTAATGCTACATACATACTGTAATACTGTAAATACTGTAAATATAATGCTCAAAGTACCAGTGGGTTGATTTCAGGAGGAAGGTTCTCACTGCGCTATAAAAACTGCTTACCACCTTAAGGTCCACTGCTATGTCTGCATGATCCAGCAGAGCTGTTTTCAACCAGAATAAATGAAAACCTTAGTCAGAAGGAGAATGAAAAACACGAAAAAGCGAGGGTGGCTCAGACCTAACCAATGTAATCTCTTCCGAGGACTGTTTGTTATTTCTGTGGAAATGGTAGAATAGAAAATATGTGATATACAAGCCAGTTTTCACAGATTTGACCAGCCCTGAGGATATGTTGTCTGATTCTGAAATTTTCACTTTGCCATTCCAAACAGGAAATGGTGGAAGCTAGAAAAAGTATATCCACAAAGTCACTTCTTTCATGATAGAACAATGGGTTCTCCAGGTCTTAAGCACCAATACTAAACACAATGTGTTTCTCTATGTCAACTTTTCTGCACCACATCAAATATGCTTTGGTTTGTTCCTGTGTCCCCTACCTGCAAATAACTGTTCTGATGTATCAATACAGCATCACATTTTGCCGAACAGCTGCATTATTAGACAATACATGTTTGCAACACATAACCAGCTACTGCATTATTACCAAACAGTTAAAGATAAAGATTTTCACAGTGTCTCAATGTGTCTCCATCTGACAGGTTCGCACCTGTACCCTCAAACCACATAAAACCCATGTAAACACCAGAGGAGCTGGCTGACCTTTCAAACAGACATCTGTAGCAGGACATGACTGTGTGGCCTAGGAGACAACATTCCAGCTTTAAGCCACTGAACCCCATAAACCCAAACCCCACGTTCTGCTCATTAGACAAACTGACAGCCAGTGAAGGAATAGTGAGAACAGGGTGGTAGGAGGGGAGGGCGGGCGGGCTCACAAAAACAGAGACGCTTGTCAGGATTATCAAAGGCCCCCCACAGTAGAGGAGAATGTTTGGTGGAGGCTGCAAACAGAGAGACAATAATGTGGCTATTTATCCCTCATGTGACTCTGTGAATATATTAGAGAGAACACAGAGGGGACAAGCCATCAGCAGACACCATGAATGAGAACTTTAACAAAGTCTGTCTTTCTTCAGCACAAACGAGTGTTGTCATTTTTTTCTTATTTCAAGTAAAACTAGTAAACAGTGCATGGAGTGAGATCCCCAGTACAGCAGTGCTTTTAGATTCTGTGTATTATATGGGTCTTAGATCTGGGTCTTGGCACCTAAAATAGGAACAGGACATTGTGTGCCTAGATTAAATCTATTCAATTTGTGCTCTGAAGCAAGTCTAGGAGTTTTAAAGAGGCTTAATCGATACTGTTGCAGGTTGTCAGTAATGCTACATGTCGGTATAAACAAGGTGCATTTGTGAGAAAAGCATTAACTTCTGCATGTTTGTTTTCTCTCAGTTCTGCAGCTGATAAGACCATTTCCTATGCTTTTGATCAGTTTTCCTGGGAATAATAATGCTCTTCCTCAACCATGTTTGCATAGATTCTAAAAAAACAAAGGTGGGTACCTCAGCTTTCCTAGTCAAGCGACTTGTTATTGAAAGCAATTAAAAATACTTCTCTACCAACCATTTGGAAGCAGTTTAATTTTTTTTACAGTAAACATGGGTGTTTCTTTAGTGTCTGAATAAAACAGACAACAAAAGGCACGATCAGTCCATCTCATCCGCACCAGGTACGAGACAACCTGCATAATTTTATTATAAACTTGTGCGGATTACCAGTGTACTTAAAATCAGTATCAACAGAGAAAGACAGGTTGCACTGTTTACATACTGTTTACTAAACAATTTCAAAGGAAACTATAAAGTTATTATAATCTAATACCTTAAACAATGTGACTTCCGTGCATTGATATCTTTGCATCTTTTTATAACTTAACTCGCAGGCGCGATTTCTAACAGTAATCGGTCGCTTTAATTTGACGTTTAAGGGGATAATAAGTGAAACTGTCACAATTCTCAGCGACTTTTAGAAAGTCAGTGACTTCGTCTGCAGTTAAAATAGTTAGACAAAGTTATGACTTACCCATGTTTAAGAATAAGAGCTGGTCAAGGTTGAAAAGTCCCCAATTGAGAAGTTTGATACTGTGAGTTGAAGAGCGCTACGATCAGTTTGGATGAATCGACGTCATGATCACTGACGGGCGGGGAAAACTGATCAATGGCAACTTTATTTACTCAATACAGGGTTTGAGTAAGTATGAATTTATTAAATATAGGCGACCTTAATAACTTCAAATAGTGAAAAGCTAAGTGATTTGCAAAGAACTAGAAAAAGTACAGCATTAATCAAATCTTTCAATGTAACGTAAGCTACGTTTTGCGTAGCATTTTGCTATACAATTTCGATAAAACATCTGCTGGGTGTAACAATGCAAATATGTATAACCTACATCAGCCTGGAAATTCAAATTCAATGCATCTGTATTTTGCGCATGTATCACATTTCTGGTTCGTAATAATACACATTAACGGAATAAGATATATTATAATAGAGTCACATGGCACTGCGTAATTTTGTCACTAAGGGATAAACACCCTAAATATTAAGTCCTGTGTCGTTTACATTTATTTAAGACGAGAATACCTGCTCCTTTTTAATTTGTACTCTTTCACAGAACACGCCCTTCTATGTCTGGCAACAGCCCATCACATAATATCAGTAAAGGTAGCAGTGCCCTCTGCTGCTGCATTTGAGAAGTTGAGTTTACAATTTATTTAAGAATAGTGCCAATGAACGACTAATACCCTTTAGATTTAATAATCAGTGTTCAGTAAGTAACGATAATCTGCCATATATAGATGAAGGAAAACGTATTTGTTTATTTATTTATTTATTTAGATAGATAGATAGATAGATAGATAGATAGATAGATAGATAGATAGATAGATAGATAGATAGATAGATATTATTATAATACTATAGATTATATATTATTTTATAGATTATTATCGCTGGGTTAATGTCAGCCTGTCATGACATTAACACATTAATGGGGTGAAAGTCCGCTGTTGTAACTTAATCTCAGCGCAAAAAGGCTGGTCAATTAATAATGCATCATCTTTGCAGTGGCCACAGTGGAGCAGATTACACATATTAATTAAAATTAAGTTCGACATAAATGAAAAATCCTTTGTTTTTGTTTTACACAATTCGGACTACAAATACAAGAAAGCACTGGCACACGAGCACCGCCCCGAATCGAAATTACGCAAATTTTGCATATTTTACTTTGATTGATTAGACAACTAACCAATCGGCGTTGGAAACACGAACCGCGTCACTTTCAAATTGACCAATCGTCGCGATGATTCGTAACGAACTACATGTACCAAGCGTTTGTCTGTCAGCGACACAGCTAATCTCAGCACCAGGTCGCTGTCCACTGACATCGATAGAGGTAAGCGGGCTTCCTTATAAATGCGCACGTTTCAGTTCTGTTTTTAACGCAGTATTCGAGTATATATCTTACTTTTGCCCCAGACATGGACGTTTTAAACATGCGTTGCTGTTTTTAGAAAAATACTTTCTCAACAGTACTTGCATTATGCACCCGCGACATACAAGATTTCAGCAGGGATGCGTGTACCAACCCAGCACAGATTAACTTTAACTGGGCTGTGTCATGTCCATACATTGTTCCTGTTTAATAAACATAAGTATTACAACAGGACTGTAAATTACGTAAAGAACAATGATTTGTGTTCTGTTTATTAGATTGCTATTGAAACACCGAGCCAAGAGATCTTGAAGATGTTAACTACAGTTACAAAACACACAGGCACGTTCGTTATATCTGCTGGTTATTAAGAGGCTGTTTTTATGCTGTCAGCGCATATCACAGCCTTATCATCACAGATTTCATTACAATTTTAAATGCACCATCTAAATGCTGTGTCAGTTAGACACAGTGAGAAAAGACATACATAATCAGTTCTCTCATCAGCAGCAGACACGCAGAACTAATGGCCAGCAGCTTCAGGAGAAATTTGACAATACAATAATCTTACACAGGCAGTGTAGATAGTCGCTGGATTAATCTGCACAATACCGTTGACCACATCACATTCATAAAGACCACAGATCTGACAAGTTTGGTTCAATGTAGCAAGTAAATTCATCTTAAGAGAAATCCTTGACACAATCAGAGATTCATGGCTTATACTCTCCCTGGAGAAATCCAAACACCTCCTGAACTGTTTAGAGGAAAAGATTTACAGATTAAGGCATTGAAAGCATGGCACATGTATCGAGGGTGTTGAGTATGTGAATTTTAAGGAAAACGGGAGAAGACGGCACAGGTCAGATGACAAAATTGTTTTGTGCACAGGCTAAAGGTCTTTATGAGCAGTAGAAGCTTTGATTCGCAAAATCCCCAACATGTCTGTTTTATTGTCACTCATCTCATTAATCCTCTTTAGTCCCCATGTGGAGACACTAGGATTGTGTGCCAGTACTTAGTAACTTTCTCATAGCAGTGGCTTGATATTGGTTGTAGCCTGTAAATTTACACTCCGTTTGTATATTTTCCAATATGATACAGTCTCTCGCCAATACATTCAACACTCAGCTGAATCTGTGATTGTGCTAACCATTTCTCTCCAGATACCAGTTTCTAAATGAGTTTTAAATGCTGACAATCATTCCAGAAAGCCGGTCCTAAGCTATGTCCCATGAGGATAACGATTCCCTTATGTATTTGTGCTTGATCAGCTTAAAAAATGTGGTTTAAAATGATCATTTTGTGAAATTAGTTATTTACAATCTCAGTTCAAACCTTTTTATTATTTGAAGTACACTCAAGACTTTGCTCTGTAGTGTTTCGTGGTGTTTCTTGGTGCTGCAGACAATGAGAAACATGACTGATAGCTTATTCGTATCTTTTCATGATAGGATATATAAGACTGAAAGGTCTGTTTAATTTTGTTTTCTTCCAAAAGATTAAATAACAACAAAACTACCACAGTTTTGTTCTGACATGTGAGGTTAGTGTATGCAATGTTTAATGACAATTTGATTTAACAGTTATTCGTTTTATAAATGTTGCAGTTATGTTAATTATAATACTGGACACTATACTAATGTTGTATATATTTGGAGACAAAATACTTTTTCAGTCGTTTGAAATTGAATGTATCCACAATGTTTTGGGTCAAATAAGTAAAAGAATCATAATTTGGTTAAGCCTCCTTGTTGATCCATGTTTGCCCCACATTTGGTGTTACAATATCCCTCTAGCTTCATTTATATTAACATGTAAATGAAAACACTTATTTTATCATCTGTCTTTTACAATTTATTTATTATTTTTAATAAAGTTTTCTTTCCTTTTTAAATTGTCATGTTTTGTTACCAGAAAAACATTGAGGGGGCATTTAGCCTAATTGTACCTTTTAACAGCAGCCTCATTGCCCAGACCAAGTGCTTTTATTTTAACAAGTGGATCTGTAGCTGTGGCTACAATCTCTTACCTACAGACCTTTTTTGGGACATTACATTGTCTTTGTTTTATTATCACACTATAATAGCCTGCACATTCTGGTCTATATATAGATTTATATGGGGCTGATGGACGTGGTGGCTAATGGTGTCTTTGTCCGACTTGCATTGAAAATGTGTTGTGAGTTAACAACACATGTTGTGGTGTGTGATGTGGTAATGTGCTCATTTGGCTACAGTGCTGGCCAAGATCAGAGAAAGCAAATTATCTTTCTAAATTCCTCAGACATTAGACTCTAGACCTATATTTACAAAATGATGCCTAATCTAAGCAACAAGTGATCTGCTCAGAAACAGAAAATGCAGTCTGTTAGTTGTAGTTCCTGCAGATGTCCTGACCTTCATCTCATTGGACCCATACTCAGACAAAAGTAAACAAATATTAGCATGTAAGAATTCTAACATTGCTGATGAAACTACTTACTGAGCTATCCGAATTATGCAAATGTAATCACAGATAACCCAGGGCTGTTTGTATGGAAATATTTTGTCTGCAATAAGGCACTTTTCTCTAGCTTTGCTGTCTGTGTTCTAGAAGATTCTCTGTAAAATTCTCATGTTTTAAATGCATGAGGTGTAGATGAATGGGCCGCTGGTGACTCACAGAAGTTACTCATGATCTGATAAAGGAAGAATCTTGGGAAGTGTGTGAGTCGACAAAGTGTTTATGTGTAATTTGTGTTGTAGGTGGTGTGGGGACAGATGTGGACTATACGTAGGTGTGATGCGTAAGAAGACATTGTGTGTTACCCAGGTGTAGGATGTTTGAGGTTAGGCGGCACTCTGGCTCTCTCCAGCACAGCCCCTGCCACTTCATCACAACCGCCTCTTAGAGTTAAAGTCTTTATTGCCTAGGAAACGGTTTGATGAGTGCCCTCTCTCTTTGTGTGTTTTACTCTGTCTACATCTCACTCACGCTCACCCCCGCACCCCAGCCAAAGGAGTGGGAGGTGTAATGGAGGTGATATCACTAACAGAACCAAATTTCTACTTTACTGATCATGCTCTCTGTGACATTTGGAGACCTGAGGTCATTTACACTCTATTCACACTATTTAAACAAAGATCTCCCAAGAACAGTAACAGCCAACCAAAGCTGCTTTCCTACTGTCCTGAGTTGTGGTCATAAGTTTTGTTTACGAAGTTCCTGGAGATTCAGAGGGATTCAGCCAGTGTATGTCTCTCAGTTTCAGTAATTCAGTACAGATCATGAAAACATCACATGTAAATGCCCTTCAAGTAAACCACACTAGAGATAGATAGTCATTCAATCACTTAAACCACCAAACTAATCTCCACAAGTCTCTTAAACGTTTAACTGCAGGATATCACTGCCTGACATTAGCATCATCACAGAAATGACAAGTCTTTTATATTTGCATATATTACGGATATTAATTAAACGCATTAATGTGGCCAAGTCTTACAGTCGTTCATGAATTGCTCCTCTTATTCTGGCAAGCTCGCGTGACATGGTTGATGTCACAGAAATGTCAAGGCAGTTGTTTAGTCTGTCACCCTCCTGCGTTCTTAATTGGCAAGTGTGACAGAACAAAAAAAGGATCAGATTTTAGCAGCAAAACGTGGGACGATGTCTTAATCATCATGGCCAAAATGTATTGTTCACTGCCTAGAACACATTGTATACCCTACGTCATCCCTGCCTCTCTAAGGTCTAAGGCTCTCTCATTATGTCTGCCTGTGTAAAGACAATTTGAAAATGGGGCACATTTTTTCACCATCATAGAAAAAAAGCACCAATGCGTGTCCTGACTTCACTGAACAGAGGAGGTGTGATGTGGGCTGTGTGTGAGTTTGTGCATGTGTTTATGTGTACATGTGTCATGCTGGGCAGTTAAGATGAGTTTATTAATTATTAGAAGGGAGATGGAGGATAAACATCTTCAAGGACACTATGCAGGGGTGAGATGATGTGTCTGGTTGTGTGTCTGTATTGGGGGTGTAAGTGAGGGAGTTTAAATGAAGGGATCTTGCTGTTGCCTGGCTACTGGCGGGTGCTGTTGTGTCGCTCTCGTCTCCAGCCTCTTCTCCCACACGAACAGCCTGCACCAGTCAATGAGCATGTGCATGCTCTCTCGCTCGCTGTCTTTCTCACCCGCGTTTCTAAATACACACGGACTCGCTCAGCAGGCAGTAGTCATGCGTATACGTTCAGCTTAAACACCATTGCAACAGATCTTCTTGTAGTCGCTAACACAGAGCCCAGTTCAGCTTTGCATCTGTGAAGGGGAGATCAGACATGGAAAACCTGTTCTGGTTCAGCAGATATCACAATGAACTGAAGGTAGGAGCAGCGTGCCGGTCTTTAGCCATCTGGTGTGGCTGTGTCCCTCGTAATATAAAGAAGAGAGATGACACATCAATAGACATGGGGCTGTTTCTATCCATTGTCGAACAGGATGCGTTCTTGCGATCAAACAGAGACAGATGCGGCACAGCGCAATACAAGAGAATGCAACAGTGGGGAGACGTGCTTTTAAAAGTTCATTTAACATGACACGGTGCATTTAAATGCAGCGCTTATGGTGCGAGACATTGAGCAAAAATCAAGGCCACAAAGACGTCCATCTAGCTTATGTTTGCATAGAAAAAAACAACTAAACAGCGATGATGGAGCAAAAACGTGTCCTGTATAAACTCCTCTGTACCAAACAGGCTGATGCATGATGTTTACATACTCCTCTGTCTAAATGATGCTTTAATGAAGTTAAAGAGTATAAGAGAGCATTGATGTATGTTTTATAAAGGTTTTTCTCACTGTATGATAACAGAGAATGGGATCGATCACTCAAAAACAAAAATTTCATATCACATTGTCCAATATGCCATTATTTCTTCTGTGGAACACAGAGGGAAATTTTAAACATAATGTAAAACATTAACAGCCTCAGTCTTTTACTTTAATAACAGGTGATATATTGCACTCAGATATTAGCCATACAAATATAAACACATTGGAAATCTGAATGCTGGTACACCTGTCTCCACCAGCTGTGTGTTTCTTCTGAACCCTGAGACCAGTGGACAACTAATTCGCTAATTCTCACGGGTGTTAGAATCCTCATTGCTATCACTGACGTCTCTGTGTCCAGGTAAAGATGTCTCAGGTGAAGCAGGTTGGCCTGTTGGCTGCTGGATGTCAGCCCTGGAACAAAGATGTGTGTGTTGCCAGTGGAGACAGGTTTGCCTATTGTGCCACGCTCGCCATATATGTGTATCAAGTAAGTGACTTGTGCAAATGCAACACCCACAGCAAGTGTGAAAAGAATGTGAACATAAAAATGTGTTTATTGGTCACAACCCACCACCTGAGAAACACAATTGTATGGACAAAGAATGTCATTCAAGTAATAAATCCATTTTTTATGCTATTGACATAACCTACGGTTGTGATCTAATGTGACTGAAATATTGAAATTGTATTTAAATTAGTTTTGAGTGCTTCTGATTGAAGTCTCTCCTTCTAGCTTGATCACAGATACAATGAGTTTAAACTGCGAGCAATCATGTCGGAGCACAAGAAGACCATCACAGCTATATCGTGGTGTCCACACAACCCTGAGGTCTTTGCTAGTGCCAGTGCAGACAATCTGCTCATTGTCTGGAACGTGGCTGAGCAGAAGGCTGTTGCACGACTGGATAACACCAAAGGTACCATCAGCTGTAGACCTAGAACACACCTAGTATGCAAAACTTGCATGTACCCTTCAAAATACTACTTGGACAATGTACCTTTTAAAACATAATTTGTTCTTAGTATCCAATGTTATCTGAGCTCTAAGCATTTGCCTAAATAGATGTTTGTGTGTGTTTTAGGTATTCCAGCCTCTCTCAGCTGGTGCTGGAATGCAGGTGACAGTGTAGCGTTCGTATCCCATCGGGGTCCTCTGTACATATGGACCATTTCTGGGCCTGACTCAGGAGTCGCAGTGCACAAGGAGGCCCACAGTTTCCTCTCAGATATCTGCCTGTTTCGCTGGCATCCACTGAAGAAGGGGAAAGTTGTGTTTGGACACACTGACGGTAGTCTGTCCATCTTTCAACCAGGTGACCAGGCTTGCTGTTGTGACCAAGTTTTCTCCTGACCAGTTGTTTTAAAATTGTGTCCCAAAATATTAAATTATGCTACTCAGGGCCATTATTGTGTATGTTTTGGGGTGGGTGGTCAGTGGGCCCAGAGAGAAGAGTACTTATCTTATTTCCGTAGGGTACCTGAAAAGCTTTTGACAGACTTCAAAAACTGTATTCAGAGTGCTTATTAGACTACTAAACTGTGTTGTCAGTATTGAGCATTTTCTGCAATTCAAGTTGGGACTCTTAATGATCTCATTTGTAATTGCCTGAGTCTCTTAATTACATCACCTCAGGCGCAAAGAATCAAAAACACGTACTGCGGCCCGAGTCATTAGAAGGCACAGATGAGGAAGACCCCGTCACAGCTCTGGAGTGGGACCCCCTCAGCACAGACTACCTGCTGGTGGCCAACATGCACAATGGCATCAGACTGCTGGACTCTGAGTCTCTGTCCAACATCACAACCTTTAGCTTCCCCAGCGCTGCTGCCTCTGTGCAGTGCCTGGCCTGGGTGCCCAGTGCCCCCGGCATGTTCATCACAGGGGGTGAGACACATACAGACACAGAAACTCTAGTTCTGTTTACAAAACTTTTATTTTACATTAACTTGTATTTTTATATTTTTACATTTTAATTCAGAACATCAGGAATGTAGTTTTGAAATGAGACGTTCATATCATTGTCATACATGCACATATTTGCATAAATAAAAAGTACATTGTATTTGTTCATAGACAATACTCAAATGCATAATAGTAATTTTGGTGATTTTATTAGAAAAAATGTATAAATACATTTATAAATTTATAAAATTATATAAATGTATATATATACATTTATAATTTTTTTTTATTGTTTTGTAATAATCACTAATCGTATGATATGTTGTTTCTACTTATATATTGTAAGACTCTCAAGTTGGCGTGTTGAGAATATGGAACGTGTCGAGAACAACACCTCTGGATAACTTCAAGCTAAAGAAAACCGGCTTCCATGCTCTTCATGTTTTGAATTCACCTCCGGCGAAAAAATGTTAGTTTTTTCATGCTTGCCATTTAACATTTATGTGTGTGTGTGTGTGTGCGTGTCACAATGATTCATATTGATTATTGTGTTTTCTCCATCTTAGCACTTAGCTTGAACTCCCCCTCCAAGAATCACTACACCTCCTCCACCAGTGAGGCTGTGCCTCCACCCACTCTATCACAGAACCAGGCCTTCTCCCTCCCCCCAGGCCACGCTGTCTGCTGTTTCATGGATGGGGGGGTGGGACTGTACGACATGGGTGCCAAAAAGTGGGACTTCCTGCGCGATCTGGTAGGACTGGCTTGCTGGTTTCTGTAGGGTAACATTAATTGAAAAGCACTGAAAGGTTTTACTGTATGTATTTTTATCATAAATATAACATACAGAATGAATGCACTGAGTAAACTGGGAGGTGGGTTATATTTAGGTTATGTTGTTAATAAACAGTAAACACATACAAGTAAGCACCTATCGCTCATAAAGGACATTTCTGTATTAGTCATCCTGCTTTTGAAGAGGTGCTCTGGATACGTCCTAGTGCTGATTTTAAAGGTCACCTAATCAATTCCTCCAAGGGTGCATGTTGTTTTGTCAGACAAAGAGCTCTTGCTGTTGCCTTGGTTGTTGTTTGTGACAAATGAAAATGCAATATAACCTTTTCACCCTGTGATTAACTGAGGAATATTTGGCAGTGGACCTTTGAATTCTTGAATATTAATGCACAGCCGAGGTGGTAGTGCAGCCATGACTGTGCAGACCTTTATTAATTTTCAGAAGTGACCTTGCATTGTGCATTTATTGTGCATTTATTTAGCTGTCTTTACATTGATTACTTCTTATACATGTGTTTGTATATAAAGTACATTTACATTTCAGTATGTGTTTTCAAACTATTTTCTACAGATAGTTCAACAATGACATGGTGTAATTATAAAACAAAGTTTAATGGTTTGTGTATCTGTTACAGGGTCATGTTGAAACTATTTTTGACTGCAAATTCAAGCCAGATGACCCAAATCTTCTAGCAACAGCTTCATTTGATGGGACGATAAAGGTGTGGGATATAAACACTTTAACTGCTGTATACACATCACCGGGCAATGAAGGAGTGGTTTACTCTCTGTCCTGGGCCCCTGGTAAGAGTGATACACAGCAATAGCTCAAAACAAAAGCCCACTTGCTACTGTAATGCCAGACTGATATTAGTGAAACTAATGAAAAAACAAGTGTTCTTTTCTTTCAAGGAGACTTGAACTGCATAGCAGGAGCCACGTCCAGGAATGGCGCCTTTATTTGGGACGTGAAGAGGGGCAAAATGATCACAAGGTTTAATGAGGCAAGACAACTGTTAAAGCAAAATACAACTGCAAGCAGCAGATTGACCCCAACATTGATTGAACGTTCTGGTGATGATTTTTGTAAAACGTGGTTTTAAAGTCAGAATTTTAATTTACCACCCATAACAGTTTAGATTTATTGTATAGTTTAATTATTTATTGCATAATTATTGTTTAATTTAGATGTTGTATTTGTTGTTTTGACTGGGATTGTGTTGCAGCATGGAAAGAACGGAATCTTTTGTGTTGCTTGGAGCCACAAAGATTCCAAAAGAATAGCCACATGCAGTGGAGATGGCTTTTGGTGAGGTTATCTTATACAACAATTGTAATTTATATTTCACAAACATTTTCACAAGCTTTTTCTAAATGTTTTTTCATACAGACATGACCTTCACATTCTTAAAGTTGTTGTGTGTGGAATCTGATTTCAGCATAATTCGAACCATTGATGGGAAACTCTTGCACAAATACAAACATCCGGCAGCAGTGTTTGGCTGTGACTGGAGTCAAAATAACAAGTATGTCCATGAATCAAATACAGAAATAGAACGTTTTTGCAATATTATGCATAGAACGTTTTGGCAATATTATTGTGATTATCTGTAACAGATTGAATAATCATTTGTCTCTCTCTCTTTCAGAGATATGATTGCCACTGGCTGTGAAGACAGAAATGTTAGAGTCTATTATTTGGCTACAAGCTCAGACCAGCCACTAAAAGTCTTCACAGGTCACACAGCCAAAGTATTTCATGTGCGTTGGTCGCCCCTCAGAGAGGGCATTCTGTGTAGTGGATCAGATGATGGGTAATTAGTCAATTAAAATTTCCATTTACACTCCTAGTACAGAGTCAGCATGTATTAGGACATTAACATTACTTGTGACATAATTTCATGGAAGCTTTAATCTTCCAAAAACTAGTTGTAAATATTGTTTAAGGTATATAATGTTATCATTTTATTATTGATCATTTAAAGTTCATACATCTGAATGTTTTTGTTTGTATGTTGAGTAGAACTGTTAGGATTTGGGACTATACCCAAGACGCCTGCATTAATGTGTTAAGCGGCCATACAGCTCCGGTTCGGGGTCTGATGTGGAACACAGAAGTTCCGTATCTCTTGACCTCAGGGAGCTGGGACTACACCATCCGTGTCTGGGACACCAGGGATGGCACCTGTCTGGACACTGTGTATGATCATGGAGCTGATGTCTATGGTAGTTTATTAAACGCATTAGGTCCTCTGTTTTAAATGTTTGGTTAATAGATTGGATATATTGATCCATTATGCATTGTGGATCAACTTGTAGTTATAAAAGATTACTACTACAAGTAATCTTGCATTGTGCATTGTATCTAAATGTATGTGTTTATTGTTCTCATATAATGTACAACCATAGGACAGCCATAGGCACAAACCTACCATTTGTGTCACTTTAAGGTATTAATGCATTATTTATACAGCAGTGTCAAAAATATGAAATCTCCAGGTCTGACATGTCACCCCAGCCGTCCGTTCACTATGGCTTCCTGCTCCAGGGACTCAACCGTCAGACTGTGGTCACTGACTCCTCTAATTGCTCCCTTAGTGGTCAACATCCTTGCTGACCACAGCTGGGATGACATCATTGGCAACACTGGTAAAATCACTTAAAAAACACCTACATTATATTTACTTCCTTCATGAGTTATTTTTAATAATCTTGGCATGTTCTTGTTTGCAGATCGTGCTATGGTACCCGGGGCTCCTCCCCTCCTGTGTGGAAAAGTTTCCAGAGATATCAAACAGGAGCTGGATAAACTCTCCAGTGATGTTCGCATGAAGAAGCTCAGATGGTTCTCGGAATGTTTCTCTGTAAGGAAAATCAACAGGACTATTATTTTGCAAGTTGTGTAGAGTTGTTGAGGAGCCTGAGGGTTTGCTTTCTTGTTTTCTAGCCACCAGGGGGAAGTCATAACCTTTGGGACCTTGTTGCTGTAATCAATGGGCAAGATGACAGTCTTCTCCCGCAGAGTTATGGGCAGGGCATCATGCATATGAAACATCTGGTCCGCTTCAAAACCGTGAGTGTGTAAACAATGACATAACGTTATGAAATGTTAAATAAAATTTTGCAAGCTTCTGGTGCATATTCTTGCCTACAAACGTGTCTTTTGAAAAAATTGGTTGTGTGTTTCTTTCCTTTGTAGTCTGAAGCACAAGAGCTGACCATAGTGAAGATGTCAAAGTTTGGAGGTGGTATTGGAGCACCTAGTAAAGAGGAAAGACTGAAAAACGCAGCAGAGATCCATATCAGACTGGGTCAAATCCAGAGATACTGTGAGCTTATGGTGGAACTGGGAGAGGTAAATTTAAAACCTCGATTTCATTCATTTAACCATTTATATCTAAATGAGAAACATGATGTGAACAAAGTCTGGAACCGGATCATTATGTCATTTTGGTTGTTTTAGTGGGAAAAGGCTCTTTCTGTGGCTCCTGGTGTGTCCATGAAATACTGGAAGAAGCTCATGCAAAGGTATCTCACACAGTCCTCTGTTATTTTTAATCTGTGGTTGTCGTCAGTGTTCATGCATTACCTTTAATGTACAGGAGAGCAGACCAGCTGATGCAGGAGGGCAATGATGACGTCATCCCGTACTGCATCGCCACCGGCGAGGTGAAAAAGCTGGTGAACTTCTTCACCTCCAGAGGTCAGCTGAAGGAAGCTGTGCTGGTGGCTCAGGTACAGAACACCGTTTTTACTCACTTCAGAGTGAAGACAGTGGATCTCTGAGTCTGATGTGAAATGGAGGTTCTGAATGTTCTTTGCTTGACCAGGGTGCTTGTGAGGGCAATATCCATGGACCTCAGATCATGTCCATAAACCATGCCACAAATTCAGACAATGACAACATAGAGAAATACTGCGGGTAAGAGATTCTTAGTTTAATCCGTAGCCAAGTGATTCTTGCCATTTGTTTTACAACAATCTCTCTTTCTTTTTCTGTGACCAGACTGTTGCATCGAGTGTGTAAGGAGCTGGCAGAATGGTATTTTCAAGATGGTGGTGCTGTGTTGGCAGCCTGCTGTCACCTAGCTGTGGACAACTCTGAAGTATGCTTACAATACTGATAGTATTCACTACCTATAACATGTACAAGCAAAAAACTTCTAATATTATTGGTGATCAGCGTAATGATTTAAAAGTAAAGAAGTTGTTGTCCAGTACTGCATGTATAAATACAGTATAATTTGTTTATTGTGATAATAAGATTGAGGGCCTGTTAGGGAGACAGTGTTGTCATGATGCTAAGGGTCTTAAAAATATGAATTTTTTTTTATTGCAAAATATAGTTTCAATATTTTTATATGGGCACCCTGAACGTTGAGAGATTTTATGAGCTTTACCCCAAAGCTGCAAGAATTTATACAACACAAGCGGTAGGAGGTAACACTAAACGTCAGGCCAATGTTACATGAGCATTTATACAGTGTTTATCATCCTCATGTCAGCTGGCTATGGCCTCACTGATCAGAGGCAATGAGCTGGAACTGGCAGTGTGTGTGGGCACAGTCCTCGGAGAATCAGCCAGTAAAGCCACCCACTACGTTCTGGAGCTCCTGGCCAGAAAGTATATGACCACTGCCACATGGTGAGCATAAAACCACACGTCACATCAGTGCAGCCTTTATGAGTATATCACTTTAAATGTAGTTTTCTACTAAATACGTTATCATTCATAATACATAGATCCTTAAGGATTGTATCTGTTGCCATTTGTGAAGACATTTAGTCAAATTTACTTACCTATTTTGATATAACAAAGTACATGGACCTATTGCTAACTGCAATTTTAACCAGTGGTAACCAATGCTAACATATAAACATATACATGAATAAATCATTCTGACAGTTGTAAATATGCTGTCACATCAACACATTACTTTGCTTAACGTTTGCTTAACAGTGACAGTAAATTTTCATTGATTCGCTGTGCTATTGCTCTTCTTGACTCATGGATTTGGTGTTCTGCTCACAGGGATCTTGCAGTCAGATTGCTCCAGATGATCCCTGATAACGAGATCTTGTTAGCCAAACTGTGTTCCTTCCACCCTGGCAGCTCCACTGAAATCAATGACCTGCACAATAAGGTGCCAGTCTCATTAATACATACCAGTGCTGCACAATACAGCTGACAGACATTCCGGATTCAAATTCCAAAATGTCATTAGAATTTTAAAAATGTTGTTTAGTCATTTAGAATTATGTAAAATATTTAGCTTGGGTCTTAATCACTATTTTTAATACATGTTCCGAGCAAAAATATCAAGGTGGGAATTTACTTAACAGTTGTGCTGTGTTTGTGTGCTGTATAAGCATAACACCATTTGATTCAGTTTTATTTATATAGTGCTTTTTACAATGCTTCAAAGCAGCTTTGCCTATAATACTATGATATATAAAAAAATAAAACGCAGAAAAACACCATATTTAATTTTTGTTATATTTAACCGAAGATGGGAGAATCCTGTTGTGGAAAATGTAAATAATCGTTTAAAAAGCAAATTAATTATTTGAGTCATTTTCTTTCAGTGCGGCCTACCGCCTTTAGAAGAATGCAAAGAGCTTGCTGAGACTTCACATGCTGAAGGGGAAATTTTCCAAGCAGTAAAGTATTACCTCCTGAGCTCAGAACCAGAGAAGGCTCTTCCTATTGGAATCTCATATGTCAAAGGTGTGAAACAGGAAAAACATTCAGCACATTCAGATACATGGGCTGTTTGTTCTATTGATTACTGCCTCTCTCTTGCCCTCACAGAGCAGCTGAGCTCTCCTGACTGGGCTGTGGACTCTGCATACCACATTCTAGACCTGCTGAGCTACATCAGAACTGACCGTCTTATTCTCTCAAAGTGTAGTGAGTAAGTCAGTGACTTTCCCTCAGAAACAGCTGTCACCTGTGTCATTTAAAGTAATCTTGGGCTCTGTGGTCTGACTGTCTTTCTCTGTGTCTTTGGCTAGAGATCGCAATGAGTTGCTCATTCTCTGTGGCTATATTGGTGCACTATTAGCCATTGGGAGACGGTATTCAAGCATAGTGCCAGCACTTTATGAATACACAAGGTAAGTATACACAGTAATAGTGTGTATATTTTATATAAGATCTATATTGCAACTTAAAATCACTTCCATTAGTTAGGAACAGAAAATAGAATAACACATTAAAGAACATACAGCAAGCAAAAGAGGACGTAACATACATGAACTCTGGGATTTGAGTCAAACAGAGTCCAAATTTAATGTGTCACCACTTGGAGAAAGATGACATGGAAGGTTATTTTGGTTGCAACAGATTGAAACTTTTATATTGCATTGTTTTTTTTACCCATTCACATATTTCAAACGCCACTTTTTTGTTGTTAATTATAGACCCTGTAATTATAGACAATCCAACATTCATGTAAATGTGTATGGTGATTAATGTCTCCTCTCTCTCTCTCTCTCTCTCTCTCTCTCTCTCTCTCTCTCTCTGTCTCTGTCTCTCTCAGTCAGCTGCTGAAGAGGAGGGAGGTGGCTGTGCCATTGCGGATAGATCAGTTGTCTGTAGAGCTGGAGGCCTGGAGAGTGTGCACACAATCTTTCAAGTCTGTACAGCAATACAGTTTCAGACATCATAGATAACAGAAAGTTATCAAAATAATGAAATTACACTGAAATTTTTAATGATAGTGTAATCTAATTAAAAATAGTGTATTATCCAGTTTAGAATGAAGGAATCTCACTAGGTCTCGAATCTAACGACTCTGTTGGCATTGACAAATTATCTCCATAACTCTTTTTATTATGCGAATAAGTTTTTTTTTTTTTACTCTTTCCTCTCTTTCATGAACACCTGTGAAATGTGACCACACATACACAGAGCCTCAGATGAAAGCTCGTATGCCTCACCGTCTGAGGCCCAGAAAGCAGAGTACAACCAGCTGTTGAGTCGGATGAGAGAGGAGCCAATCAAGGGCCTGGAAGGTCCTGATTATGTCACTGGCTCCAACTTGCCAAGCCACTCTGATGTCCAGATTTCCTGCTTCACTGGCCTCAGGATACAGGTGGGCCTCTTTTTATGCTACTCTTGTGTCATAGGGCTGCACAATATTGAAGAAAAATGCAACATTTACATGTAAATGTATGCATTTGGCAGTATTTGCAATATTTTAATCATTTCAATATAGTGCAACAACTTAGCATTATAACTTGAATAGCATTAAACTGATCTGTTTGTCTTGTTTCTGACCGGCAGGGTCCTGTGTTCTTTCTGGAGGATGGCAAATCAGCAATTTCTCTAAACGACGCCCTGATGTGGGCAAAAGTGAACCCGTTCTCTCCGCTGGGGACGGGTATACGCCTCAACCCCTTCTGAGCACAGACGCATGAACGCCAGCAGTACCCTGTCTGGTCTGACTCTGGACATTTAAAATCTGGTAGCAGAACAACATTCCCATTCTCTCTCAAAGAGTTTAAGTGTCATAAAACAGCAGAAGGTCATACATTGTGCAAATCAACATTTTTAAAGCTTTACTGTTTTGCATTATTGTTTAAAACATCTAAATAACTTAAAAAAAAGAGAAATCTCATGCTGGATGCAGTGATGAATGTTATATATGAAGCAGGACAATTAGCAACACAGATGTTATGAGGGTTTAGCTGTTATGATTAGGTGTTAAAGTTTAAATCAATACGATAGCCCAAAGATTTGGTTTTGTCAGAGGTACTTTGAAGGTTAAGCATTTGAGTCATGCAATCATATGAATGTTTTATAGAGCTAACTTTAATTTTAAAGCTTGAGTACAGGGTATTTATCTGTACAGTTTTAGTTGTTTATTTATTTTGATGAAATTAGTTCATTTTCGCTGCTTTAACGCTGGACGAATTTGACTGTTGTCTGTTATGTATTGAATTATTGAAAATACTTATTGATTATACACCGTATTTTACTAGAACTGGATAGTACCAATAGTACAGAGAGTTTGCCTATTGTAATACTCACAATGGAATTCTTACAGAGTGTGAAAAGACCTGCTGTTACATTCCAAATGTGTCTAGATGTGTCTAGAACTTAGGCAATAAGTTTTAAAATGCACACACATGGAGTGACGGAGCGAGACATTTCTGCTGATAGAAATCTATACTTTGTAGTGTATTTTTAAAGGTAAATAAAAGACAAACACTTGTGTCATTATGGCATAATACATTAGATATGTATATATTAATTACAGGTATTTAGGCTGGTCATAAGTTGCAAGAGTTGGAATACATAGCTGAGTATATAAAGCAGTTTGGAAGAATTATGATAGAGATCTGTTTTATGCTAGAAGATCCATATACAGAGACTATTTTCATCAAATTGCACTGTGAAATGTATTTTTTTGTATATAGTTTTGTTGTAGAGTTTATGTTTAAACTTCAAGCTACAATGGGTGTACATAACATTATTCATACAGAGAAAACGTCTGATATTTATTTTGGAGTTAAATCAGGCATCAGATTGAGATCAGATTGAGACATCCACTGACTCTGCATGCACCAACCATCTCACCTGCTGTTTATTTAGAACAATGATTCTGTCATAAATGTGCAAGACATGTAAGAATTGCCAAGATTGTGTCACTCAAATTGATTTTTTTGTGACGATAATTTGATAATTACTATTAAAAGGATCAAGTGTACAAAAGGGCTCAAGATTTTATTTTTGAACAAGGGTACCGCACATCACTACTTTAATTCAAATAAACTACAAGTAATTCAAATAAATGATTGTTAAAGTAGCTGATAAATACAGGTTTGAATCAGGCATTTTAAGAAAAGTCATGTCCACGGATTAACTGCTTTAGAATAACAACAAATGGAGGCCACCAAATGTTAAATATTTCCTTTATTTGTTGTTTGTTTGGTAAGTCATTTGATAAGTTTTGTATCATGTTTGTTTTGGCAAGATGTTTAGCAAAATATCTTACATATACTGGGCTACCATTATATCATAGTTTTATGATGTACAGTTTCAAGATATGACTGTAAAACCCATGACAACATCAGACATTATTTAAAAGATTAGATTAATTTACAAAATAATTACACTCCACATCAAGGCATAACATTATCAATTTAATTCCCAGGTAATACATTTATATCATAGCAGACATGCAGCTAACATTGATGCACACGTTGCAAATGACTAATTCACGTGTGAAGACATTATTTACCAAAATATAACTGTTTATTAGTTGAACAAAAATATATATGTATTAAAAAATTAAAATTTTTAACTTAGCAGGAGTTTAATAAATGGCAAGTGTGTGCGTGTGCACTGGCGGTCACAAACAAGGTTGGATGACCTTTCATTTATTAATGCACTTTAAATAAGAAAACAGAGAAAAAGAGTGAGAGAGCTTTTTGAGGGGAGACAGTCTATCTATACTGAAGGAAACTCTTGAGCAGTGTAGGCAATCTGAGGTGAGGGATCAGGTGCAGTCTGGATCGCCCCATGTAGTTTCGGATACTCAGTCTACACAGCTGACACAGAGATCGTGGTGTGGCTACCCAGAAGAAAAGAGAGTGAAGATCAGCAATATTACATCTCTAATGTCATACCTCTAAATAAGAGGTCATTATTGAGATTAGGAGTGTCATTAGTTTTTTACATTTACATTTATGCATTTGGTAGACACTTATCCAAGACAACTCATTCAAGGTACAATTTATCAGTACCCGTGTTCCCCTGGGAATCGAACCCACAACCTTTTGAGCTCTACCAACTGAGGTACAAGAACACATTTTGTGTGGGCACCGGCTGCAGTCCTCACTATATAACACCTTAGTAGATCATGATATATGTAATACAAGAATGTCTTTGGGACAGTTTTGGAGATGCAGATGATCTTAAAAAAAAATTTAATTTCACAGAAGAATTACCTTCAAAAATCAGCAGCATTCCCTCTGCCGTGCTGCCGGGTGGCGCTGTCTCCACCGGCCTCTGTAGCTCCAGGTTGCGAGCGTTGATGTTAGCACCAAACTCCAGCAGCACTCTGATGATTTCTGTGCAATCCTTCTGTGCTGCGGCGTGAAGGGGCGTGTCCAGGAAACGACCCTTCTGCACGTTGGCTCCTGAGAGAAACATACTTTTGTGTCATGTAAACCGGATCAGAACTAAAGACATCAGTGAGATAGTATATGATGTTACAGTGTTCCTCTAGCCTAACTGGACAGGCATGGTGCTGGCAAGGCCATGGTTATGGGTTGATACAAGAATTGATCGCTTTGACTAAAAGCTGCCAGTTGCATAATTGAAACATGATCCCAGAAGCCCATAATAATCCCAAACATTCATTTTTAGCTTCATCTGAACAGTAATATAATGCTCATAGAGGCCACTAAATGCCAAAGAAACATGTTTTACAGAGCTTTTACAGACATACCTCCATCCAGTAGTTTCTGTGTACACTGGAGTTCCTTGGAGATACAGGCAATATATAGTGGAGTTCCTAGGTGGGGAATGTCATAATCTACATCCGCTCCCCACGCAATGAGAGACTCTATACAAGCTGCCCTGCCTGAGACATCAAAAATTCATATTTAATTACACTAAAAATCAAGATATCTCCAAGATAAAATTCTGCTATAGATGCAACATGTTCTTCATTTAGTACTTCCATTTATTTATATTCAACCACATAACTGTTTCCCATCCTCAATAATAAACTCAAATCATTGCATTATTTTAAGGTTAGCAGAACCACTTACCTTTGCTGGAGGCCTCGTGAATGGGTGAAGGCTGGCATACATCTGCCTGTGGCTTTGCTCCATGTTCCAACAGCACTTCAGTGCAAGTGACACTTCCTATGGAGCAGGCGTTAAACAGCGGGGTCACCCCATCAATGGTGGTGGAGTTCACCTGCCACACACAACAACATGCTAACAGAACAACCTGCGTAAAAATGAAGCTCTCATATGTACCAAAATTTATCAAAAGCAAGACAATTAGTCATTTGCACTGAATTAAATGCATCTTTAGTCCTGTTCAATAATTGTTCAATAATTGTAACTTCAGAAGTTAGAGATGTTATTTGCTAAATTTATCAGATTGGAAATATTGATGTTTTTCTCTACTGTACCCAGGAGAAATGTAACATCTGACTAACCCGATTTTTTAGGTTGTAGTCCAAAATCCCTGAGGTTTAGGAATTGGCCCAATAGTAATTATAAAAATCATAGCGCTTTTTGCCACTTTCTCCAGATAATAAGAAGTTGGGCAACAATTGATATCACCTGTTAAGCTACAGAAACTACAGAAGAATAATTCTTTCTCTTGTGTGGTTGTTAACTTACGTTGGCACCGGCCTCTATGAGAGCCCTGGCACACGCCACATGATCTCCAAGACAAGCTTCATGCAGCGGAGTCACATGATCAATAGTGATGATATTTGCATTGTAACCCTGATAGAAAACAAAGTGCAAAATACCACCCAACAAAAATGATTTGTTTAAAAGAATTTTGCATTCTTTTAAAGGTACCAATTTAAACTGTTTAGAGTAATATGTGTGTAAACCTGTGAGAGGAGGGTCTTAAGTGCCAGCAGTCGGCCCTGACACGCAGCTTCATGTAGTGGAGATCGATCTGCCCATGAGCCTGTGATACACACACATCACATGACTCTTCTAAATAAACAAGTACATTAAACCAGTTTTCAGCTCAGACAAACATCCCAAAAAACATGCTGATGAATTTCCTTGCATTAACAAAATACAATTTTCTGTATTTAAAATTGAACCAATTGTTTTATAAGCACTGGCATGTGTGATTCAAGACTGAAAGCCTTAAATATAACCACTCACCCGCAATCTGTGTTTATATTTTACAGCACATTTTACAGTAAGAGTGTAATCAGGTGATTTTGACACTGGCCATTGACAGCTGTTGAGAGGAGTTCTTGTGAGTGGAAATGGCAACCCATTATCAACTACTGTGTGAGTGGATCAGCTCTCTATGACACAATAAAGGTCCAATCATTTCAACAGCCGAGCCATTTAAATAGAGTGTCATGTGCTGGTGCAATAAAGGATTTTGTTTTTCCTAAAATATGCAATTAAATTGAACTTGGCTGAATTTGTATTACAACTAAGGATATGTTTCAAATACATGACCCAAGGAGTCATATATGCATGGCGTTGACAATCCCAATTTGACATTGATCTGAACTGCATAAACACAGTGTGAACACAGCCAAACAACACACACACACCTACAACACCCTCAGTCATTCTCTATTTACACTTAAACAAGCAACAGAACTGGTATCAGAACAGCATATAAAAGGAGTGTGTGCCTTAATACAAGTATCTAGCAGTTCCTAACATGGATATATATCCGTTTAGTGTTTAAAGGGGACCTATATATAGCATGAACTCAATCTACCCACAACATCATATGACAACTGTCGTTCCTCACATAGACCGAGCAGGAAAAGGAACTTTCGTTCTGTACGTACTTAAGTCTCCGTCACCCCACGGCACACCAAGCCACTGACATGCATATCTCATGGCCTGTATATGAGAGGACACCCGTCACCTTGGGAAGGGCTAGACTGTAGGAAAGTAGCACTCTCTGTTTTTAGCTCAGCTGAGCGAGGGAGATGAGTCGAGATTGTAGGCTGACATGTGGAGCTTTAGGCCACAGCTGTGCTTTAGTATTTGGGTTGCGTGAAATGTGAGAAAGATTAACCATAAGGTTTTGGAACAAAGTGTTCTGCACTGTTCCGCACTTATTTAATTTTTTCTGCACTTGTACAAAAAATAAACACATGACTAATAACATTGTGAATGGCTGAGTGTCAATTAATTATTTCTAATAAATCTTAAATAAACATTTGAAATAGTTTCCCTCTAAAAACACAGGCTACTGGTGTATTTTTACTATTATCAAAATGCATGTGTTCTCTGTGTTGGATTTTCTGTATGGATTCTCACTGCATCTATAGCTGTGTTATTAAGCGTAATCCTACACAAATACACAAAGCATGAAAATATATAATATTATCATATTCCATTCACAAAACAGAACTCAAACCTTAAGCACAGATGAGACTAATGTCACTGTTCACACTACTGTAAGTTATATTAACTGCCACACTGTTGCAATTATGCAATTTCTGACCGCTTGGTGCTATATAATAAATACTTTATTTTATTTAGGCCTACGTATTTTATTTATATTTATATACATATTACAAAATACTTTATTTATTTTAATGTATATCAAAATCATGAATACATATTAAATTAACATGTAATATTACATATATTTTAATACCATATTAAATATAACCTATGGACCAAACAGTATTAAAAATAGTAACCAATATTTTAATGTAATATTAATATAATAATATGGACATTCAGATTCTTCATATAATATTAACTTTTATATCATACGTGATTTTAGACAGAAGGTCCAACCTTAAACACATGCATTACTGCAAGGTGCAATATAAGGGCACTTTTATTTTTACGTGTCGCTAACTCACCTTGGCTAGTTAAAATACCCCACCGCGATTTCTTTTTAGTAGAAAAATCGTCGACATTCTCTCGCTTTCTTTTCTTCGGAGTGTTATTTGAGGACTCGGGGTCTTTACATGAAACTTCAGGCATGTTTACATGAGCTACTATGTCCTCTGTCTAGGGCAGAGTGAACTAGTGCTTCTCAATGATTGGACGCCGTGTTGTTGTTTCAGGGCGCATGTGAGTCGTGATATCATGAGCGCAATGTATTATTCCCACTACGGCAAAGACTCATCTTATGAATATTAATACAGAAAATCAGGCTGACCATATAGGATTCGTTTATTTGTCAACATTTTGTCAATAAATGCTTTGGCTTACCTTACTGTGCAAGCGTCGCATAATTTATATTGAATATCCATTTATATTCTGCTGACAAATTAACGAATCCTTCTATAGCAAAGGCTGATCCATCAGTATTAACATTCATTTTTGTAAATAATGCAAATCATCTGCAAATCATTTTGTCTTGCTGTGTGACGTCACGTAATTTATATGCATTAGCCACGCCTTCAGCATAGTGTCACTATGTCCGCTAGCGAGCTGCTCAAATCCGCACTGACTTCACTATTTATATTTCAGGTTAAATTTAGAACGGTGCCACTTTTATTCCGACACAAGTTGCCGGTAATAGATTCAGGATCTGTCACCTTAGTTGTGTTTTTCCCCTGGTACATCCCATACTTTTATTAAAAAGACATATATTACGAAATTTCTGTTGGTTTTGTAACGTTTCTAAATGTATTATTTAAACACAAGACTGCTGGCTGCACTGAAAGAAAACGTCATGTTTTGTTACGTCAGTAAACTTTGTCTGACAACCAAAACATTGCATGTATTGGTCTGTTGTTGACCAATGCAACATAGACAAATAACGGTTCTACGGATAATATACAACAACAACAACAATAATAATAATAATAATAATAATAGATAATTATTAATAGATAATAGACAATATTATGATTGCATTTTATTTTTATAGCATTTCTGTTTATATTTGCATGATATTCAGATGTACAGGGCAATAGTGAAACAGAATAGCAAAAGAATAGAAAACAACATACTGAACATATATAGACAGTAGAGGAGCATTTTCACAAACATCTAGATCTCTACATATTTAAAGGTTTTGGAAGATTTTAAAAATATAAAATTTACATGCAAATCTGTAAAGAACCAATTTAATAAACATCTAAGTCTCTGAGGATGTGAGGGAGTCATTATTAATTATGCAGTGTATTTATAATGTAAAATTGATAACATAAAAACATTGCATTATGTCCAAACTATAATCAACCACCAAAAAACAAAACCTAGGAGCTTAGGAAAATCTACCTTAATTCAGTGCGAGATATACACAATGACCCAGTTTTGTTTGCTTTTTAAAATAGCCCATGCTACATAACCGTTCTGTCACTGCCTAACAAGTCAAAGTTTTGCCGGTGTTGTTTACAAACAAGATATGATTACCATGATAAATTCATTCACCTCAGAACATTGTGCAAAATACGGTGAATAGTGACACATATGTACTTACTGTGTCCTTGGCCAAAATCATAGAACTCTGATGCAATCCGGGCCGCCTCCTTACGGTTTCCTTTAACCACATAGAAGTGGGTCAGAATGTTTAAACTGATCTTGACAAACAGTTTAAAGCAAAAGAGAGCAAAAATTGAGAGATAGACATTGACATAGTGTGACTTGAAAGGACGTTCCTCTAAAATCTCAGTCATTGTTGCTGCTCAGCGACTGTGAATGTTTTGGAATGAGATTCAGGGATGTGTTGATGTGGGGATCATATGCCAGGCCGGCCCAGTTATTCCCTAAAGCAGCTGGACCCAGAGTAGATATGAGATAAGACAGCTGTACTTTCAGCTTGTGGAAAACGGGCCACTTGACTGAGGCATAGCGATCAGTTTTGTCATTGTGAAGGGGTGTGTTGGGATGTTTGTCTAATGATACATTATGACAGCTTTGTTTTTCTTGTATTATTACTTACCTGTATTTAATTGTATGATACAGACAGTTGATGATTGTGTTTTCTTAGATGTTTATTGGCCTCAGTGTTTTTTGTACTGATTTGCCTTTGCCTTTTTTATACTCAAGCAGTTGATGTTAGTCTAATAAATCACAAAAATAAGACCATATTAAGAGTATTGTTATTAAATTTATGGAAAATATTTGCCTATGAGATTTTTCTACCTAGTTTCCTGCCACAACTGTTTGTGACACATCTCATGATAAATTATGACAGACTGGTTTCGAGAAGTATTCAAACAGTTAATTTCATCCCAATACATCAAAGGCTTTAGCATATTTTGAATGTATATATTAATATATAGTATATAATCACGTGGTTTAGGAGGGTACATGGCTGGTTTTCATGCTTGCTGCTTGTTGATGCAATGCCACTTCCTTACCACTGGGTGGCAATATAACTGCATTACCACATGAAACAGGAAGAAGGTCTTGCCTCCCTTCCTGCTTCGAAGCGTTTGTAGGGTTTTCATATATATTTCCATTGCAATATATTTTTTATCGGAACCAGGCAGGATCATGAATACGGTATTATCAAGGGCGAATTCGCTGTTCGCTTTCTCTCTCAGTGTGATGGCAGCTCTCACATTCGGGTGCTTTTTTACTACAGCGTTTAAAGACAGAAGTGTACCGGTGGATATACACGTATCTAAAGTCATGATGTAAGTTAACGGCAATACTGATTTTGCAACCAAAAGAACCACAATAAGAGTGTTTGGAAAAGCACAAGGAATGCCAGATTGTTTTTAAGCACTTGTTTTTGGAGCGTATGGAGCTTGAAGATGCTTAGCTGGTGTCCAATAACAGCGCAGCACGTCAGCTATGCAGAAGAAAGGCGAAATTTATGTTTTTATTTATTATATGTATGAGTTGCATATATTTTTTCATATGTTTTTTTCTGCCTTGTGCTCTGTGACAACTATTTGTGACATGCAACATAGTGGCAAGTAAAAGTTTGAATGGTCATTTAAGACACTTGGTTTGAACACAAAGTGATGTAGGTTTATAATATTTTTTCTATATAATAACTCTTTCTCTCCCTCTAGTAGAAATGTGGACGACTTCACAGGACCACGAGAGAGAAGTGACTTGGGCTTTGTAACATTTGACATCTCTGTTGATATCCTTTTGAGATCAGACCACTGCTATACCATCAAGAACATTTTCCATCCAAGCAACATAGAACAATGTTTTAATTATTTGCCTTAATAATTGCCTTTTTTACATCTTAAACCAATATTTGACTGGAATGTAAAGCAGCTTTTTCTTTACCTGTCTGCTGAATATGCAACCAAAAGCAATGTAAGTCTCTACCGCCCCAGTGTAACCATGGAGACAGTGGACCTCCGATTTTAAAGAAATATTAAAGAACTATTATAGAAAATCCTCGACGTTTTTTGCATTGTAAATTTCAGTATGTCAAACATATATATTTGTGTTTTGAGCTTCTGTAATGAGTCTTTATTTTTGCCTATTAGGTTCTAAACCAGGTGGTGCTGTGGGACAAAATTGTATTGAGGGGTGAAAATACCAGACTAAACCTGAGGGATATTAAATCCAAGTACTTCTTCTTTGATGATGGAAATGGTCTAAGGTTAGATCTCGCATTTAGATAATTTCATAGTTGTAAAATTCTGGTACTTTAAAAAAGATACAGTGGGTTGAGAAAACACATCTTTGGGACAAAACTTTGCATTGGTAAAATAATAATAGGAAACAATATTTACAAATAAAACATTTTTTGAATGTGTCATCTACAATAGGAATACTTCATGACTTTGTATTGTTTTTTTTCCAAATGCAGGGCAAATAGGAACATCACTCTCACTCTCTCATGGAATGTGGTGCCAAATGCTGGAATCTTGCCATTGGTCATGGGATCAGGACACAAATCTATCCCCTTCCCTGACACATATGAAACTGCAAAGACCTACTAAAGCACTCTAGCTTATCCCAAACCATGTTTGTAATTGTTGTGCTCTATACGGGTTTTAATAAAAGCTAAAATGTTTTAAGTGCGTGACGTCTTTAAATTGTGTTTGTGGTGTTAATAATTGCATCTAATATTTTAAAAATCAGAGAGTCAAATAAAGAAATAAACTGTATGACTGTAGCATTTCAATAGCAGGATTTAATATAACTATATATAATTTAACTATATATATATATGTGTGTGTGTGTATATGTATGTATGTAATTTAATATAAACAAAAGCAAATGTGGTTATTTAAATCAGTAATATTAATCCTGCAGATTTCAGGTGCAACTCTAATCCAACACACCTGATCCAATTTTTCAAGGTCTTTGGGTTTATTTAAAAATGACTATCAATTGTGCAGTTAAGACTAAACTCCACAAGAAAGCAGCTCTGAAAATCAGCTATCCAGTCTTAAAGCGCTGTTGAGTTCGGTTTACTATTTAAACCCTAATCGATCACACCTGAATAAGATCATCTAAAGGGCTTTAAAATGACAGGCAGGTGTGTAAAGAGCAGACGCACAACTACACTGTGCGTCTGCCAGAACGATATTTGAAGTTTTAAAGTAGTTAGTAGCAGTTGTTTAGAGCAAACCAGTGTTTGTTGCTGCAGTATTGATCAAAATATTACACATTTTGTATAATTTATGTGTAAAGTTTTTTTTTTATAATAACAGTTCCCAAATTTAGTCGCCAGATGGCAGCAAATGATTTAGAATCGTTTCTTCAGCAGTGGAATAGAATCTGGATTGGAAACCGAAGCTTCAGTAATAAACCAGATAGATGCAGCAATAATATTAAGAATATTATTTACAGAACAAAATTAATATTTTAACCCTCCGTATCGTTCTTAGACAGTCCACACAGATTGTGCTGACCAAGAGGGTTGATATTCTTTCCCAAGAGTTTAGCCAATGAAATGAAATATGTTGTCATTACTATATTTTTGTATGCATATTGACGATATTATTGGCCACATCCACATTTCAGAATAAGAAAAACATAGAATAGCTTAAAAACAAAGGGAACTAGTTAACACATCTCACAAAGATGTCTAATTCCAAGACAATATCAAGGTTTCTTATTCAGTTGAAGCAGGTGAATGAAAACACGGCTACAGCAGCCAAATACTTTAAATTCAATCTGTAGTTCACGTAAATGAAACGAGTTCAAGCTGTTTTAATCCCATTTTGTGTAAATCATGTGCACAAAACATTCCAACCACAATAAACTACAAGACAGTTTAAAAAGGGGTAAAAGAGGTGAGAAATCTACTCCAACAAAACCACAGTATCACTCACACATATAACTTCCCCTGTCAAAAACGTCAAAACAGAATAATCAATAATTCTGGTTTATTTTCTTAAGGATTTCCATCTTCATGTCACGTCATGTCAAGATTACTAACGAATGTTTAAAAACATCTTTAAAAACAAAGAGAAGGTAAACATGAGGTTGTTGTCAAGGTACCCATGAGTTGTTGACATATAGTTAATATAAATATACATTTTTGTTGATTCACATCAATATATCAAAAAGCCTGACACTGAGGTTAAACAACAAGTCTTCCCAATAAAGTCTGCTTGTATCAAATGTTTATTTTGCCTAGAGATTGATGTTCATCAGTGATGTTCAGAAAATAAAGTCTATAAACTGTACTTCTTACTGTAATTAGGAGAGTCCATCAGAAAATCTATCACTACATGTCAAATTCTTGTCTTGCAATAACAAATATATTTTACTGTTAAAATAATGTACAGAGCAAATTGTACTGTACCATGTGCTGTTGTCGAGTTGTTGAGTTGTTAAGCAGATAGTCAAACATGTTACTATTGAATTTGATTTTGAGTTTTCTGAGAAGTGCAGGGGGTCTTTTGAACCGCAGGTGGGATGGTGATTTAGAACATGCACTATAGGGATCAAGGAAAGAATTTTGTTTACAGATAATCCAAAATTGCTTTATTGTTTGGGGAGTTTAGAAGGATAAAGTAATGTGATTTGCCTAACATCCCACTAATTAACAGCAAGAAACAATGAGGTTTTTGCTTTGGAAAAGCTCTATGGTGGAACCTTAGGCCCATGAGTGGATGTACTTAATTATAATAATAATTTATCATCCTTGCCTTGTTAGTCATACCAGACATGAGCTCACACACATACTCAAACTAAAAGAGAGATTTCTATAAGGGCCTTTGGCTGGAGTGTTCTTCAATAGTCTGAAATGGAAGAAGGAAACTATAAACATTCTCACCCTCATTTCTTTGGTCATCCAATCCCATAATTCCACACAGCTGCTTTCCGACATTGACTGTTCTGAAACACAATTCATGTATTGATGGAACTATCTTATGTAAACAGGAATTATTAACAGATTCCGCAGCAATTCCTTCTTCTGTCAGGTGGTAAGCACAGAGAGCAGGAATTTCAGTAAGCAGGAATTTCAGTAAGCAGGAACACATTGTTAAAATGCAGTAGATGCTGTTTGTGCCAATTGTGTCTTGTCTCCATATGCTCTTCCTCTAAAATCCAATGCCAGTCATTGTAATCCGACATCATTGTGGGCTGACGTCAGTCTGTGGCATCTACAGAACTCGGATTTGTGCCATTTCCTTAACAGGGAAAGCAAAGATTCATGACATTCTCTGATGTTTTCTTGCGGTTTGATTCATCAGTGCATGTTTCTCTAGCCTCTATGTTTTCTACACATATTCCTTGTTTGGTTTGTTTAACACTGAAAAGCATGCAGGTATAGACACTATACACTATAAGTAAATAACAACTAAACTACTTGGGATAGATTGTCTTACAGTGAAGACTTGTTTGTTTTTACTCTGAATTTCAAACTATATGCAGATGCCTTTGTTGTTATCTTAGTGTTTCAAATTATACTGTATTGTGTCTGTTTTCTTTATGCAACTAAAAACATTTTTTTTGGCTGTAGAAATTAATTTCCTTTTTCCATTTCACCCCACATCAAATGCACTATTATGTATTCTGTGTGTGTCATCCAATCAGGAGGACAGATTACAAAGTTGATAGGTGGTGTTTTCCTTGTTAAGACTCCACCAAGGTTCAGTAAGCTGTGATTGTCTTCATTGTTTCTAAGCCAGTATTGCCCAAAGAAGAGGTGGTGTTCATTTTTATAGAGTTTTGTTTCTTGTATGATAACTCTGCTTTAAAAAAGATCTTAAACAAGCACAATCTGGCTTGCACAAAACTGAAATGAGAATGATCAGGTCAGATCACAGTGACAACATGATTTAGACAGAAAGAATCTACCCAATTCTCATTCTTTGGGTCACAGTTTTGAGAGATAATGTGAATTCATACACACACATCTCCTGAAACACAACCATACACATTATGGGATTCTTAGTGGCTCCTGCCCCACCCCTTTAGAAAGGTCATAAGTCATCCACCATTCTATTGCAGGAAAAGTATATGATAGCAAATAATGGGCACAGCGAAGTAATATATAGTGTGAACAGGTCACAGTGGCATGAAGACAATTTGACAATCTTCAGACCAGAGCAATTGACACCATTTCCTTCCCTCCTCTGAAGATATCAAACAAACAGAAAAACTACAAAACTACAAAACAGAACTTGGTAAAACTAAAATTTGGAAGCATATTACAGTAACGATACGCTTAAAAAATAAAATAGCCTAGAAAAAAAAATAATCAGGAATTTTAATTTCACCTTAGAGGCTGAATTTACTTTAAGTGAATGCTATGCAAGTAGACTTTGATTGAACTGAAACATATATTGATGTTGACATTCGAGATTATTATGGCCAGTCTGGCTCAGGCTATATTTAAAAAAACATTGCTTTGTCCTTACGTTTTTCTTTTTCCTTCCACAAAACGGGGGCATGTTCACAACAACACTAAAAACCCCTGACTTATTTGATGAATATGTGGTTCAGAAATGATTGTCCCATTTAGAGTTCTGTAAGAAACATTACGCCGCTTTTGGTTAGCGTTGCAACAACACTTAGACAGAATTACTTATTTACTCTGACAGCATAACAAAAGATGCACTAAAGGCCCTACGAAACGCAGCCCAAGTTTGGTTTGCACTGCCAATAGTCTGTATCCTTTAAGGTCACTGGCAACAGACCTGTTGTTTTTCTAACCTTTCTGTCAGTCTGACACTTTATACTAGTGTCTCGTATTGTACTTATCAGCTCTGCCAAGAATAAGGAGGAAATGATGTGATTACAAAATTAGAATGGATTGTTTTTTGTTGCCTACCTTTAGGATCTATGAAATGTGAACTAACTAGAGGCAAAGCATATGGGCTGAGGTGGTCTGAGTTCTGACTTTCATCAAGCCATTTGGTTGTGAAAATGTTTTGCAATGCAGCTTTCTTCAGGAGCAGTATGGCTGAAACTGAGAAAAGCATGACTCTGTGTGTGTATCTGGTACTGCAGGCAACCGAACGTGGATTCAGACATTCGTAAACTACATATGGAGTGTGTGAATTACATTTACATGCTTCAGTAGCCAAACAGCCTGTAGCCATGCATTTATAGATCTTTCAAACTTTCAACAATCATTGCAGACAACATTTGTTGAAGCCAGTGTAGATACGACCCTCAGGGGAGAGAAAAGGCAAACATCTTTGTTTATGTAAGTGACCTGTTAGACTTTCAAATAACCAGTGTCCCACTGAATGGACAGAATAGGAATAATATAATCTAATAATTCCCAGATGACATTAAAGGGGCTACGGTACTCTGGTACTCTGTGTTTATAGTTTGAAGAATGCTTACTTGTAAAAACACAGCATGCAACTGGTCTTATTTGAAATTTGTTCCAAGTAGCACACACAGTCCTCTATAGAAGACTGAAAAATGTGCCACAATACAGAAAATCTGTTCTGATAATTGAGAACGGATGAAAACAGATGAATTTTGAAACAATGGATCATATTCATAAAGGCTCCAGATGACTCTACTGTCCCACTGTCTTTGACTTTGGTTTTGATCTTTGAAATGTCATGAAAGTTTGTCATTGTACAAACAAAGTCTGTTTACATTTTAGCTTCCTTGCAAGATTTACGTATTTGGAGCCGATCTCAGTCAGATTTTATCGCACAATTATTTGACATCTTTTACTAAATGAGACAAAAAAAAACTCTGTTTTGTTACCTCTGTTATATTGTTACTCTGTTACATTATGTTACACCAAAAGCATATGAAAATGATGAATGATGACTCTTAAATTAAGAGTTCTAAAATGATTCTCTGGGTTACTATTTTAATTGAAAAGAATTGCGTTTAGGGGGTTCATAAAATGTGTTTTGACCGCTACTCTGCATGACTGACGTAACACAACGCTCGTTCTATGTCATGTTTATACCTGCAGTCACAAACTTCAACGATCCAGTGAGCACAAGGACAAATAGATTCAAACTGTGGCAGAGCTGGACTGATTGTCTTTATAGGAGTCTGTGGTTTGTATTGAGTAAATACTTTCTGAATACAAACAACCAAGAAGCATGTCTCCCCTCGTTTGGAGCCAGACTGAACAATAAGAAGTTCACCCGAGGCATTCCTTTAAACACACACCGAAATGATCTCGCATTTAACATCACGTAGACTATCCTCCATTACTGACAATGTTTTAGGCACTTATTTAAGTATTTGCTCATATAAACTATGGCTGTTGGGAATTCTCCTGAGAAGGAAACAAAATAAAGGGAACATAAACTGGATGCAATATCACTGCATAAATATTCCTCTCTTTAAACCTAATTATAAGTAAATATGAAATAAAAACAATTAATAAGAGAGCTATTTTCAGAGAGTTGTTGGAAGTGAAAAACGGATTTGATTTAAAAGATTGTAAAATTAATAATTAAAATTAAACTAAAACCACCAACTGCATCCAAAGGAAATAAATAGCACGGCTGTAAAATAAGTCAACACTAAACTAAGGCTTAACCGTAGTGAGAAATTAGATCAATTTGAAATTTACTTTCCCTCTTACTGTCAAAATATTGTAGTCTGGATCTTATGGCAGGTTGAACTGGTCACTCATACTCCTGTCCAAATGTGACCATTATATTTATTTTGACAGTAATCTGATTTGAAAATCTATTTGATTGTATTGGTTAAGACCACCAGTTTGGAACTGGGCATGTTTTGATTTCTTTTATTAATCACTTTTGTTTTCCTTGAATGAGTTTTTTTTTTAAGTCATCCAATTATAAAACCCCAACTGTAAATGCCCTCCAAGTGTATTTGAGATAAAGAGCTATATAATTATAGCTCTTATATAGGATATAATTTCAAAAGGTGTGTATGACACAACTTGGAAAACTGTATAAATTTTTTTTTTAGGCCACATACACATGGAACTATTACGTCAATATAAGAGAGTTTGTAAGCTCTGTAAATGAGCATAGTTTCTTAAAGGTTGTTTATTCCAGACCAAAGTACCACACATCAAACCTAATGGCTTGAGCTGACAGTTTGCAGAGAACGTTTTTAGCACTGAGAGCTTAGATTGATATATTATTTTAGGCTCTAGGAAACCCAAGGCAAGGCATGTTTAAATGACATATAGATTATGAGGTAAAAAAAAAAACTATAGGAGAAATGGATGGTTGTATAGCCTTTAGGAGAAGGTGATTCCACGGGTGTCATCTCCTGGCTGTTTCTCCACAGAGGCTTGCTTTAATTGTTGCAAGGAAAACACCCTCCCATCTTGCCAATATCCACATCCTCTCTTTCTTGCCCTTTCAATTAATTTTTCAGAATCACTTAATGGCTTCCTCTTCCCACAAGCTAACAAAAAACAGGCCCCTCAGTGTACGTCAAGGTTTATTCTGGCCTCTCCTGTCAGCAGGACCTCGGCGGAATTCGTGCAAGAAATGAAATTGGCTGCTGTTTAGCACAGACAGTTCATTTCTCTGCACCCTGAAGCTGCTGTCAGCTTACCGAGAACAACATTTAGACCTCGACTGACACAGGCTCCAACCATCGTTTTAAAACTCGTGTGGGATGCCACGCTGAAGTCGATTCGTGATTGACTGGTTCGCTGAAAAGCGGCAATGTGGGAAATAAGACAACGTCCTCCTTTTTCCTTCGAGAGCTGCTCCAGCAGCTGGTGTAATTTAGAGGAAGTCTTAATCTTCCTTACCAGACAAGTGGTGGCGGGGGGGTGCTTACCTTACACTTGCTGTGCTCATTGTGGTGGTTCATGGTTTCAGGCCGGGAGGAAAACGTAGGAGGGGGCGCTGTGGCTTGATCAGCAGAGCAGGAAGAGGGTGAGGTTTGCGACTCTGGTGCCAAGATGGGATTTGCATCCTGTAGGTCAGTCTGACCAGTCTTAATTCTCTGCAATATATACATTTAGTTCTGAGAAAAGCTCTAGCATCATTTTTATGGAGCTATACAATTCTATCTAGTGCAATGACATTTTAAGTGTGGCCTAATTGTCCTAAAAGCCACCTTACAGCTGGATTTGTGCAAGTCCCTGAAAATGGTGAGAAAACCCTAAAAAAATGCCCAGGCAGGAAATTCAAGCGTAGACTTGAGGATGGGACTCTTTAAGTTGATTGCCAAGTCCCTCCATAATGCCACAAACAGATTTCACCATCAACTATAAAAATAAACACTCTACATTCTCCCTCAAGGAACATGCAGACTTGCATATATGCAATACATGCGCACAAATGCAAAATTCTTGTTTATTGCAAGAAGAAATAATATTCCTAAAACATGTAAGTGAATTTAGTCATTTTTTTAAAAAACACTGAGTTAAGCTACATGCCATCCAGGTTGTGATAGGACCAAATGGAGTGCCAGCTAAATTGTTGCAATAAAAAGTCTGGCAATGCAGCAGACACCCAACCTCAACCTCATTCACTCCTGTGAGAGAGTCAAGACAAATCCGGCTAGACATGGCAACCCCCACTCCTAAATACACACATCCACTCACCAGGTGGCTGTTTCTGGTTTTCATGGCGATTCACTGTTAGTCCACATGTTATTTTTATCAGGTCTCTCTGGGATTGTGTAGCGGATGCAGATGACTGTGGTACAATCTGCTGCAAACCAGGCTACAGGGAAACCCTAGTTTCAGCTGGAAACAGATGAATGGTGAACGATTTTATAGAGTGTAACATCTATGGAAGCATGTCTGAGTATGCAACGTTAAGGGTGGCGAGTTGTAACGCAATCCAGATGCAAAACCCTGGTAAAAGTGATGCGACCTTAGATCTGAACTTCTCTGAAGGAACTTAGAAGCGGATATGTGTGTGCATGTGTGTGTGTGTTGCCTAAGGTCAAAACGCAAGGAAACCAGGCAACCTGCTGAAGGAATATTCTGGAAGACAAAAAAACATTCTGGAATAAAGTCAAGCTCATTTCTGATGTTTTCCATCCAGTGACTGAAGCATATGGTCCCGTTGTAGAGCTATGGGGGGTTGCTGTGGAATGAGAAGCAGTGAAAAACACATATTTGGCAGACATAGACACAAAGACAGTAATGAAGGCAGTGATTTATTATATTTACAGTGTCAAGCGGATATCAGGTGGAGGTGGGCCAATCACATCGCGTCTGTTTACACATTCATTTAGTGTTCACGATCACTCACTGACACACTTGTTGACTGCGCTGCATGAGGTGTGTGTCATAAAGTCCAAAAAAGATCACTGATCTCCAAAATTAGAGGTCATTCCAAACCCCACCTTCACACGTTATACTGCATCTGTTTAAAGAGACAGGCTGGACTTGATTGTAAACTGGCAGCATACATGCAGCACCAGTTTTCAGCTGTTATTGGTCCATATCCAGACTCTTCACTGGAATTCACTGCTGTAAGCGACCTATGAGAGTGTCTTAGATTGTCAACAAGCACTGATTCCAGCACGAAAAACAAGTTGTGCATCTCTTTACCAGCTTGAACTGATAGGTGTACGATAGGTGCATATATTTGGTAATCAAAACTGAATACAATTGAAACGTGTGCAGTATTATTTCAATAAGATAGCCTAGCTTATAAATAAATTAACAATATATAATACAACTTTACATTTTATTTTACGGGACTTAACATGATACAAAAATATTGATCACAGTGTTTTTTCTTCGCAGAGATTCAAAATGACTATGAACAAGGGAGTTTCAAAACATTTCATGGCAATAAATTATATAGTCATTATCGGACAAATAACGCATAGACAATTCATTTAAAACGATAGGAAAAAACATGGCTCCAGCCTTTAGAAACCTCTTTTGGTCCTAGATAGCTCTCTCCATGCTTGATATGTGGGGCTGAATGTGGACATTTCGTGTCTCCCACTAATGAATCGTCACCCCATGCTAGTCCACGTGACTAGCGCATGTGAGTCAGTTAAGCAGCAGCTGAATATTAGCACTGCTCCAAATGCCAGCGTCACCGTTAGCATTCAGCGCCATCCGCCCTGTTGCTAGTATTTAGTCCAGTCTCCCCCAGTATGTGGGTATACAGTGACATAGTTCCTCACTGAAATACTCGTTCTCTTTACATCTTCTTTTCTTGGGCTCCACATGACATGGCGGTCTGAAACAACTAACAAACAAAAATACATTTTGTCATTTGTTTTATCTTTATCTGTCAAAGATACAAACAGCAAAACAAACTTAGTACCGTTAATCCATACGGATCCAATCAATACATACGGTGCAGATCCATATAAAACAAAATATATAAAAATGTTATTAAATAACATTATCATCCCTTATTTATTTTGCAGAATATCATGATGGACATGGTAATACCATGTTTTCTTTAAAGTACCCTGGGGTATCATGTAAATACCATAGTGTATGAGAATGGTAATCATATAATACCATAATACCATCAAAGTACCAGTTGTATTTTACTGTATTATGGTACCACCATAAGCCTTTTTGTGTTATTAAATAAAATAACATCTGAAATATTATTACTAAAAAATATTATTACTCCATTACATTCATTACTCTTTCCAGCTTTTCAGATCATGTCAGAAAATTGATTAAATATCAAATTGATAAACAAACTGAGCTGTCACTATATTCTGTAGAGCAGTTTTATACAGAGGCGACTATTGTATTGAAAGAACAAGCCTTTAATTACCCATAATTCCACTAATGACTTATATTAAACGCATGAGCGCGGCTCATTTGTTGGTTAACAGTGTGTAGCATAGCACGTGTGGATCTTGACACGTTTGCTTGAAGCGATCACATAAATAAAGTTACTCAAATCTCTACATGCTTCAGATATGTGTCTAATACAAACACTGTCCCAATACACTGCAGTCTGGAGGAGACACCAGCTGTTCTGAATGCTGTGCTGTTAAACTCTCTGTAGTTCTGCTGTATCAGGTACAGATTAGGGTATATTAAGGGTCAGCAAAAGTTATAATGGAATTATATATTTTACAGCCGTGAGAATTCAAGTTTGTTTAAGTGTTCATTAAACAAAAAAGCCATTTAGTGTTTGACTTTGTATAAATATGTGTTAGTAAGTGCCACAGTTGTTTGTTGCAAGTAGGGCCACCAATTTAATTTAAGGGGCCTGGGACAAAATTGTTATAAAAATGTGCCCTGACCCATACACAGTGTATTATTACTGTCAAATATTTCAAAACATAATCCATAATTTCTTTTTGTAGTTCAGAAATTTAAGATTAATACTCCACCCATGGCTGCCAGCAGCTATATATGCAAACAAACACTTTTCTGTCTTTGGAGGCTCAGCTGCACTGAATACCTGAATACACCATCTAAAAAAACAATTACATGACAGTGAAATACCAAGCAAACTGCTTTCTCACCTGCATGTGCCCGGGTGGAACCTCCTCCCTTTTAAAAAGCACTTGTTATGCGACTCTGTGCATTCGCACACGCATTTGGTGCGGTTGAGAGGTTGACTTTTTGGACACACTTTGGCGCAGGTGCACTGGCAGGTGTCCTTGTTGAAGCTCTGCTGGGGTCCGCAGGACGAGGGCTGAGCTTTACATGTGCACTGACAGGTGTTCTTGTCCAGGTACCGGTTCGGCCCGCAGCCTGCTGTTATCAGCTGTTTTCGACAGACGCACTGACAGGTCTCCTCATCCAGCTCTTTGTCAGGTCCGCAAAAGTCCTGGTCCAATGAATCTTTGTACGGAGAGAAGAAGTCCTTTTTATGTTACAACACTTTATATTTAGGGAACTCTTTGGTCAATGCTATGGAATGCCGGATTGATTCCCGGAGCGTTACGCAAATAATGAACAATGTCCTGCATGCACAAATGTAAGACATGATAAACTGTTTAGCAAAACAACATTTTTGCCCAGCATTCCTTAAATTACGCTAACCCCCAAAGGCCTAAACAGATGTTTCTCTTTACAACTGGCTAAAAAATATTAACTGTGTGGCTAATTCAACTCCTTCAAATTCTCTCTCTCTTGAACTATTAAAAATGGCCTAAGACCTTGGCTGACAACGGGAATACAATTCCTGTCACAACTGTTTGTGTTTTCAAAGGATTAATCTCACATTAGTGACCACATTATAAAAAGTAGGACTTTATCCTTTATCATGCAGAAAGAGTTTGTAAATGCTACATAAACATTTCGTTAGAAAATTCTCACTCAGGAGCCTTGCAAAATACCAGCCCAAATTTCAACCGAGATGCTGTTAAAATCCTGCCATGTCAACAAATAAGTTATTTTTGTAGTGCGGTTTTAAATTGACATTGCTAGATATTTCTCTTGAGAAACTGCTCGATTACAATAACTGAATCACTACATTGGGTTTTCACTGGAAATGTACCATACTGGTCTGGTTTTGTTGGTGTGGCCACATTTGAAAGGTTCTTTCACAACAAAGAGGGATTATTTATTTATTTATTTTTAAAAATCTAATCATGAGTGGATTCAACCCACATACGAGTTCTCAGAATGAGTTTCCTTTGAGACACTTTTTGCACCGTTTTGTGCACCATATGGTTTTGCCCTGGAAGGAGGCAGCCCCCTAATATTCAAACCCCCCAATATTCAATTCCCTGGTAAAGAATGACTTCTGGAGACAGTAGAAATGTACATTTAATATTACAGTGGCAAAAATTTCTCTCATTTAATTTTCCACTGCAACAAACAAAGCTCTCTTCCTTTTGATACCTTTAAAGTTATCATTCATATGCTGGAGAGACAGCATATTCAATTATACAGCTGGAAATATGTAAATCCCTAGTGCTCAGTTGTAAATAGTCCAGGTAAGCTGACCCCCGAGATAATGAGCTATTACGGCATGTAACATAAGCTTTTCTGTCAAAGGACTGAGCCTTAGTTAAAAATGAAGCAAGCAAAAGAATAACAATTCTGTCAAGTTCTCCCAAATGTGCCTACTTATAAAAATTAACTACACCTGCGTTTTAGGGGAGCTGAACGAAAATGTTTTAATTTTGGTACGAATGTCTAAAAAATGACCCTTGTGTTTTTTGCAACAAAACTGCCCACAGTGGCCCGGTATGCGTAAAGCAGTCTGTATCTATATCATGGATCTTACACACACAGTATATGTTTCTGTCTATTATGAGATCAGCTTCTCTTTAGCCCAGAGTTAATGCTACACGTTAGACTGATGGTTTTCTGACTGCATAGCTTGTGCATTCTAATCCCAAGTGCACACACCACAGGCACTCATATCTACATCACGTTCGACCTGTCACATCTACTCAGTGCGAGGAAGACAACTGCGACACTCCGGCGAACCTTCCTCACATCATCCCCCGCATGAGCTGGAACTCGGGTTCGAGAGCGGCCAGCAAGGCAAGAATAAGAAATACCTTGATTTTAAACAAGCGCACTTTGGTGCTGATGGTTTTAGTTTCGTTTAAAGGATTCTTGCTTCACTATGTTGGCTATTAATGTTTGAATAATCACTCACCAGAATGTGTTTTTGACAGAAGGGTGTCTGGAAGCGGCACACATCTGCATAAGTGAACACTCCAGCTGTGAGTCTTTGGGCATGTTTTATTTGTCACATGACATCTGTGGAGGAAATAAACAATTAGCAATGAGACAGTAGCATGAGATTTAAAAAAACAACAAAATAATTCACAATCAAAGCCAAAATAACAGTTTTAATTAATTCTTATCTGACTTATCTCAAGCTAAATATTCTGGATTTATATAATTCAGTAACAGATATAATTAATAAACACAAAATCGTTTGATCGCCTCGACCTTTAACCTCACTGCAAATTAGTGTGTTTGCTTTTCAGGATTTAATAATAAAACCAGCAAAGACAACATCTATTTTCAGGGAGGACTTGAAAGATGGATCACACTGGCTACAAATGTGTTTGGTTCAGATCCTTCACTTTATCTGTTAACCAAACACACCTCAAAGGAACTCCTGAAAGGACAGAGTTTTATAAGGGTTGGCTTGACTCTGCAGTGTCTGTCAACAGTGGATGAGTTGGCATGCAGGTTTTACTGAATAATGTCAAAGGCAGCAGGAAACTACAGAGCTTTAAATCATGGACAGTACAGATCTGATTCTTTACGGTATTTTCAAACACTTGTTCAGGTACCACAAGTCCAGCTCTCCTAACAATGAAATTGTTTCAGAACCAAACATTAGCCAACAAAAAGGTTTATTATGAGATTTGTTTTGAAATGTTACACTGGCACCTATTACACTCACATATCATGTTATAAAATTGCCAGGCTTCAATGTAGGAGTGACATTTGCCAGAAACCCTGCGGTTCAATTCTTCCACAATACTTGGGTCATTATAAATACCGAAACTCCTTCACTGCTGTGCAAGACACCAAGTATTGCGACTGACTTCTGCAATTACATTGTGATTTATTACATTTTGAAACACAAGATGACTACGGAGTATGTGACTTTTATTTGACATTGCTTACAAAATACGTTTTACACAAAATTTGAGCTTGAAGATTGAGTTTGAATGCAAAATAATAATAAAAATTACACAAATGCATTAATATGTTAATCTGTTAATTCATTAGTTTATTAACACATTTTGTTTGCTAACACCTGGACCATCCAGTACTGACAATGTGGAGGGTCGAGACACACAGATGGCTTCTGTCTTGTGGTCTCAGATTTAGTCCAGGCTGCAGCTATTGGGCAGTGAAATCACAAACTTCCACCAAGATAAACTTTATTCTGGCTTCTCCTTTTTGAAGTGAGATAAATCTCCAAAATTGGCAATTAAGCGCTACTTTCAGACTGGTGTGAATTACAAACTGTCTGGGATTTGATATTGCCTGAAGGCAAGAAAAATGACCTTATGGAGAAGAACCTTGTTCTACTAAACTGTGTAAGAAGGTCATTTCTGAATCCTCTTTGAATGAAGTGACTTTTTTTGCAGATGTATACCCCCAATGATTTGTGGCATACAGCTGGTTGAGGCCATTCTGCTCTGTACTTACAATCCCGCTCTATTTATTGTTTTGTCACCTCCATGTTACCCTAACCTCTCTGTTCTCCATCCTTTTTCTGTTTTTGTGAGTTTATGTGGCTTGGGCATAATGTCAGGTCCCCAGGCAGATTTGGCCTCCGAGTTATCCAGCAAAATACCAGTCTTCATGGTAAACCCCTTGTTCTATCCGCGTTTTGACCTGTTTTGAGATATTGAGGTTTAAAGTTTTTGCACCGCATTGTAAATATCAAAACTGAACTTTTGTTTTCTTGAGTAAGAATATGTCAATAACTCAATTTTGACAAAAATTTCAGATAGAACCTTATAATTCTAAGGTAGGGACATGCAGCTGCGTGCAAGTGTGTGTGCGTTCATGCTTTTGTTTTGCCTATACGTCCAGGTGAAAACTGACATCGGATGTAACAGCTAAAGTTACAGGTCCACTATCATTAACCTCCACTGACTGGAAAGTCAAAGGTCAGGGCCAGTTAGCATGACCCCGGGCTGGATGAAGTCCAGCGAAGGACCATTCTTACACATAGATCAACATTCTCTTCCTTCCTGTTTGACTGTCTATGAAATCACCACCTTTCCATCAAGACAGCATAGATGATATATTACCCACGTAGAGCTGTTTGTCATTATGGAGGCATTTGATATAACCTGAGCAATGAACTTAAGTAAGTTTGTAACCCTGTGCTGTTATTTTTGACAATGTAGCAACAGTCTTGTTGAAATATACAACGTTCATCACTACCACCACTAAACTTCTGTCCACTTTGCATTCTAAACTTCAAACATACTATGCAAGCTATTCAAACAGATATTGGCATAATTAGTCTTGCGAGTTGTTTACCTAGAAAAAGCAAAGCAGGTTGTTGAATATCAATACCGTGAAATGAGGCAACCTGATGACATTGCCCTGAGATGGTTCAGGGATAAGCTACACGTACGAGGTCCTCAATGTGTTTTCAATTACCATATGCTTAGCGGCATTAAAACAACACATTCTTGAGAACAGGGGAAGAGTGGATTAAAGGGACTGTTGATGAGGTTCACACGAGGTGGAAGACAACCTATCACATGACTAACATGTGCACTTGCACCTTGTGTAACACAAAACAGATGAGTCTCGCACGGTGTCTGAAAGATAACATATATACTATGATAACTTATAGAGAATGTTCCTACTATGGCAATAATGCCATACACATACATAGGCTACACTGAGACAAATTTGCATTTCCAGCTCTACAGTAATTCAACTGCTTGGTCAATGTAGCCCATGTGTTGTTTGTTATAGACATTGTTTTCCTTGCTGGGGGCCATCTGAATAGGTCTGCAGCTTAAATGATTTGCATTTAAAAGTCTTAAGAGGTTACAAATATCCATTTTCCATATGGTAAGATACAAACCGGGATGGCCAGCCTGCACATTGAATCACATTAAAATGTCAAAGCTAGGCTTGGTCACAAAAACATATTTCAAAATTAAACATATTTAGAGAAAAAAAAACTCATTACACCTATAATATTGGACTTCTACTGAAATTCCATAACAAACTGACATTTTAATAAAATACTGTGAACAAGAGATATTTGGTACCTTCTACGAAAAGGGAAAAAAACAGGTGTAAAAATGTTTGTCAACCTCAGGAGGTTAACAAAAACGAAATGTAAATGAAATGTAAATATTACACATAAAATGTAAAATGAAACAATGTATATATTTGTAATGTCTAAGTTTAAAATGTATGCAATTTTGATATTTTCTACAAATAAACATTAAATAACTATAGACATTAAATGTACAGATATTAGTGACTTTTCAGCTTCACAATACCACAACACAATAAATAGGACTGTTTCCTCCAATCCAATTGAAACACTGTAGATAATAGGGTATTATTAGATAATAGATAATTAGGCTTTAAAAATAATAAAATACAAAAAACTAATGTTATCCATTCTGTGTGTGAACTTGTTACTGCAAAAGTGGTTATATAAGAACTCTGTAGTTTGAGAAAGTGTGTAGAAACAAAAGTAGAATCCTAATGAGCTGGTGAATATTGCAGCCCATGCCCACAGGCATATGTAAACTAGACAGACCAGCCTGAGGTCAAATGTCATTAGTTAACAGTCTGTGTGGTTTTTCATAGCCTCACTAATGTCTGAATGTTTATCCTCAGGGCGAGTCTCTACTTTCCTACATAGTGAGTCATCATCTCCCAAACAATACAGAGTGAGAAAAGCAAGAACATAACTAAACTCCAGCCAACTGCTGATAATCACTACCAGGCCTTTGCCATTGCATTGCACAAGCTCTGATAACACCAATACATTACCCTCTGCAGACCACACATCTGATGCCAAACCCTTAGACAACGACTTTCTCCTCCACGCCAAGCAGTGTTGTGTGATTTGCATCAACGCATTAGCACCTTAAGGCCCAAATTTGGATGCCTGAGGTGGACCACCATGTGCCAAAGTCCTGGCGGCCCGATTGCCCCAGCCTTTATCAGATGGCACAGGTTAGGGCAGGATTTTTCCAAGTATGAGATTAGAATCAAGCTGAAAGCATTCAAAGCCGACCTGGAGTGATCCCGAATTAATCTGGTCTTGGAGTCTGATTAAATGAAAAACGTCTCTACTAAAGTTGAAGGAATCCAGTGAGCGCACTACGAAACGTGGATGGCTGTTGACCTTTACGGCTGTAAAGACAGCTTTACAGACAGCTGTAAATAATTAAAACAGCATGCAACACTGTAAAACACGTCAGTTGCAGGTAACCATTTTGGAAGCTGCATCACTGCATGTCTGCAACGAACTGTTAGTCTGCAAATAACGTCCACAGACGTTACATCGTCCCTGCTTGCGTGAAAACACGAGAGGAATGAGGAGATGCAGCCTCAGTGTCCAGGAAACCAAAACAACATATAACACACTTCCTCAGTGCAGGTCGCCCTAGGAACACATCTGCTTTTTCTTAAGCAAGGCCTGGCTGTGCAGGACCTTGTGGGGGATAAAGCCTCTTTCCTTTTCGCTGCAAATCACTTTGACAGGGGATGGCTTAAAACACAGTTAAAAACTGTGCTGAAACACACAACAATAAACAGATTTCCTTTTTGTTACTTCCCTACTGATGGACTCATGGTTGGTCGGTGTAGTGACATTTTAACATGCAAGACAAATAATTAACAACTTTATTTATGGAAGCTGGCTGAAAAAGCCTGATGGTTTGTAAACACCATTAATAGATGTGCTTGTGATTAACAGGCAATAAAACACAACAAGAAAATGACGTAGTCGCATATTTTGTCGCTGACGCAACACCTCTTGCATTCCATGCGACGGAGCGCTGAGTAACTCATTGCTAAACAAGAGACTCAAATGTTCCGTTGCGATGGCAGTCGCAACAGCAGCTCTGAACTGCATGTGCAAAGACCAATTTCTGAAGCGTGTCACTGATTGCCTCTCTGGCGTGAGCCGTGCATCGCAAATTAACATGGGCGATTTCTCGGCATCATTTCCCTGTTTGCAAATAGATCTCTGAGCAATGCTGTAATACACTGGCTTCCACTGCCGCACATGTTTACGAATAAGTGAGAGAGCAGGCACTTTAATAAACAAGGCGTGCAATATTAACATGTCTTTTTTTGGGGCAGTTGTGGTCTACTGGTTGGTGAGTCGGGCTTGTAATCAGTAGGTTGCTGGTTCGATTCCAGTGCCAGCAGGTAGCAACTGAAGTTCCCTTGAGCAAGGCACCTAACCCCCGATTGCTCCCCGGGTGCTGCAGTGATAGCTGCTCACTGCTCCGGGTGTGTGTGTGTTCATAACCTGCAGCGTGTGTTCACTCCTCACCAGTGATGGGTTAAATGCAGAGGTCACATTTCGGTTATGGGTTACCATAACTGACAAAAACATTTCACTTTCACTTACTCACTTTTTCCACTTTTCTCTGAGTGTCTGTGCCATTTTTTTGCCTCATGTACAAAAAATAGCTGATGTTAGGAAACAGACTGTGTTGTTCTGAATCTGCACAAACAGTAACAGTTTTACTGACTGCTCCAATCTCTCTCACTCTTTCTTTCTCTCTCTACAAAACTCAAGGCCGTTAGCGTTGATCTGTGTTTCTGCAATTTCTTAAGCAAAGGATTTATGATCTTATAGATTTTAAACTGACATTTCAATGTTTTATATTATCTTTGTAGACAAAAACATAGTTGTGCCAACATCCAGGTTAAGACCTCAAAGAGCTGGATGATAAAATGCCAAGTGTGCGATTTTGCAAATTCTAGGTGTGTGACTAAATTAAAAATGGCAAAATATAACATTTCATAACAGTTCATTTATTTTTGATGGTTATAGTCACAGAATAATTCCCAGTTACAATTGTGTTATTCAATGGATTTGATGGGTTTACTATTTTATAAATAACAAATGAGTAAGTGATTTTAAACTTTCACCGGTAGTGTACATATGCTTTTCCAAGTTACTTCCAAGTTAAGTCTATTCCAATCTTTTCAAAATTCAAAATAACAAAGAAATAAGTGAACACTTTCAGGTTACCATGTTACATTTTTGACCAACTTTAGAAACCTCACAGTAGCAAAACGACAACAACTAATTTTCAATAAATAGGACATAAAACTAATCCAACAGCGGTTCTCAATGTGAAATGTATCCTAGCAACATAACAGTTACAATCTGAATCTCTCAGCATGACAAAGTCACACAAAATAGTCAGTGCCTGCTAACACCAGCGCCAACTGTTTTGGATCAGATTGAATAATCTTCTAAGTGAATATCTGACCAGTAATAAAATGTACTGACTTGTATTTCCCAATTTTATCCATTTAGTGATAGAGAAATTCCAGTAAAATTATTCACTTTTCCAAATGTTGCAACAATGCAACATAGAGCCTTGGTGGTCAATAATTTTAGGCTATTCGCACAAGAGCCAATTAATTCAACAAAAAACAAATATTCCAAATGATAAAACCTTATGAAACTTGATGGAGTATCAAAAGCTTTATCCTAATTCAGATGAACAGCCTGAAATAGCTTTAATAAAGGTCAAAGCAACTGCACAGCATCTAAATACGTATAAGTGGTTTCCCAAAATACTTTATACTTTAATCCCCTTTAAGGGGATGCTTGAGTTTCTGAGGGTCAAGGTCCAAGCACACCTGATTAACATGGAGACATATACTGTAAATACTTACTCTGGTAGGGCCCTTCGTATGATTGAGTGCCGTTGTCGGTACACATCCAGTTTTGACAGACAGCTGCAGGAAGTGTGGTTGGCAAAGCTTATGGTGACTGGCTTGGTCCCTTGCTTGATAGGAACAGTGATTTCAAATAGCTGTAGAAAAAACAGACCGGAAAGATTTTCAATAAAACCCCAACAAGTCACAACTAGCGTATAGTGTGAAGCTGCACTAAATGTTTTTAAAACTTTAAAACTAAGCATGTCACAGTCGCTTTAAAATAAACCAACATTGTTTTATATCTAAAAATTGATTATTTTTAGATATAAACTATGATTGCACAGAACTATTCTGAGAAATCACTCAGAATTTACAGACACAACCTTAACTTCTGGCTCAAACTGTGAAGGCTGAATGGGGAACTCTTGCAAGAACATTTGAGACAGGAAAATATTGTTAGATCAATAAATCAAAACTTCCTCAAGCACTCTTAACAAATTTCCTAACCAGATGTGACAGGATACAGCAATAAGCAAATAAAATCTCTTTCATGTAAGTTTTGTCCTAACCAAACATGACTATATCAAGTCATAAACAACAGAACATTATGTCACACTTGGTTTGTAATGCTAAATCAGTGCGGTAAAAAGCCCCACTCACAGAAAAATGTTATTGGGTAAAATCCCACTTCACATTTGATGTTTAAAGGTAAGGTCTATAGGTTTTAATTAGTTGTTAATTTTCACATTATTTTTAACAAATTACTTGCTGGAAACTTACTTTGTAGTGTCTTGTTTGGACAGTAAAACTGAGGGCATGTGATTCTAAATAGCATGTAATTTGACATGTATTCAAACTTCTGCTTTTTGCAGTGGTTAGTTCTCTTTTTCATGACGGTTTAGGGTGTTTTCTGTTTAAGATTTGTTAGATTGCGAGAATATTAGGAAAGATGGCATCCTTTCTAGGAAAGACTATTCTTAGAAGCATTAATGGTGGTGACTAATGATAGATGTTTTGTCTACTCAAGCACTTCTTTCTCTACCCAGTGAAAACTCTTTTTGATGTTTAGAACTGCATAAGCCCCCCCAAAAAATAAGAAAACTGATTGAAAAGGAAGACCCCTTACCCACAGCAAACTGACTTTAATACATGGCTGCCTAGGGTTTATTATAGCTGTTTCTTTCTCACTTTGATGTTTACAAAAGTCCATAATTCAGTGGTTAACCATTTTTACCAGGACAAGTGATCTAAAAAGCTTCTCATGCTCTCTCTGCAAGCTTGTCAGCCCTCCAGTCCTGACAATAAAAGCACTATACTGGAGTATTTACAGTCCACGGGCCTGAGTATTACGTTTGTGCAGGTGAGAGAAGGTCAGACGAAACCAGAAATCCATATATTGTCTGAACACGATTCTCTCTTCCTCTCTCTTCCTCTCTCTTCCTCTCTCTTCCTCTCTCTTCCTCTCTCTTCCTCTCTCTTCCTCTCTCTTCCTCTCTCTTCCTCTCTCTTCCTCTCTCACACAGTAACAGTGAACAGTGAACAGTGTATCGTTTGTATTCCTATTTCTTGTATACTAAAACATTTGTATTTGTAAATAAATAAAAATACCCCCCAAAAACTGAGTGTGAATCAGTCAAATCAGAAATAAATTTTAATTTAAACCATTAACATTTCACTTTTCACCCAGTCATTTCTTGAATGAAAACTGCAGCTTGTAATTTCATAATCTAAATCTTCCTTAAATATTTTGCAATATCTTCACATTGCATCTGCTGCTCAGGCTTCGTGCCCAGAGTGGGAGTGTTGCGTCTGTAGCGCAGTAGCGTGGACATGACGACCTTGACTTGCTCGGCGGTGGGAGGGCGTCATGGTTTAAATCACAGGGGGAGAACACATCACCTGCTGGGGTCAGCCCACCCAAAATAAGTGGGCAATTAAAGAAGCCCTGCTTGCAAATGATTCACAGTCATGACCTCCCAACCAAACCCCTACTCACTAAATCAAAGCTGATCATCTCTGCTCTAGGGAGCAGCTGTAAAGCACAGTGCCAAAGCAAAGCATATTAATGCATATACAATCTCAGACATTACAGTGAAACAAACACACAGCAGTGTGATTAATACTCATAAGTTACAGCAACACTTTTCTATGCAATGCTATTGTAAGAACAAACAGGACTCCAACTAAAAATCATCAACCATAAACCATTGAGCGAAAAGGGTTTTGAACTTTGCAGCTTTTCCATTTTATCCAAAGTGAGTTACGATACCCTTGATTTTGGGGTTGCTAGCATCACGCTTTACCAGCTGAACTACAGGAACACATCTGATCAAAGGTTTTAGAAAAGCTCACACATAGCACAATATTAAGTAGCTTACTTTAAATACATGTGTTTAATGAGTAAAACTGTAACAATGTAACAATGACCATCAGGGCACCTAATACAGGAAATAAAAAAGTTTGTGGCAAGATTCAATACAGTAAAGAGCCCCTCAAGACTCAATCATCACTGATCATTGAAGATGCAATTATAAAGCATGTTAACACCAGCAGTAAACATGGACATTAAAGAACCTGCTCACCGTCTTGCTGATGTAGGAAGTGCTGATGTTCATGCACTGATGCTCCTCACTGTTACAGCAGCCCCCACATCTGTAGACAGACACGCAGGGTGGTTTATAGAAGGTGTTTGTAGCTGCCCCAAACTCTTTCCCCACATCTAAACAAACTTGGCGTGGCATGCACAGGGTCTTTCTCCACTCTGTTTCAATGCCTGTAGGAAGTGCAGCGGAAGAGCGAGACAGGAAGATGCATTAAAAAAGGGCTCAGCAGTGAAATGGACCAATTGCTATGAGCTGCAACTATTGTAGTCTGACACATTCTGGGTAGCTGAAGGAAACTTTGTGCCAGGACTGATGAAAAAGCATAAAAAGAAAAACTTGACAACTATGAAAATCTTGGCTGTAATACAATGATGACAGAAAACGCTGCCAGCACAAACTGTTTCAGGCCTAAATTAATAATCACTCACTTTTAAGTATTTCAAAGTTGAAGTAAGCAGCCGCAAAGGTGGCCTCCTCCGACCTTGTTTCTGTGGAGCCGTGCTCTCTCTGCGGGACGCGAGCTCCTGCTTTGGATCCACACTTCAGCATGCTCCAGTAACTGGGGTAAACTATCCTCATGAGTTCATCCACACTGCCCGCCGAGCGCAACTGCTGCACCAGGCCTGGCTCTGAATGCTCCTGATAGGACACAGTGAAGCAGAGTCAGTGAAGGCCCCAGTAAACACATGGCAAATATCTTCTTTGCTTTGTTCTGAGGTATAATAAAGTTTGAAATAAGGACATTTGCAGCATATTGATTGTGAACATTTGGCAACGATGTATGCAGTGATTTACAGGAGTATTTAAATATGTGACCGATTGTGTGAAGAAATTAACCACTAAAGATAGTTGTGTCAAAGAAGGTGGAGTCACAAGTCACACCCACCTATTATGTCATCGTCCTGGACCAATGGCAGTTGCAAAATGTTTATTAGCGCATATAGTTTTACTAAAAGTTCATGCTGTCAAGCTGTTTCTAACAACTAAAATAATGTCAAAAACAACCTTTTGGTCAGATTTTGTTTAAAACAGACTCCCAGAACAACAGGATTCTGTAGTTAGAAATAGAAAATGTATAAACTTAATTTCTAAAAATTCCACCCAAATGCAGTAAGTCCTGATTATTTCATCTAGTTTACTTGCTACTGTGTGTGCAAGTGTGTGCTACTGCTACTGTAAGTGATTTAATCAATTTGAATATAAACTGAATACATTTAAAAGTTCTAACCTTGCCATTAATCTTGAAACCACAGCCAAATCTAGTAATTAGTTTAGTTTTTTATTTGCACAGTATCAACCCCCTTATTAAAACAACCCTGAGCTACACAGGAGTTGGATCAAAGTGCTGGAACAGAAGCTATATTTCCACTACAACTAAACATGTCATATTGGACATATCTCAGACAAAACATCAATTGCTATCATGTTTTAAATGTTTCACTATTAGTAGGCGGTTAACAACCCACCGATCTGGGTTGTACAAGTGGATGGTGATGCAGCTCTGAATCAAGTCAAAAATTGGCAAGACTTTGAGGTACCAGTAAGCAACAAACCACTGGCTAAGACAATCAACATAAGATCATATACACCCCTACTTTTTAGCTTTGAGTTTGTGACTCAATATTTGGACATCCAACCAGTGATCGTAAACACAACTTCATGTTTATACCTTTCCCATGTGTCTCACTGCACTCATCAACTAGACAATATCAACAAGTAAGGCTAGATTGGCAATATTTATCTTATGCTGTTTTAACAAACCTTAAACAAATGCTTCCTTACCAAATGACCAAAAGGGCTTGAATTTATTGCGATTCTAATAGCATTTGATGTTGATGCTACAAACTAGCATTTACCAGATGAAGAAGCAACAATCAATGGTATTATTAAAGGTTGAGTGTCAAAATGTATAAATGTGAAGAGTGTGGTTTAGAATTATTTTTGTTCTCTGTGAAACTTAGACATTACATTAAGCCACCATGTTAGAAATTGCCAGGCCACAACAGTCCCAGCCAGCAGACAGTTTTGCTTACTCAGTAGGGTAATGGGTTGTCTGGGAGACTGAGACGCATCTGTCGGAAGCAAGAAACAGCCCAGTATATGCAAATCAAAGCCCTCCAAGGTCCTTGACCTTGCTTCAATCTGTACTAGAATGGGAGTTTGCAAGAAGTGTGAAAACACCAACAACGTCTGGGAACAGCCTGAAACTCCTGATGGAAAATGATACTGCCGTCTGGGACATTCCAGAAAACATGCCCAGTTTACCCACATTGCCAATCACGGCCGTCCATTGTGAAAGTGTTAAAATACAACCTGAACTGAGACTCTTCTTTAGTCCATCTTTCAGAGGGACTAAAGTGCTGGTATTGGCCCAACGTTTGGTAATATATTTTACTGGTGAACGAATATCTCTAAATATCCGTTTCATGAGCTCTTACTGGGTTACCATGTTTACAGCAGATAATTTATTATCTCAGAAGCTAGGAAATTAGTTTTCTCTTTTAAAAACACACACTGTAATATCTGGCTGTAAAACCCATTATTTATGTATGACAGGAACTTTTGGCCAGAAAGGTTTTCGAAACCTCCTTTCTTCCCTCACTTCAAAAGAAAATCCTCAGAGCAAACAGTTTTACAGTATGACAGCTCTTGAAGACTATAAACGCTTTCATGATACAGTACAGAACTGTCTAAAAAAGAAAAATGTAACAATTTACATAAAACAGGAATTTAAGCCTGCGTAGTATCTAAGGGTGTAACGATTTTGGAGCTACGGTTTGGTTTCGTTCTGTTCGTTGTAAAGCAGGTTCATGGCATGGTACCAGCAATACTTAAGAACACTACATTTGCTTTTAATGTCAGAATAATAATACTTGAAGACAGTAACTTGTGTACAGTGGAATTTCCCCCATCAGAAGCTCATATTTTGGGGGTCATTGTAGGAGTCATTGTAGAAAAAGACATTAAAGACTATCCCTGCATTTATATTTTAAAGCTGTTTAACAAAAAAACTGTGCCTGACAAACCCTTCAGTAAACCAGCCATAGGCATATGTCATACTATACATTATACTACACACTTGTTTCCTAGCACAGTGTGCTGCAGTCATGTGTTGATTTATATATTTATAGTTGCTTTTGGAATAAACATGCAGATGTATGCCATTCATATCTACTTTGCAGTTAGTTAAACTTCAAGTTAAAGTTCAACTTGGTCAATAGTCACTGTAGTCAAGTATTAAATACGGGCATTTTTAAGTTGTAAAATGCATTAAAGATATCAACATATATCAGAGAACCCGTAGGAAGTTTCTACAGCAATCATTGATCTTCTGACATCATATATGCAGTATATTAAAGACAGACAATATGTATAAAGTATGAATATATACATAAATGTGCTATATATTACTTCTGATGTCAGTCCTACTGCACACCAAGAAAAAATGCTCTCCAAATATCAAGAGGAAAAGTATAATCCTTGTAGGAAATGACCATTTCTACCCACACTGACTGTTTATTCAGGAAACTCAAATACAACAAAAAGAGTCTGAAGACTATTGTATGTGTCCTCCTCCATGCCTTTGTTTACAGTGATATCTGAGATAACACACTGGTCTGTTTCCTACTAGAAACAATGGAGTCTGAGAACATTATATCAGTGTGTGATGCATTCACACATTACTGAGTCCCAAACTTTGGGTTTGGTAATTGTAAAAACACTAATACAATGAACTATTTCAATGAACTATTTATATTTTCCCGTGGCAACACAAATAAATGGGGACTGATGTGAGAAAAATACAAATGGAAACCATAAAGTCTGAGGACAGTTGACCCAGTAATGCCATTTATTGTTATGTTATTGTAATCTTGATGAATTTTAGTACTACAAAACAAGCTGATACAGAATATGGACAAAAAAAATAAATCCTAAAGCTTTCAATGTCTAAAGAGATTCTCTATTTATTTCTATGACAATATTCTAAATATCATGTTAATTAGACATTTTTTTTCCATATACAGTTCAAATATGTAGTTCGATCACCAACCAGTTATCATAAACCAAAAACATGCTTGAAACTTCAAGACATTTTTGGATTGAAAGAGAACAGTGTGGATGATAAATCAAGTCAAAATGAAGCTGGCATCAAACAAGAGGCTCTGTTTGGCCCTAAAGGACAGTGATTCATGGGAAATGATGAAATGTTGAACTGATCATAGATGCATGCAGCATTAGTGGGCAACAATATCCTGTTCACCAACAGAAAACATCTCACCTTTAATGCTACAACGTGTGTCTCTGAATGATTTACAATGGAAAGCAGACAGGATGTCATGCAAGCTATAACAAACCAGAGCCACCTTTGTCAAATCTTTCCAATAAAGACGATGTATGGCTGATAATGGAGCTCTTTGGAATGTGTCAGTCTTTGCCTTGGTAATGCAGGGGGCATAACAGAGGGTATGATGGTATAAGATGACCAATAAGATGACCAATAAAGAGATGAGTGGCTTAGTGGTGGTTACCACACGCATTCTACCAGCATGAGAACAAACAACATGGAATTGGTTGTAAAGTTTGCTGTTGCTGAACCACTTACACTACAAGACTGAGATGATATCAAACGTGGTTAAAAATATCTGATTGCCTGTGATAGCCCAAGACTGTCTCACTACAACTCATACTTAATGAACATTGCCAACTAGAATGTGAGCTGTTGTGAAGGTTGTCACAAAACTCGAAAAGGGTTTTTGACATTAACATCTTTGACATGTCAATATCTTTGACATTAAAAATCATGTAATAAACCAAAACACACACACATACACAAACACAAACACACACACACACACATAATCCTCTGACTGAGGATTATAACATACATCAGCACAGATGCTCAATGTGCTGAAAATTGCCACTGTCTATATTGTTAAGTGCACTCTTGTAAGCAGCAGTACATCTGCATTGGAACACATGTTGCCTCTGTTCCAGACATGCCTTTCATCCTCAGTATTGGACTCTGGAGAGCAGGTCTGCGAACGGTATTGTGCTCACTGGACTTGAATGATACGGTTAAAGTCAGCAGCTGAGGGCACATCTGGGGCTTTGCAAGAAGAGGAAGAAGATCTGAGCCATTTTTAACCCTCTAATGACTCATGATGATCACTCTAGAAGTGACTCAGAGTCAAAGTCCTTGACCTAGTAAGAAGTGATTCTTTGGAGACTAAGTCTGGCCCACAAGTTTAAAGAGTTTGAGCGTGAGGCTAAGAGATCTCCACATTTCAGACAAACAATCCCAATCTATAGTGTTTTCCTGAAGCAATTAAGATGTTCCCCAAGGTAGAGTGCTCCAGTACAATCCTCATGACTGCTATATTATGGCCCCTCATATGTTAAACACATATAAAACACACACACACACAAGCTCTTGAGACCAGACCCTACGCGTGGAAATTGTTTTTCCAGTCTGAAGTCCAATTAGCTGCACTGGATACAACACAGAATAGATAATAATGCATTTTAGATAATGATGCATTTTAGAAAATCAGCCCCCCCACATACAGGTTTTTGTTTTGTACTCCTTTCTGTATGCACATCACTTTGAGAACTTCTGGATATACACTGAAAGCCACAAAACTCATTCCACTGGGGTTTTGTGGCCCAATTTCACTGGGTCTTTAAGGAACACTATAGAGTTTGCATCTCCACATAGTATCATCTCAGTCCCATCAAACTCATTCTTACTCTTTTGAAAAGATTTGTCTGGTCAGCTCAGTTTTATGTGTTCAGTCGGAGAGCAATTACTGCTCACTTCTGACACGCACTTGGTTAAGGTTTCTGTGGTGCAATAAAGCTATTAGCCTGGAGGGTTGCCCACTACTCAATAAGACCACAGGGATATTGGGCCTAATGTTCTGTAACACAATCCTTAAGCTTTCCAAAAACATAACACAGCTCCACAAGAAATCCCTTTGAAACTCCCTGGATTTAAATCTCCAACACTGTCAATAGCAACATTAGTAAGGATTTGTTTAATAAGGATTCTGTGATCAGTGAGCAGTCATAGGTGATGGTGTGAAGAGCACAGAGTACATCCCTCCTCAAGTCCAAACACCTGCCTTCAAACATGATGTGATCACCAGCTGTATAACTTCAAAATTACATGACTGATCTCCTACTGTAGATAGTGCACCTAGTGCTCCTAACATGTTGTATTATAAAGTGGTTTTGGAACCAACCATTTAGTTTAGATTGTTCCCATAAATTGTACAGACAAGAAACACACATCTTATTTCAAGAAACACACATTGTACATCTTATTTGGAAACACTATGAAATTATAAGCACAGTCATTTCTTCTTTGAACTAAAATATAAAGGACACCCTACATGCCCAACTGCTTCCGCTATCTGCAGTTGTTCTAAATAATAAATAAAGTTAGTGCACCGACCACAAAATTAGTTTTTCTATTTCCAGGCTGTACATGCCATCATGAGCAATGGGACTGTTCATAGTCTATAGAAGATTTCAGCTTGAACTTAATTTTGACATAAATGCATATAGTAGCAACTTAATATATTTTGCCTTTGCAGTACAGTTGCCTCTGAGCTTTTAACTGTAAAAGCTACACACCTTAACATTAAACCTTGTCAGACATGGAAGGTTTTAAGTTAATATTTCCTAACGCACAGAAGCATACGCTGCTCAATTATTATGAAATTAGCTTTAAAACGTACCAGCTAGTGAAACACCCCATTTAAAGTAGTTGCCTAATTCAGAAAAATTGCTGCACCGCTGACCTCCCAGGAAGACAAAGTCTTCTTGCTTGTGTCAGCTGGCTGTCGGACTACCTCTTCCCCCTGGGGTTAAAGCAGAAGTCCTCTTAAGTTGTGAAAGCGTTGAAAGGTGGTTGTACTAAATCTGAAGTTAAAGGATTTAAAGGATCTGGCAGGTGGATTGCCTGGTAAAGTGGGGTAGATAAGACAGGCAGATGTGGATAATCTTTTCCACCTGTGTTAACTTTCCTACCTAGGAAGTACACGACCACACGCTCACAGTGGAGTCATCCCAGGGGAACCTTCAGACATCACCGGGGGAAAGAAATAAACAAGCATTGTTTGTAAGATATTTTGTTTATGAAAGCAAGCTCTTCCCCTGTAGCTGGAGGTGGTTTAACATGGGTGGTTTTTCTGAGACGTTCATCACTAGCCAGAAGACACACTTCAGTCCTCCAGGCTGAAACTTAATGCTTACTCAAGCCAGGGCGTCCGGAGAGATTTGCAACATAGCAGCTATTAATTTAAGCAGCCAACATGCCAGTTTAAACCGATGGAGCCTTGTGACAAAACCAGCACAACAGTCACAGTGGATGAGGTCAGATTTGCAGCTGAGCCTTTAAAGCACAAATCACCAGGTCTGTGCACCTCATGTGTCCTGACTAAGCACCCACATTCCCCAGGTGGCCCTTTCGCAGAGAGAGTCCTACAGACAATTTTACAACTACATATATAATTAGTCATGATTTACAGAACAACTTTGCCAAACAGATGAGAGACGCCCATCGCTAAAATGTGCAAGGGAGAGAAATAAGGTCAATATATTAGCCGAGCGCTGACTGATGCCCAATGAATTATTGAGGACCAACTCTGCTAGCAGAGTCACCGATCCCATACATTCATATTCCGTACAGCCACATGTGCAATTATAGAACAATCAATCAATTTTTATGGCAAAAGCGCAAGACAAATATCCCCCGAATGGACTGAAAATAAACCATTAGAAATTCAGCAGCTTATGTTGTTGTTCTTAAGCTTAACTTTCCCTTCTCTCTGTGAATTCCCACTAAATGAATCTTAATAACCGATGAACTTCACTATGACCCAAAGGAGTTTGACAGAGAAGGGAAAACAAAGCAAGTCTAATTTTAGACAATTGTGATTAGTGTACAGCCCATGTCACACATTACTGATGGGACACATCAGAGATCTTCTTAAGAACATTGCTGTGCGTAGTATATGTTAAAATTTATTCACAATTTACAAAATCAAAATTCCATAGAAGATACTGTTGCTTTTTAACACAAGTTAGAATGTAAAAACGTAGGATGCAGGATGTCTAAGTAATGTCAAGTGATGTCATGTCTTCTAGAACACAATGCTGGTGGGTTCATGAGCTAAGCAGCAGTACAGACACCAAAATCATCATTTCTGTGAATTCCTATAATCTTATGTCTTCTGTGCAGACCTATAACTTTAGCACTTCTGAGGGTAGGGCTGGTAGGGTTATAATTTCCACCAATAAAGGGAACTTCTGAAATTGCTGACATACTGACACCTGCTTCCACTTTGTATGGCAATACAATTGGCTTTCAAATAATCTCCTTAAATACATTTTTGACTTTAACAAATCATATTCATGTTTCTCCAAATGGATAAATATAAAATATATCTATAAAATAAATCTGGTTTCTAAACTTCAAAATATACCAGTTTCAACTACTGGACATGTTTGGTGTTAGTGCTTCAACACGACTTAGTTTTGAAAATAGTTTACCAAGTACTTGGGTTTCTTTCACTGAGTTATGTTTAACATCTGTAAATCAAAGCTGAGGGCAACAAATCAGAACCAAAAATAATGCAATAAATCAATTCCCCTACTTTCAAAATAATGTTAGAACTTGCCAGTTCTTACCAGGGTATCTGCTTCATCTTGGTCATAATCATAATAGTCGTCACTTGACTCCAAAGCAAGGTTTGCATAAAGCAATGCGAGACAGAAACCAGAAATTCCAAGTAAGTGCATCTTAAAAGAAAAAAAACTCTGGACAGAGTCTGTTTAAAGTTCCTCTTTGTCACGGCTTTCAGCAGCCGGTTTCTACCAAACTCTGTCCTTCAGTTTAAAAAGCGCGCATGTATACATCCAACATTTCAAGGAGCTGTGGAGATGCTGGTCCATGGAATGCAGCGTGAACTCTTCATTCCCTAGAGAAGCGACTCTTAACATCCAGTCCGTGCGGAGACAGATCAGTGAGGAAGTGAGCTGTGCGCTCAATGGCATGTTTTATGCAATTTCTCCAAGTGGATTCTTCTCCTCCCCCTGCCTGTTTTTCCCAGCCTGCTTCTCCAATAGCTGCAATACACATTTAGAGAATATCAGGAAACTCAAGGCACGCGCGCATTCTCAGGTGTCGTTTTATCACCGCGCAATCGATCATGTTTCTGGACACACAGTGCGCCAAACCCGCTGTGCGCAATTTACGCAGGAACGCACGGACCAAATCTCTAAGTTACGCGTTTCTGTGTGTAAGGTCATATGTGAAAGGTCAGTGATTACAGTTTTTTTAACAAGTGTACAAACACATATATGGCTTAAATGAATTAGATTGATAAATGGTAAACCTCATTTCAAAAGCTGTATTTGTATTATACATGAAACAAATGGGTAGCTGACAATCAAAAAATGTCAAAAAACGTAGCAATTTAAACTACCATACAATAGTATAAACGCAATAAAGTGTAAATAAATTAGTATCTAAACATAAAAAAACATAATTAGATAAATGGCGAGTTCTAAATTGATTGAGTTTTTGATATTAAGACAAACTTACAAACTGACGCAGTTTACCTAAATTTATATTACAATTGGTATTGAAATATGCCCCTGCTGATGCCACCTTCCTCTCAAAAACAGCTTGATATTATACATAGTCATCAATCTAGCGCATTGGTGGCTTAAACATTCAAAGGTAATATAAGTGAGTTGATTTGGGGCTTGTTTAATTCTCTTCAAGGGCTCTTCTCTGTAGGGTGTCCTAGTCTTCAAGTTCACTTAGTGCTGTTTTCTAATGCTGTGGAATGCAAGTGCCACTTCAGTCATTGTGTTTCATTCATCGATGTCAAATGATGCTTTTAATTTTGTGATCTCCTCAAATAGTACTTTAAGAAGCAATGCCATTCAAAGCATTCAGACTCGAATGGTCTCTTTTAAATAGGCTTAAAGCCTAAGGATCGGTGAATGATAACCTAATTAGCTATGACACTATTGAATTCCTGAATATGAAAACATATTTACAGGCACTTTTAAATTGCTTCTGAACTGAGTTCTATTGCAGGGCAATAGAGATATGACTTGCTATTAAATAAAAAACATATAGAGATGTCACAAATATGGTTATTGTCAATCTACATGCAAGGAGATAATTCAACATCATTTTAATTTACTTACTCGGGGCAACTTGTAGATTTAATGTTACTGCAGATTGCATTGATCAATTCTTTATAATATAACACATTTTAAGCCAACATCAGTCATACACTTGGCAGTGGCCACTAGTATTGCCTGCTTTCTTGGCCTTCTCTTTGCATATGAACAATGTCTCATTTTGCTTCCCGAATGCTTTGACTGGACTAAAAAGTCAAAGTTCAGACTGGTTTTATAAGGATTAACAGGGGTCAGTTCTGCTTTGACATTACTGAACACATTACTTCATGAGAGAATTTATAACATTCTCAGCCAAAAGTCTGGAGCTGCTTTAAACGTTTAGCTACAACCGACAGCATATTATGTAGAAATCATGTATACGTTTGGGACTTTTGTCATGTTTAGTTTTTAGCCTAAAAACTAACCGCAACTTCCATGCTTGTGTTTTATATGATTATTGACATGCTTTAAACTTTCAGTGCTTGTTTTTCAAAACTCTTTTCAAATTATGCACCTTTATATGGGATTTATGTAATCCTTTTATTGTAAAAATAAAAACGGTTAGTTGTGACATATAAGTTGAAAGACAATCTAAGGGTTGTCTTACATTATTTTCCAGTTTTTCACGTGTTTGTTTTTTTGTTATACATTAAAGATGTATGTATCATAACTGTATTCAAATTTTCTTTGGCATTCATCGCTGTATTCTACAGTTCCTTTGAGAGGCACATGGACAATATAAATTCTTATGAGCTCTTTAAAGTGCCATTATAGTATAGAAACCAAAGCCAGCAAATCATAAGGATTTTATAAGGAAGCTGGGACTCAGATCTTGTGTCTTATTTGTATTTATTGTCACAGTTAAAATCCCTTAACCATTTAAATGTCCAAACAATGTTTTATCTGCACATTATTTTTAGTTTCTCTTTATATATTTCCATAAACACCAGCAAGAGATCTAAATAGTAGCTTATTTACAGTAACTGCTCTATACTCCTGAATCCATCACATAATTCCTCTAGTTTTTTCAAACAGACTTTGGTATCCCACCAGAAACAAACCCGTGGACTTCTTTGTATGCCACTAACCACAGTCCGAGAGCTTGAGTCACTCTGTGGGCCGAAAAAGATGACACCACCACAAGAATTTACGAGGGTCCTCGTGGCACAGTGACCCAGCACTGTATGGCATTTTAGCTTGTCCGCTAGTCTGTACACAGTTTGTTCCCACACATTGAGCATTACTCCTGCTGGAACTGGAACACAATAGATGTGGGAGTCCAGTGACTGGACCACTTCTTTGGGAAGTGCTGGACCTTGTTAATGATGGATTTGCGGGTGTCCCTTGCAATTCAAACAACGGCTGTATTAGGCTGCGCAGATGCAGATAAGATGGCAGGGTTATGGGGGCAGGCCTAATCCTGCACTCTCCAGCCTTTTCATTTGGTTTGTTTGTGTATAATTAATTGCACACATGATAGAATGTTTTGGCATCGAAGGCTTACTTTAAGGGAACACCCTTTTGTTGTTGGTGTTTATTGTCGAGAGATCCAGTTTAATTAAAATAATATATATATATATATATATATATTTGAGAATATGTTTCCACTGTTAAAACTGACCCTATAGAATTTAACAGCAAGCTGAGGGCCCGTGTTTCAGAGCTTAAGACGGGAAGCGTGTTGGGACTGAGATAAGGAGTCATTTTAAAGCTTCTTTGTTTCACAGTTGACAGCTGACACAGTTAATTAACCCCCACATAAGGAACACCAGCAAAGGCCTACCAGGAACGTTTGTGGTTTTTGTGTGTGTTTATGATAATTTGGTGAGAATTGTCCCAGATAGTTTTGTCAGCATTAATTTGCTGGGTTTTTATGCATGTCTTGAAAAGGATTGTCTAATTAAACCCATAATAGAAGAAACATTAGCCTTGGGAGAAAAAAGCTTTCTCACCCCAAAAAAGTATAAAAGTATCTTTTATTCAAAACTTTATACAAAACTTTGCTTTATACTTAGGAGATTTAATATTGTAGATGATCTCATGAACATTCCTGAGTAAATCTGTCCAAGAAATCTATCACCCTACTTCCCATACAATAAAATATTTTGACAGAGTCCTACAATTCAGCTTTCAACAAACAGACTCTTAATTTAATTTCAATGTGATCTAAAATAGTTTTAACTGAGGAATTTTGGAATACAAAGAAAATGCCATTTGCTGTGATATGTAGCAGTAAACCACTGCTTGTCTTCTGACTGGCATGCTGGGAAATGGTTGATAAGTGGACGGCACTTCATAAAAAGTGTCAGAACCATTTGTTATTGAGCACAGGCCCCAGAAGCATTTGACCCGCGGATCATTCAGATATTTGCCCAGCAAATTACCCTCACTTTAAAGTGATCTTTTAAACATTACAACATTCCTGCTCACACACACACATTTCTGCATCCGAAACTCACTAAAGAGGGGGAGGAGAGAGAGAAAGAGGGAGAAACCTTCCACCTCTGTCCTCCTTGCATTCATATGGAAATAAGTCTTCTTGAGAAGTTTACGTTGAACTCTGAATGAGGATTAACATGGCTCCCACTTCACAAAACACAGCAATTACTGAGCACACATCTACACCACTACTTATATAAATATTGTCTGTACTGTATTAGCAAATAGCAAAGCCACAAACAAATTGTATTTCCTGGGACACAGCAAATCATTTTAGCACTTAATTTTTCATAGGCGCTATTTTTTTTCTTACATTCTGCATGAAATGAAATGTTCAAGGGGGGCATTACCACTTTTAGCTTCCCCTCTTGAACATAGTTTGATTTTAAAATTGTATTGGTAGCTTAAATGTTGAAAGTAACTAAGATTAAATGTTTCAGAAGTATTTAGTTTTTAGTTGTAGTAATTGTAGTTAACTAACGGTAACAAATGGAACCTTTTTTGAAAGTGTTACTACTTTGTGCTAAGCAACAAAACTTTAAAACATAGCATCTTAAAGGAGGGCTGTTTGCCTTATCTTTCATATACCATCACCCACATATATCACACTGTGTGTGAAGGAATGATGCCTTTCCCAGAAGATAATCTGTGATCTGAACAGACAGATTTGTCCAAACTGGCCCTTTAAGCTTCATTGGTCATATACAGTGGACAGTTTCTCTCAGTACAAAAATGTATTAAGATTGAATCTGTTTTCTTAAGAATAAAATCAAACATGTTTAACTAGTTCTGGTGTAATAAGTATTTATAATATTTATGTAGTTGTGAACCATCCCCATGAAATTTGCTCTTTTACTTTTTGTACTGTGTAAAGTCATTTCTGTTGTTCAAAACTTAATCTTCAAAACTAATCAATTTGACCTTTTGTAGCCAACATAGTGTATGTAATAATCACAAAACTGGAAGTATATTCTAAAGTCTATTTTCATTTTCTATTAATGATAACAGTGCCTGATGTTAATTTTTGGAACATTTTTCCTTCCTTCAGACATGACTCGAGGAAGCAGTTTGAGCAGGATGGCAGAGTTATAAGACTTTAAGAAATAGTAAAGAATGTGTAATTTGAACATTTTAACATTCTTAGTCTTCAAGGTCTCGTATAAAGACTGGCACAAGGTCGGGGACAGATTACACAGTTTGGTGACACTGTGTGTTGGAAACAGGGAAAACAGAGACTCAGTTTAAATATTAAAGAGATCTCATCTATGGTTTTTCTTTCCTTTGGGAATATATTTTTTCACAGAATCGTCTTTCAGCGAAATGAAACACATCACTTCACATTAAAGTTGTGTAACCGCAGTGTAGAAATATGAGGGAATATTGTATGAAATCAAATACAGCCCTGCCAAAGAAAATGATCTGAAGGGCAGAAAAGACAGTAAAACTGGTGACAGGCTAGATGATTTTGGCACCAAGTTTCCTGTCAGCTAAGCGCAAACTTTCAAACTGTATCATACTTTACAATTCACTGGAACACAATCCCAGCTGTATCAGTATGGCATCAGATCTTACTAGATACAGTCTGACAGACATTTCCCTGGAGGGTATATTGAAACGAACACTAATAAACCACAGCTCACCCAGCACGGCTAAAATAAAACATCCTCAACCCAAATGTGTTCAGGTGATGTACAAACTAAGTGAGTTTTGTTCACAAAACATGTCTAGATATGGCTTATTCCTCCATACGTGTACATAACAATGCACCAAATGCAAAAAGATAATGTTCACAGGGGGTTTGTGTGTATGGACCACCTACAGTCCATGTTATGGGGGTGGCAGAGTCTAATTTGCAGTACTGAGGCTTCACGTACTAGATATTATCATATTGGAGCCGGGTACATCTAAAGCACCTGCCAGTCAAACAACAAAACCAACTGTTGCTCCTCAAAAGACTGAGGCCAGATCACTTGTGAATTAGGAAAACGACCCCTCCAGACTAGCAGACGAGAGAGAGAAAGGGAGAGACAGAGGAGGTATGTTTCCCATGAACGTTTGCCAGGTTCTGACGGACTAATCCGTTGGGAGAAACAAACCCAGTGTGTTTTGGGGTGCTTTGGTTAAGTAATGAGGAATTCTTGCCTCAGTCTCTTATAGGAGAAAATAGGCATTTTTTTTCTTTTCGTAAGGACTGCACAGAAACTGATGTCTCAACCTGTTTAGTTATCTGAGAAGTGAATTTTTCAGACATTAAAGAGCTTATTTAGTTTACAGGATCACAGATAAGTCTTTGTCAAACAACAGGTCTTTGATGGGTGCATGTAAGTAACAGCCAAATTCAGGCGTGTAGATTTGGATGTTAGCCACATAAAGACTAAACGGTCTGGCTCTGATACTCAAAGACGTGAGACAATCGGCCTTGTCCCTTTTCTCAACTATTCTTAACCATTTACTGATACAAGGTCCAAAAGTCTAATTTTTTATTTTTATTGTATTTTATATAAATTCAATTTTCTTTATTGTATTCTATTGTTCTTCTGTATTGTATTCTATTGTTCTATTTTATATCAACTTAACAATTTGAGTAAAAAGTTTTAAAAAGAAATAATAAACAAATAATCACAAATGCTACACAAGATGTCACTTTAGTACAGTGATGTCACTTTAACATTTAACAAAAGTTTGTGTTTAGGGATTGTATTGTCCTGGTAGATCCATCATTTCAAAAGGTCTGACCCCTAATGAACTTAATGAAATTCAAAGATTCTAATCCCTAAAGTGTATACAAAGATGTACAAGAGTCAAACTAAATTACTACTTGTCAAAACAGTCACGGTCATTCAACATTACTGTAATAAAACTCACATGATAACATGACCTCAAACTATATAGGACAACAACCAACAGTAATTTTCATTTAGATAGATATTAGCATCAAAATAGCATGTGAACTTTGTGAACTTTTTCTTTTTAGACTGTGTCAGTATGTGTGTGTACATACATGAAATAGGAAAATACAGGTTTAGCGCCATGATCTGAATCTTTTGTGTAATGAGACACAGTCATCTAGACATTCAATGCTGAGCTACTATTAGTGTTCCACTCCAATGAAATCATCCATGTGGACTGTTTGTATTTACTGTGCAGGATAACATATGCTGAAGACTTGTGCTGTTTCATGGTTGTCTGTTTAGCAATTGCAGGATTAATGTTATTATACAGAAGGTCTACATGAGTGACAGTAAGTTTACATAAAACATAAGGCTAACTCAGAATTATGGTTTACTTTCTGCAATCAGTATAGCACAGGTTTCGTGTGAAATAAATGTGATTTAAAACAGAAACATTGTTTTGGCTCACACCTGAAATAGTGGCTAAGCCAGATGATTGTGAACTGAATAGATTCTATTCTGACAGATTGTACTTTGTGTTGTATAAACTGATGAAGATTAAAGCATTACATATCCCCAAGGGATAGGCTGAAATGAAAAATTTAGCAATATAAACAACTATCATACATAAAAATGGCTGCCATGCAGAGATTCTTAGCATTTTGAAAACAAGTTTGTTTTGGGTTATGTGCAAATGTTCCCAAGGGCCACATTGATTCTATAAACACAGAATATCAATAATTTAAAGGTGCAGTAAAGAGATTATATAATATACATGCTATGTACAGGATATTTCCCCCCCAAAATTTTAAACACGCAATGCAAAACATGCAATGATTAGCAGCTGCCGGTAACACCCCTTTTTGCTGATTGGCTAGGAAAGTGTTATGGTGTTGTGGGGATCGGCCAGTTTAATTCCTGTTTGCACAGCTAGGACCATGTGCAAGGACCAGGTAATAAATGTATAGTGCTGCACTGGTCTCAGACCTGTGTAAACTTTCAACAGAGGTCCTGCAGTTGTGCTGTATATGTTTTTACAGGAACCTTCTCTGAGCAAACAGTGTTTGCTGTGGTTATTTAGGGGAGATGAGTGATTTATCATCACCCGCTGATGACAGCTTGGAGCTACGCTGTGTGAAAGCTTTTCAGATTTGATTTCTGTCAAAGCCTGAGTTTTATGGGAAGCTGTAGAGTTGAAACTGTAGGCCAGCAGAAACAGCCAGCTTTAATATTCACAGAGGCTTCTCAGTCTGTTCCTCAAGTCTGGTTTCATCTGAGTCAATCATCAGTGCACATTTTCATCAGGTTTCAGCTGTAAATCCTGTGAATGCACATATAACTTCATGTTTGATGAAAAGAAATTGGTTCAGTGTTTGGGCATTGGATATTTTGTATATTTTTAACTATAAATTGGAAAAGATCTGATGTCAGTTGATGTAAACTGTAACAGATCAAGACATGGAATTATTGCTGCACTTTAAAAACAAACAGAAAATGTACATAATGAAAATCAGTTGTAATCACTCAAAAAATTTAAAAAGTTAATTCACCTCTAATTTTCTTCAACCACTTTAATTTATTTTTGTCATTGCACTCAAATTGTTTATTTCGTTTTAACTAACTGGGCAGTTGATCTGTTCCCAACTCCCATCATGTATATGAACATGTAAATACAATTAACGTTTGTAAGTAAAGTAAACCTGTTTTTTGTTTTTGACCTGTGATTTTAATATAACAACGAGTCTGGTTAAAATAGCCTAGTTAGCCCCTGCTGGTTGATGTCATAGCTGCTAAAAACATCTTTCTCCACTGCTCATGTGATTGGCTCAAAAGAAAAACTGTAGACTGGCTGTAAAACAGCTCCCATGAGCAAAGACGCATATTTCAAGTAATGTAGCTACAAAATCTGGACCCCCTGATTGTATTTTCCTCTGGGTCCCTTACATCAGTCCTACGTGATTTGTTGTGGGCCCCTCTGCACCTGTGGCCTCTAGTATAATTCCTGCCTTTCACCTCTGTAGCTGCACCCTGCTTCCAGCTCCCATTAAGATGAATGGGAATGCTAAAGGGTAAATTTCTCCCAATATAGACCTCCCTGCCTTTCCCTTTAATCAATCTGCAATAAGCCACATGACAACATTGAGTTTTTGGATTACTTGATTCTGTCTTGTAATTTGGAATCTATATTTAATTGGTTTGATTCTCACATAATTAATATCCCTTCATATTTATTCATAACAAACACACAGATTTCAAATATCAAGATTTTGTCACAGATGTGTCAATCCAATAAACCAGTTTAGATGTTGGTGGTTTGGTTATTTCTCTCCTCACTGTTTTATCACATCTGCTAGTTTGACCCTTGGAGTGTTACAGTCATACTGCTACATCCATTAGGCTTCCATCCATCATTGGTGACCTGTTTCAACAGCCATTGAAAAACTATAGTCTTACATGCCTTGATTATACATACGTAATTTCAGACGTCTCCACATGCACAAGGCAACACTGTTTCCTGTGGTATGCGGTAGTACTTGTGATCAGGGCCACAGCTAGTAGGGTCAAAGGTGAGAGTGATTCTAGGGCCCCTCAGGTCCAGGAGGGGCCAATACAGTTCCAGCATGGTTGATGTAGTAGTACTTCACTGTAATTTACACAAACCTGAACTTAAGACACTCTCTAAAAAGTGTCTAAAAGTGGATTTAACCGTCCACAATCAGACAACAAGTTAAGGGGCCCCATGTGATATAGTCAGTGAGTTCCTATGTATATAATAATGCATTTTGATTTTTATAGCTGTTTGGTCAACTGAACATATGTTCTAGAGAGATTATATTACTTTTTCCTGTATGAAAAATATATGTCATGCCATGTTTAATAGCTGTGATATCTTCATGCTATGTACAACCAACATAATGTTTTATTTAATAGAGGGATATTGGCTCACTTTTATTGCTTAAATTGTACAGCACTTTTATTCTGACTGATGTGTGTGTGATGTGTGAAAGTAGGATCTGAGTAATATCATTAGGATAACAGTCCATGACGTCTCCCCCTTGTGGAGCTCTGTGGCATGTAACACACTTCACTTTTAGTCAGTCAAAACTCTCCTATTTATTTTGTAGTAATATGTTTCTCTTTGATTTTTGAATGGTGTTTACTACACACGTGGGTTACAGAGTTCACAATGCTATGAAGAGTACGTGTGTGTTTAGACCTCAAAAATACTTTTACGCTTTAATAAATAATATTTTAATACTCAGCTTTTAAATAAACACCTTTATTGTACTTACAATTTACAATTTTATAGCCTCTGATGATACATATATGTAAATAGCAGCTTTAACAGAACTTTTGTTTTGTCCTGAATGTTGTTTTTGTGTCAGTTTTAAAAATAATTCTGCATGATTTACTTTCAAGATTAAGAAATGTATTACTGGTTATGACATCTGAAATAATTTTATAATGACAATTTCATTTAGAGAAAATAATAAAAAATGAGGTTATCCTAAAAGGCATGTTTACTTTGATGATTTCTGGCATACATTATTATTAAATCTTTGGAGGCCAACGATAAGTCGAAACATTATAATATCATATTTGTCAAATTTTGGCTGTTCATTGCTGCTCAGAATTTTGACCAACAGCCCATCTTTCAGCATCTTCAGATGTGACAACCCATAGCAGTGCTCTCCATGGCAACAGGAGTAGAATGTACCCGTTTCACCTCTCTGTTATAACACAAGCCAGACCCCCAGCAGAGAACTTACACTCTTATCATTACATTTTTCCATGAAGTACAAATCAATCAGGTCTGTGGAATCAGTCCAGTAAAAAAAAACAAGAGAGCTCCGTCTCGCGTTATAAAATGTCCACAAATCACAGCTCCTACAGGAAGCAGTTTGCAAGGGCATTTTTTAAAGTTTATTTACATGCCTTTAATAGAGTACAAGGTCGGCTTTGTCTTTTTTCGAATACAGAACAAACAAACAGTTTTTTCCCTTCTAACTCAAATCGGAGTTTAATGAAAGCATTGTTGCCACTCAAGGTCAACAAACCAAATTAGTTTCCAACCCTAAATGCCAAAGATTTTTAAATAATGACCTAATTTCCTTAAGTCCCCATATAGAGATATTTGTGTGTTTTCTGTTGTGTCCGAAACACTCCGCACTGCTGCCCATATTGGAGTTTTTAAATCTCAAAGGAACAAACCACTGAGTTAAATACAGGTTAAATAAAATGGAAGTCTGTGGAGATCACCGAGTAACGAAACAGCCGTAAACACAGGTGTTTGCCATGGTGTAACGACAAAAACATTTTACAGTCATTTTAAAGGAGGCTTCATCTGTATATATGGCTATAGAGTTCAAATAAATGACCTCAACTTCATATCAAAAGTCAGTCTGACCAGGTGTCTTGATGTAGTGTAGGCCCACTGTATGCAGTACATCTCAGTATGCATGGGTAAACCTTATGGCCCAAAACAAAACTCTAGACCATCTGGTTCTGTTGTGGAGTTCTACTATGTTTTTGAACTTGGGTACAGTCTGCTAGAGAACTTCAGGAATGCTGTTTCTCACCAGTCTTTTGGAGGGGCTTCCTGAAGGACCCTTCGGGGAGTCACGTTGCTCTCATGACCTACCGTGACTGTTATTTCATTCTTTGGACTTGTTTGTTTCTCAAAGAATATGTCAGTTGTTTGGCTACAGCATCCTGCTTCTCTGTTTATTCTTCTCAGTCGTAAAAGCTGAAACTTCTCTCTGCACATTTAAAATGCTCAATTGACCTTAAAGCAATGCAGTAGTTACTGAGTTGATGACAGTTTTACCTTTGCTTAGATTATGTAACTGATGGTATTTGAAATGTTATGTTTAAAGGAATAGTCCGAAAATAGTCAGAAAAATCCGAAAATGAAAATTCTATTATCATTTATTTACCTTCATAATGTTCCAAACCTATATGACAGATGAAGATGTTGGGCAGATGGTTAAAGACTGACAGGTTCAGTCACCATTTACTTCCATTGTATGGAAAATAAAAGCAGCAACAACATTATTATCCAGTCATGCAGTTTTGGAACAACATGAGAGTGAATAAAGGACATCAGAATTGTCTTTTTTGGGTGAAGAAACCCTTTAACATTATTTGTAAGTCACATGGGCCATCTGTTTTCATATCCAGATACACTAAATATCTTGATTTGTGACATGTTTAGTCTAGATAATGAAGTCAAAAAGGAGACAACAGTGTTTGCAGTGAAATTTAATACCACTGTATAATTGGAAACTTGCTGCGGAAAATTTCTGCTTGTGTAAATGACCTGCAATATCAGGTCGGTATCACATAGTTTGTAAATTGATTCGATCCACTCAGAGAGTAGAGAAATTCAGCACAGCTGCTAATAAAACGCAGAGCGTTTAAGATGAACAAGTTGTGATTTCTGCTCTGTTGTTGAGTTTGGAGTATAAATTGGAAGATGGGTGAAGGTGATGATGTCGGCATCTCGTGTGGAGGCCGGTCACGAGTCACTGGTGCCTGTTCGGTTACTACAGAGGTCAAATGTCAGACATTGTGTCATACATAATGATGCAGAACATGATGAATAGCAACTTTTACTTCCATCTAAAGTGCAATTGCCCGTGACAAACGGCTGTTAAATACATCTTTACTCCAGTTGTTTGTGGACTGGAAAACGATGACATTCCGTTTGTCACATGCATGTAATCAATGGGGTCCCATCCGGGCCCCTGTACATTTTGTTTTTGAGGCATCAGTATTTGGAGTTGCAGGGAATTTATTTTTGTATCATTATCTCTCATCTCTCTCTCTTTCTCTCTCTCTTTCTCTCTCTCTTTCTCTCTCTCTCAGGCCATACTCTGTTAGAATTAAACAGCAATCTTTTGCCTAATGATCTCTAAAAAGACATTCTAGGCTACTTCCCACAGTAGCTAAATAAAGAGCTCTACCATTGAAATGTCTCAATATGGGATTCTGTGGTCCACATTAGAAGATGTCTCGCTGATAGCAGCCTAAAGAGTCATGCCATCTGTCACTTTACTTTTTGGGGACTCCACTGGGAACTGAGAGTGGAATCTTAATAGATAGATGTGTTTTTTTAAAGACTGTCATTGCTTTAACAACCTTCTCCAGGATTGTTTTAAAGGCCTGTTTTTCTAACATGATATTGTGTTTCACATGTTTTTTAAGTACCAATGAGAAAACGTTGAACAATCCCATAAATATCAAGGAATTATTTATAATTAGAACACAGAATCAGCAGGCATTCTTAAGACCACTGTTAAGGGACGGATATTTGCTCACATACGTTGATAAATGAACTGCTATCCAGCCTACTTAAGCTGGTCTAGCATAATGACATTTCCCATACACTCTCTCCTGCCCTGCAATGCCAACAAAAACTTGCCTGTTTACACTGACAGCTTCTAAGTTTAAGTTGCCTTGACAGTTGGAATTGGTTTGGCTTTAAGATTAATAAGAACATTTTACAGTCAATTAAATTATGTAGATGCATGTAGGTACATATAGGTACATGTAATCTTTATTTCTGCAATTTATAATATAATGTTTAATTCTGGAATTTATTTGCTAGTTCATATACGTGTTTGTCACTGTTTATAACTGTAGCTGTAACTAAAGGATGTAGCGGCTGGGACTCAAAGTGAAAAAGATTCTAGGGGCCACAGGTGCAGGGGGCCACACAACAATTTCTAAAGTTTATTTTTTAAAAGGTAGTTCAAAGCAATACACAGTCAGGGGTCTCATAATTCCTGGCTACAGTCCTGATGTTAAGACATTTTGAGTTGGGGGAGTACACGTTGAGTTCCTCTGGGAAACCTTGAGAAACATTTCTCAAGTCACCAGCAGCACTTCCTGGACAATGTCAAGAGAGAACAGCTTAAAGTATCTAATTATGCTCTTTTTTAGTCTTGATGAAGGCCAGCATTTGCCTTTCGCCCTCTCTGACTAATCTGAAGTGTGTGGGCAGGCCCTGTCAACCCATATCAAATGCCATTTAAATAAAGGGCACAAGACAATACTGTCTGTCTTCTCTGCTTTTACAAGATAGAATATTCCCAGAGGAGAATGTTTGTGATCTTATCTTGCTTTATTGTAGCTCAGAAGATCTGATGAAGATCTCATTTTTCTCATTTAACGATTTCATTCAACTGCTTAGCATAGTGCTGTGAAATGAATGTAGATTGTAGCTAAAATAATACAGATTTGGGTAAATTTGATAAAACATATTTCATATTCATATTAAAGTTCATATTGAAATCTTCAATAATATTTATGATTTCTGACTTGGCAAATCTGAGCTCAGTTTGTGAAGTTGTTATGATCTCCTCTGAAACTCTTGATCTCCTCAAAAATGTTTAATGGAGACATTTGTGAGATTTCTGGGTCTTTATCTCAGGACAAACTTCTGAAACATAGGAGCAAAAGTTTCTATTTGTTCTTTATTGAATCTCATTGCTATAGGAGAAATGTTTGAGATATTAAAGAGATCTCATCTGTGATTTTGTTTTCCTGTGGTTTGTACTAAATACAGCATAACATGTTTTTCTTATGATATTTAATCCTTCAATATTAACACAAGTTAGAAAGCTGCCTCACTGGTTCTGTCTGAGGGCTCAACACATCTCAATAGTAGATGGAACGAAACTCTCAGGTCCCAGTAAGATTGATGTGGATGGAAAACAGGGCATGAAGACCTCCCTGAAAGATAACAGCCTATGTACTAATTTGCCAGGTGATAAATGAATCGTCTGCTAATCCTGAACATAGCCAGATAAGTTAATACAGCCGTACTGCATAGCATTCATCAGACCCTGTCATTCATGGATACACTCCAGACCTGCATGAGAATAAAATGAGTGTCTGTTTGGGGCCAGTAAATAAATGAATAAATAAATAAATGCTGTGCTTATAGCAAGTTTGGGCACACAGGTTTTGACAGCTTTTCATAGCTGTCAAATAATGTAGGCAAAACTTGACAGTCACCCCAGGTGATGTGGATTTTCATATGCAGAAATGAAATTGTGCAAGTTATTGCATTTACAAGAACATAATTACATCTTGTGTCACTACAGTCAAGTAGCAAAGAATTTTATGAGGTGTTTTCAGTGCGTTTAGAATATGAATGTTAAGCCATATGTAACTACAATGAGTTATGTATTGTTTTTTTTGCATTTTATTTTTTCTTTAATGTCCATTCATAATGTTAAAGTTTTTTTTTAAATAATATTCTGTAAAAGTATTTGCAGAATGGCATGTGCTATAAACATTCAGTAACAGCTAAAGGATTAGGTTAAATTTCTGTTTTTTTTCTTGATATGACTAAGTAAATAGTTTAATGTTTAGAAACATCAGCAATTAACTGACTGAAAAAGACAAATGTAATGACACAAAACGTCAGATTTAAAAGGGGAAAATCTTATTTAATTTAACAACCACTTCTGTTTTTTTTTATTACATTTTAATACTGTCAACATTGTACAAAAAAAAAGCTAATTTAGGCCAGACAGAAATCTTAAGCTGCTCCCATGCAGATAAAGGGAAAAAAATATATTAACTGATTAAGGTCCAGAAACAGTGTATAATCTAGAATGAGAATGTGGCAAGAGTTCTTCTGAATGTGGTTCTGTTTGTCTGACAAACCAGGAACAGATTAGTGGGTCTTACAAAGCCATGAGATCCTACATGCTCTGAAGTGTTCAGATATGTTCTGGAGAAGGATGCATGCTTAGGTCAGAAGTGTTCAGGAACTCATCAGCCAATCAAAGCTGTAGTTCTCTGCATGAAAGCTACTTGTAAATTGAGAACAAGTGGAAACGGACAGTTCTGTCATGTGTTTAAAGAACTCTGAAATCTAAACTATGCTGCCATCTACTGGTGGAGTAGAATGTATTTCAAATTATACAAATTTACTGCTTTAACTTTTTATAATATTACTAAACAATAAACAAGCAAATATCATCATAATAATTTTTATTGATCAGCTGACAAATCAAAAACAGTCTGCAACCAGATACTTTAATAAATTACTGTTTGTTGCATATTTTAAAGATTACATTTTTATTGCATAACTTCATAATTGCCTCCTATATTTCATGGCCATGATTAAATCTTACATGAAAGATAGCAGCTATAAGCGTGCACATGTCTTGTTAACTAGGTTAGTATAGTAACACACAAATGGTCATAGCAGAAGGAAGAAAGAAAAGACAGGCTTTCTCATTTTTCCTTCGTTTATGCACCATTTGCTTCATAATTTCTGCAGCAAGTGGAAGCAATTGCTTATTAGACGCTTCCACTAATCAGGGCCTAATGGACACGAGGACACTTTGCCAGCAACTTCAGGAAAGAGACATTGATTTTAATTAAACTCAGAAACCTTCCATTTGATTCTGGAAGGTTTATTTTCACAGCAGGATACACTGAAGGCAATGCACAGTGCGTTTAGTTAATTCAATTTGCTTTATAGATTCAAAACTCTATTTTTGGGCATGTGCAAGAAGGACACAGAAAGTTATTTCATTCAGTTGTTAGTACTATTAAAACGTTCTCATGTTGTTCATGAGAACGTTCTCATGAACAACATGTTGTTCAAAACATTAAACATCTTTCTTGTTTTAACACAAAAAGCAATTTACTGTAAAATTGTAAAGTCTGTAATTTACTGTAAATGTCCTGTACTGTTATTTACTATTTCTCCTTTTTTCCTGAAATACAAAGATTCATGTAGTTTTAGAAAAGCAAATTATGAGAATTATTCCTTTAACATACAATACAAAAAATGTAAAATGTGACAATATATGACATACAATTAAAGGACAAATAAAATACATTTAGGGTCACAGGTTGCTGTACAGTTAAAAACAATCAGAAAACAGATTCATAATATAACTGATTCTTTATCAACCTAATGAACAAAACAGGCCTGTTTTGATTTATAGCATTTACTCATGACAATGTGTGTTTAGAATCTTATGTGCAATATATCCAGAACTAATGCAGAGATGACACTGAATAAACACATTTGTTCTTTCATTATTTTTTATTAGTTTGCATCACCCCAGATTCATCTTACTGGTGGTGCTGTCACAGCAGTTGTATGAATTATAGGCAGTAATGTTTTCCCAAGATAAATACTCATCTCGGGTGGGCGGCAACCCAGGAATCGTGATGGACCAGACCGCCCTGATGCCAGAGGAGCAGCAGGAGAGCTGATCTCCCTCCTGCTCACTTTTAGGACCAGGCTTTGGCTCGACACCAGAGTAAAGCCACAGTTGGCTTACTGCACTGTTTTGCCGGGGTTAAGGATTTGTCCAATAACTCATTGGCACATGCTTCATGGTGTCTGATCAGTGATATTCTGTGCCCAGTCATATACAGGATTATTTCGTTTTCCTGTCTTATATCATCATAAGCATTAGAGCTTATTTGTCTTATCTAGATCTTAAAGTGGGACAAAAAACAGAACAGAATATTTTGTTGGAGAAATGAGCTTTATTCTGAATGAAACAATTTCATCAGCAAATGCGATGAGGCAACCAGTAAATACTTGTTTTTTCTATTACGGCATATTGTTACCCTGCTGAAGTTATTGCCATTGTGGCTGTTGTGTCATTCTTACTTAATGCAGCTCATAGTAATCAAATCCCACATACAGCACAGAGCAACTGACAAATGGAACCTGATTTCACCCATAAAGGGCATTTTCAGTTTACTGAACCGATTGTTCATGAATAAAAGGCGAAAAGTACTTATCTCCAAAACCCACTAACAATTGTTTGCCTGCCAGTTCGCATTAGGAGAAGCTGTGATGAGAGTTGGTAAATGTCCCTTTTGTGCAGTAAATTGTGTATCACTTAGGTTTTAATTCTCACATTTTTGACTTCTTGACCGCAGTGGATTTTTGCGGTAACTGTTTTTCTTGTTCTACGTCTTCACTTACTGACTCATGTTTTCAAAACTCAATGTCTAACTAGATGTTTATTAAAGCAATAAACCCCAAGTCATTGTACAGTGAATTCTGAGCAGCTAAGGGGTGTTAGACGCACCACAGAGCAAACTGTGGCTTAACAGAACTCATTGTTTAATAAAAAGCGTATTAAAATAAACACAGGGAAACAAATGTGTAATGATATTAATAAAAATATTCCTCTGCCAAGCAATACTGGCGCAGTAATACTGATGTAAGACACAAGTGTATGTTTTCAGAGTAGGTTAATTTACAACAACACCTCAACCAATCAAAATCAAGAACTGGAACTATCGATTTTAACTATGATGATGTTTGTGTTTTGCACTGTTTGTAATTGATATAAGTACATGTGTTCATGGACATATTTAAGAGTTATTTTCTTTAAGGCCCGTCTATATTGTTTATTTCTAACACACACTATATATAACGGAGGACATTTATTGAGCTGCCCTGATGTTTGCTCTTTTAATTTTATCCCCACATTGTGATAGAGTCTACATCCTCTCTGCATTTTGTTGAGTTTCTACATGCATGACGGATCAATCCGGTCACGCCTGTCAGTTTGCAGCTTAACAAAATCATGAAACCTTTCACTGAAGATGAAGGCGAATTGAATATTCACTCGGCATCTACGCCTTTTCCTCTTCCTCTTATTGCTAGGAAATACCCGCACGAAAACCGGAACGGCCTGACAAGAACACACGTTCTACCCTTTGAGCAGCCTTCTCTTGTGTCATGTCAGTCAAGCCGTGAGAGTTCAGATGGGAAACAGGGGCTGATCAGACCTGTTTTACAAGTCTTATGGCAGAGCCGGCGGATCCGCACCGGAGCACCATTCTCTGCTCCTGCCGTGTCCTTCAGGCCGGAGCGATGCTGGAGAAAGCATCATCTATTGGCTCTGTCTCCGCTGTTCAGGCATTTAACAAACAGGCTCCAAGACCTGTAAGATGTCTTGGCGTTTTCAAGTGTTTCTCCAAGTTTCCAAATTATTGAGGAAATAATTCAATGTAAATTTAATTATTAATTATTAATAATTCAAGGCTACCATTTAAAATTATTCACAATGGTTACTGACACGGCCTGTTTGTTTTGCAGACAGTGTACAAAAAAAACTGGCAGAAAGTTAAATTATAATGCAAAGTGTGACCCTTACAGTATTCAAACTGTCCCGTGAAACCCTAATTATTCAAATTATTCATGTGTGTTGGACTTGAAGCAGTGGTGTTCAGACCGATCAGTGTATGACATCAACGTAGCACAACAGCGATGCTTTGGAATTGCTCCAGCAGAACTTTGATGTAGATTGGGCTACTGCAGCAAAAGTCTTTCTGGCATCTTCAGAGAATGATGTGACCTCAGATCAAGTCCATGAGGTGCAGGTGAATCTAAAACCATCATGTGTATTCTCTGTAATATAACTTTGCTGACACATTAAATGTCACCCCATTATGGGATAGATCACTGGGTGTGAAATAAGGTAAATAAATAGAATGGGGCTGTTGACAAAGGGTGACCACAGACACAGGTTTACAGACTTCTCATAAGTCCACCACATGTTCCTGTCTACGGAGAGCAGTCTGGTGTAATATGCATTATTCATGAGTTTTATTTTTGATCCTTTTTCCTCACGAGCTGTTTGAGTTTCTTATGTTCCCTGTTCATTTATCTCATTATCAGTTTTGTACCTCCCTCATTCATTTACATACTTACTTCATTTATTGTACAGAGAGAGTGTAATACAATTAAATGTGTGGAAAAATGTAAAGGTGACAGTATGAAGATTAAATGTTGATATTAACTGTATGTACTGTGATGTTAGGGCTGGCGTTTTGATATCTTGATCTTTACAAGGTTTTACAATAAAAAAATTTGTCTTTGGTCCTTAAAAAAATAATGGTTCTTTTGCCCCAATAAAAAAAATAAATTAAAGACTCTTTTGCCCCATTTAAAAAAATATGTTTTTGGATAGCACATTTAAAATGTTTAGTTGAAAAACATGCAGTTTAAGACAAGAAGACATAGTGACCACTTTTCATATTTTTAAATGGACACACATAAATGTAACGGTATGAAAAAGAGTGTAAGAGTGTAAAATGGGTACAAAATGTGTATTCTAACAGTTTTAGAGCAATATAACTCACATACTACATTTTACACTGTGAAACTGGGGTAAATTATGCAAGTATTTCACAATTGTTTTGCTGAGAAGTCTATTAATTAGTCTATCAGCAGTTTCGTGACAATATTTTCCCACTGGCACTAAAAACTTCTCCAGATGAGGAACTAGTTGCTGAAAGTACTTCTTGGATAGTTTTGCACATTTTGGGAAAATGTTCTTATACTTTTTCCATCACTGGAGTGGATTTGTGTCATTGTTAGCACTTGCTTGCTGTCGCCATTTTGATGATGACGAGCTACTCGTGCTACTCGATGCTACTTGAGATGTAAAGTGGGGCTGTTGCAGTAGTAAGAAATTCCTTATTTCTGGTCGTTATTTCTTATTTCGTCTTTGGCACATTAATCTTAATTTTAAACTATATTCGAAATTCAGAATTTTCTGTATTTTATACAGTCAGCACAATAAACCCAGTAGTTTAAAAGGTTTAATACTCGTTATATAGCCCAGTCATACTCAGATGTCACAATATTTTTAAAGCTACTCAGAATATTGAATTAATGCTCTTTATCCCGCAGTCGCTTTATTTTTGTTTGGTTATACTTTTATCATTTTTTATTCATATCTTTTGGGAAACAAGACCTTGTTAAATAACGGCGGTAGCTTGTAAATTTCCATTTAAATAGAAATAATTATGATAAGAAAGAAGAGCCATTTTTCGCTGGATTCTTTCATTTTGACGTCTGTGGTAGGTGGTAATAAGTGGCTGAGGACCGCAGCCTATAGACCATATCTTCTCTGTCTTGTTATCCCAGCTCTAAATCTCTAGCATTTTGGCAGTCCAGGAGATGTGTATTCCCAAACACACTTCTTAACTACCTCCCCCCATTGGTAACCATCATCATGGCTCACCTTCCAGTAATAAACCCCCCCCACCAACCCCCACACAGACACACACAGCCTGTCGGCCATATTTAGTAAGAATAATTGGGTATGTTGGATATCACCTCGAGTGACACCTTTGAAATTAAAATGAATCTCAGGTGCACTGTTTTATTTTTGTTTTATTGTTTTATTTATTTTCCTCCTTTGTAGTAGATATTCTCAGCATGAGAACGTTGTGAGCAAATGCAGTGGCCATGTATGTGACAGCTCATTTAAAGGAAAAGTGTAAGAGACTGAGGAAGAGATAAAACCGTCTTACTATAAATGACTCGCTTGTCTTTTTATCGAGAGGGCCGTGGGCAACTTCAGTCCCATAAGGTGTCAGACAGGAGCTTTTTGCCCTTGATGTCGGAAATAAGTGACTTGTCACCGGGGAGGTAAACAAGTGTGTGCACAGCCGCTGATTGTGTAGCTGGTCAACGGCATGAAAGCATCTCTGATTGTGAGCCTATGATGTTTCACTGACAGCCATTTGCATGCGGGTCATCCCGTTTATTGAGTTGCCAGTTTATCAAATAACAAAAGCCGTCATTGTCACGCCTGTGAAAAGAACAGATTAGGTTGTGTTACGGCAAATAAATCCCTCCCAGCGATTTCTTCTGTAAAAAAACTGTAAAGATTTATCTGAACTTACTTATTCATAAGCAGTGCTACAACCTGACAGTACAAAATAAAAATAGGTTAGAGTGTGGTTGTACAGTCCACTTGTGTAATGTCACCTTTTCTGCTTTAATGAGAATTGAGTCAGATTAGAAAAGTTAAGAGAAGTTAAAGGTGAAATTTGTGATGATCCTTGTTTCTGCATAATTTCACCATGTTCCAAAGAAATCTTTATTTGTCATTTTAAATTAGATAGCAAGTACCAGTTTCAGTATTAACTGTTGTAGACTTTTGTATTTTTTTATTTTTCTTTCTACTCTATTTTTTTATCTACTTTCTTTTTACAGGTGTTACTGTAGCTCAACTGGTTGAGCATTGCGTTAGCAGCGCAAAGGTTGTGGGTTCGATCCCAGGGAACACAAGTACTGATAAAAAAATGTGTATCTTGAATTCACTGTAAGTCGCTTTGGATAAAAGCGCCAGCCAAATGTAAATGTACGTAATTTTTTGCCTTCCATACATTTTTTTTAGAATCATGCTTTATATTTATTATTTACTAATTAGATTCAGTTAGAAAGTGCATTGACTTCATTATTGTGAATAGTGGCTTGTCTTAAATTTTAAGTACAACATTTTTAAGGCAATATTTGATTTTAAGATTTAAATTGTGGTGATCTGATTTTCTTTTAACAATGTAGCCTGGCAACCAATATTAAAAGTGAGTATGCATGTTCAAATAAATGATAACTAATGCATTACAATAATGCTTTACATTAGTGATCATACATCTACATATGCATTGGATTATGTGTCCAGGCTACATGCTGTTCCTCACGTGCTAATTGCACAAACGCTGTGTAGTTTTAAATGTTAAAGTGTATGCAACCTTCCTCTCAAAGGTTGTGTGTCTGAAACTCCTAATAAGTGCTGAGAGGCCTCTCTCCAGTCACCGCAGTGACAAGAGCAAACCTTCACCGTCCACTGGGACTTACTCGCACACTCCTACCCTGTCGTAAAACCCACGACCTTTCCTGCAGTAAGAGCACATCACTCATGCTTTGGAATAAGGTGTGCCGATTAGTGAAGAGACATTTCCTCTAGTCTCCAGAAGAGGGCACTGGAAGACATTTGAAAGCTTGATAAGTATCGATAGGCTTAAGCAAAACCAATTTTTTAAATTCCAAACACACTTTTTTTTTAAAGATGTTAATGGCTTGCGTGTGTGTTATATTTCTCTACTGGATTATTTTATAACTTTCAATGATAAAAAAAAAAAAATTGTGTAAATTGTCTTTGAATATTTAGGCTTTGCCAAAACAAGAAATTACTTTTCTCCAATATCATTGGCAAAATGTTTTTATACTTGTTTTTAAACATTATTAAACATTAAACCTTGTTAAATTGTGTTAGATTTGTGCCTTAACATTTTCCAGTGGAAAATTGTAGTCTACTTTGTAAGAAAAAGGATTATATATTTATGTAAAATTGCAAATATATTTTGCTTTTAAAATAATAATTAAGAAAATATTTTTTGCGGTATATATTGGAGTAGCAGTGTGTGAGGACGTGTAACTGATTTTGTGAAAATCAGGCAGTTTAAGTGAGTCTTTGAGATGCTGTGTTGGCTATTTTTGGAAGCAGGTGCTTTATAATCATAAAAATCTATCAAAGGCACCTTTTACCATGTGTCAAATAACAGATTTCGATGAGTGTGTCCATCGGGATGGACACGGATAAATGATGGGGTGTCCTTCCATGACACAGAAACTAATATCAGCAGAGAACAGATAGCTCATCTTGTCAGCCACTGAGTAATAATGGGAAAATGTGGAGAATATTTCTATTTTTTACCAGTTTGTGCATTTCTCTGCAAAATAAACAACATGCAGAAGGTGGCATGGGTGAAAACAAGGGGCCAGGAGTTTTTATAAAGCCATGTTTTTTGGTATATTGCATGTTTTAACCACAGGCTATTACTTGGCAAGCAGCAATATTAGTGTACAAGAACATCATTGTCCCATCCCTTGTTTTCTATCACATTCAGATGGTCAATGTTAGACAAATATTAGATCAACAGGATGTATGGAAATATATGATTCCAAAGAGGGACTGTTGCGCTCCCAAACAATTTCACACGTCAAGACTGATTTTCATTATTCATCTCACAAATACAATTTTACATCATCATTTATTCACAAGTTCCCCTGTCTTTAAAAACAACACCTTAAAAGTTAATTGCAGGGAAGTTTCTGAAGAACGCTTACAAGGGCAAAGATGTGTGTTTATGGAAACCATCTTTGGTGCATTTTTTTCCCTTTACAATATTGATCAGAAGAAAAGATTATCAATGAAATGAATGTGCCCTTTTAAAATATAGCTTCATCCATCATAAATGCCCTTTGTAAGACATTCTCTGCGCTCTCTATAGTTCCTCCATTTCTGTGTCTCTCTTGCTCTCTCTCTTTTCCTGTTCCTTGTGTTTCTCTCTCTCTCTTTACTCATCTTCGAATATGTCTGTATTTTATCACCATTTGGCTCCTTTTCAAATGCTGCCCCTCATCATTAGCGATACACTCGACGCGTCCTGCTTTTGTAGCAAGACTGTCTGCAGGCTGTAAAGATGCTAAAGACTTATGTTTCGTACTAGTCTTCTGAGATTTGTGAGAGATAAAGAACTTTGGGTTGAGCCTGACTAATGTTAACTATTTATTGTGCATGTAAGTTCGAATAATGTGGCCTCACACGCACATTTACACTCTTTCTTTGTCTCTCTTACACAGATGACCCTTGGTTCACATCTGGCCAAGTTTAATAACACTGCGATCAGACACACAACTTCTGTCACTCTCTGTCCTAATTACATTCGTCTTTTTGACTTCTGTGAAAGCCTTGCCGAAACTCATTTCACCGGAGACAAGGGAAACGCGAGCCGGCGGCTTTGACGGAGCTCTCATTTTGTCTGTCTATAAAGGGGAGAAGGGCCTCTTGTTTGAAACAAAGAGCCCTAAATTACAGCATGTCATCACCTCTCTCCAGAATTTCTTGATTGTAGCCAGGGCGACTGCGGACATCCCAGGCATTAATGGCAGAAATACAGGCCGTCGGCTCCCACTGGCGAAACACACAAGCTACCTGAATAGCCATTTATGTGAATAAAAGGAACTCCATGGCAATGAGTTGTGATTGCTTCCATAATAATGGAATGTTCCTGAATTGTTCTGATTGGCACAGCCATTGGATGCTCATTTAAGTGTGACCAATTATGCCCATTATCCTGCCACATTATTTTTTTATTTATTTTCCCACGTTTGCCTGCCCAAAATTGCAAGATTAATTGAAAAGTTCGCTTTTAAAGTTTCCAAACTTTTCGCAATTCGTAACAATAACGGTGGAGTGCTTTCACGGACTCCGATAGTCGAGCGCATCTCGCGTCAAGGCGAGTGCGGGGAACTCATCACCCGTCCGCTTTGACACGCCGCACCATGACATTAACAGCCACCTAAGCGTGGAAAGAGCTGCGTGCTTTGTCAAGGTTTCCTGCGGACAATTGCAGGTCACGACTCAAAGCTCTCACGGCCTGTCGGTCTGATGAGAGGCAGTATGCACTTCTTCTGTGTCGCTTACAGAGCAATAGGACTGCTGGGTGCTCACTTGTTCGCCTGACAACACTAACTGTGCCTCGGCCACTGGGGCGGTGACTCCGCTGTGCTTGGTAGTATGAAATAAATTCCATGCCGAATTTCTGTCGTTTGCAGCTTGAGGTAACAAAGCTACAGTCGATGGGTTTTGTTTTTCTTCTTTTTTTAAACTTTTTGGGTAGAAGATTTAAGGTTTAAATGGAGTAGCATAAAGAACTCTCTTAAGCAAGTGAGAGGGATTCTATTTTCATTTTTCATTAACTTTCTATTTCTGCTGTCCATTTACAGTTCATCGCCGAGTGTTTTCCCCCGCACTTCAATTTCTCTTTAATTATGAAAAAAAGTTGAGGTTGAAGGTGAATTGGAGATAATGAGCAGGAAGGTTGGCTTGTTTTTCCCCCTTTCCCTCCGTGCGCCCTGTAAACCGCTCTTTATTTTCCCTGTCAACAGTAGCTGCTCCTCCAGGACAGCTAGAAACCTAATGAGCTACAGGGGAGAAAATAAAAGACTTTCTTCACCCCTCCCACCTATTTCTTTAGCTCGCTGTCTTTTTCTGTGTCTCTAGATGTGACAGTCAGACTTTCTCCAGCCACTGGCTATAAACCTGAGTCTGTAACAGAGTTCAGAGTTAAGAATATAATCAAGCACTGATTGGATGACAATGCAAGAGCCTTTGAACACTGTTAGTTTTCACCGTGCTGGGTTAATGGCGAGTCTTCCCAAGAATCGAAAGAAGTAATGATTTTATTATTTTCCAGGAAGTTTAACACAGAAATGTTGATAAATAAAAAGTTTCTTTGTATTTTTCTGTCATGCTGTTCAGAGGTAGATAAAATTAATAACAATAATTATAATAATAATAATAACAATAAAAATAAATTATTGTTTTCTTGCAGAAAATCTTTTTATTAATTTAAAGATGAGTTGGAAAGGTGTGCTACTCCTGTGCATGTTCTGAGAAAATTGTTTTTATTTCGATTTTAATTGCCAGTATTTAAAGTAATCCAAGGTTGAGTTGAAATGAATAATGAATTTATTTTTAAAGCAAAAGTCATCCTTATGAACGTACCAGTAATTTCTCTGTATTTTTCCATTATGCTATGTCATTAGTTTCATTAATTAGTTTCATTAAACAAAAGGTGAAAATCTATAAGTTAAATGTTTTTTCTTTTTTAAACTTTTACACATAAAGATTTGTGTGTAAACCTTTGAGAACACCTTTTGGGAACTGCAGTTACTAGTTGCACTCAATTAATTGCCAGTGCAGTACAGTGGTAACATAATAATGGCTGATATTTGCATTCATTGTTAAACTATGCAGTCCTTAACAGTTTCTATAACTTCACTAAGCTTTTATATAGGTCTTCAACTTTCTGATTACTGCCTGAATATCTGGTTACCTCTGCCCTTTATCTTAATTACTGCAGAGAAACGCTCAGATCTCACCTTTTTTCAGTGTGTACATTAGATATGCCTGTGTTTTTGATAGCTCAGGGCATGCTTTAGGCAAGGTTAGCATCTTGCAAAGCTGAATATAGAGACTAAATGCAGCCTCCAGCACTCAGTTTTGTTTTCCTATTTTTATTTATTTGTCTGAAGAGCAAACAGGTTTTAGAGATGTTTTCTTCTCCGTTCTGCTTCAGTTGAAACAGAAATAGCGTTCTTTCTGTAATATGTGTGATATCTGGCAAGAAATCTGAATTTGTGACTGTGCGTTACATGAAAGCAGTAGTTTTCAGTTAACGTTGTCATGTATGCTATACAATATAAAGTGAGCAGTATTTGCCTGGTAGTGTGATGTTAACATGATGTGACCTGCTCCATACGATTTAAACTATATAACTAAAATGATTTACACAATTAATAGGACTGAAGTCTCTGGTGAATGTATATCATTATAAATATATTTCTTAAAAGTACCACACGTTTCTATGTGTAAAAACACATAGAAACATACCTGTGATCTGTCAGGCATTTCTAAAACCTTTTTTAATAACTAGGGTATTTAAAATATAAATGAGCTAATCAGATCTCCTTTCAGGCATGTGGCACAGACAACAGCATAAGCTTGTAAATAAAATGTGTTTTTTTTATAAAGTTTTGCAACATATGACAGCTGTTGCCAAGTCTGCAGTTTTCCTGTGGATTTGGGCTTCTTTTAAATTGTTGCGTGGGTTGTTTTTTTAACATTGCATAATTATTTTATATTTGACAGAAATGCTTTACGCTGTACTACTACGTAGTGTGTAATGCATAAAGATGACTGCAAAATATGTATTTTAATTTTGGGATTTGGAATTAGGGCTAGGGTCACTGGGCTAGTTTTGGGCTAGTTTTAATAGACCGTTGGGCTGGTTTTGTTATGCAGATCTGGCAACCTTGCATGTCAGTGTGCTGGTATTTACGGTCATATTGCCTGTGTCCCAGGGGGCACAAGGGGTGTTGGTTTATCTGTTTGTTGCTTTAAGATAAAAAATTTATTTCTTTTTTGGTCATTAACCAAATGGCGTTTGATTGCTAACAATTTCTCTAATGCCACAGTGTCTTATTCTGTTCATTTAATCTGTTCTGTATTATTAAAAGAAATGTGAAGCGAATCGCTAACAGAATTACTAACTGTAGGATCAGAGGAGGCTGTGGCAGTCTTGACCTTTTTGGTGATTCGGGGGTCATTCACACGGCACGTGTCAGAGCAGCCGGGCTTTTCGCGCCTGTACAGGGGAGAGATGCGTGACCCGGCAGGACTGCGGGTGTTAATACGGGTGTGGACATGAAGGTGAGGCTGGGTGTAAATGAGAATGACTTTATCTCTCTCTCTCTCTGAATGATGGAAGGGATAAGCTGGCAGGAGGGATGCGGCTGATTGGCTGTGTGTATTTGTCGTTGATAGGGACTAGCTGTGTCATGGCCCTGCATATGGAAGAAGTTCCTCGACCGCAGTGCCGTCCACAAGATTTCTCTCCCCAGCTAACTAATTCAGTGTGGGCCTCTCACACAACTTATCTGATAAGTCACCTCATTAAGAAGTTGGTTAATGTAGTGAATCCTGTTTACCAAACTTAGTCATAAGAAAAAATGTGTATATAAATACATATGTAATCAAAGGTTTAAAGTAAATGTCAAAAAAGCACACCGCTGATTTTAAGTCGTATATATGAGTATATGTGTGTCTGTGTATTGGAATTCACACATTTTGCTTGAACCTTATAACAGAATTTAAAAGAATAGTTCAGCTGCACTGTACTGCTAATACCGTGTTCTTTAAATGTTGTTCCAATACCTTCACATGAACTAAAAATGATTGTATGAAAAAAGATGCATAAAGGTTTTTTTATTTTCTACTTTTGTGTTCTGCAGAAGCAGCGAGTTGCAACAATTTGAGGGTGGTTAAATAATGCCAGAAGTTTTTTTAAGGTGCCTTTTTCTATACCTTGCTCTCTTTATATTATGCAGGGTTACCGGTTACCCTATTCACTTACTTAGATTTTCTGAACTCTATTCAGTTGTCCTGGTACAATGATGGCATAGAAATGCCATCTCACGCAACTCACAAATGCAAATGTGACGAATGCTAATGAGATCGCCCCACATTATGGCTGTCACAGTAAATTATCACAAAGTTCTGTGGAGGTTTGCAGTCAAACAAATGAGGCCGGACTAACAGAGGACGCTGATCAGTTAAACTCTAAAGATCAGAAGTTATGATGTCACTTTCTCTTGATTTAGAAGGTCTGTAACAGGCCCCTGATGTTCTGAGAGCTTTGATTGGTTGGAATTCTAGCAGAGCTGCAGTGATTTCTTAACGTAGTCTTTTAATTAGTTGGTTTAGTCAGTTGGACATTTTATCACTGCCTGGGGAACATTTTATCCATTCGTTTACAGCCACATGCGAAAATAGTTACTTGTTCACTGTTCATCATAAGATAAAAAGCACAGCTTAGTGTTTTAAGATCCAGGGAGCGAAAACAATTTTGCAAACTCAGACGATGGTGTAATTATTTCCCGGCATTTGTGCAGAAGCTGAGGAACTGTTAACTAACAACTATTTGTTAAAATTAGTAAATTATGTATATTTCATGCATAGAAAATTTAATTATTATAACTATATTAGCCTTTATATCAGCACCTGTCATACTATAAACCCTCATCCAGTATGAAAAACTATGGCATTCAGAATCTATAGCATTCAGCACTGTGTTGGAATTTAGAATACATTAAGCAGTTAAATGGGCTTCTAAATATTGACCTGTATCAGATATGGATAATAAATCCCCACTTTCTCTTTCTGTGCCACTTAATGGATATTCATATTCATGATATATATTTCGGTCCAGAAAGCACATACTTCCAGCTGTTGAAAATAATTTTCTTTGCCTGTCTATTTATCTATGCATTATAAAGCTCAGGACAGGAAGTGCTCTTTGTCTGACTGAATTGTATGTCTTTTTTCTTTATATTCTTTTTTTGTGTTTTGGGGGAGAGCCAGCGATAATGTTTATTCTCTGCTTAACAGCATGGTAGTGTCGTGCTGTCAGAAGAGGAGGGCGCAAAAGGGCTCCGTCTCAGTGATTCGCTAGCAGAGAAATGCAATTAGCTTACCAGATCCACCGCTAACTGCTTCCATCCGAATCTGCAACACAAGGCACACTGTGACAACAGCATTATATGGCAGGACTACAAATGCATCCCGCGCTCTTCTCCCAGGCGCTATTAGTAATTGTAATGAACGTAATGTATCACAAGTAAGTGCTGGAGGTTAAGACATAAATCCACAAGCTACCAAAAAAGAAAGAATGATAAAACAACAGTAAACAGTGTGTTGCATGAATAATGCAGCTGCCTGCACTGAAATCAAAGCAATATCCAGTTTCTAAATTAGTGTCAACGAACGTCGTTTAAGTCTGGAAGTCTTACACAGCACTCCATTTCTGCCTCCTTCACTTCTCAATAAAAACACTTACTAAAAAGCGTAATAGAGGAACGGGGGAAAAAGAAGAAATTCAAATGAAACTTCTTGAGCGAAAACTTTTTGTACATTTGGTTTGTCTCATACCATGCCCGGCGGCAGGCAGCTTATTAAAATGACCCCCCACCTTCGCTCATGACTTTGCCTGACTTGGTCATTGTGTGTGACTTTCCTTTTTCCGTCTTCACGCCTGTGGCAATGTCATTAATGAAAAGACTTAGAAGAAGAAGACTTTTTATTCATGTGTGTTATTTACAAGAAGATGAAAGGGCATAAACCGTGTCTTGTGTACTGGTGACCGTCGGGCACTCTTACGAGGCTTGTAACTTTTTGCTGGTGTAAGGTTTAATATTATTGCCGTGATGTTGTCCGTAAACAGTGAGTTAGTGTTTTCGTTTATTTCAATATTCAAATCAAACTCGGCTGCCTGGAGGCAAACACAGTATCATTACGTGTACCTCAGGGCAGCTTCACATCTCCTGCAAGGAAATTGTCATCAATAATTTATAAACTCACCAAAATAACCCTAACAGAAGCATAGTCCTAGGCAGGGGTAAAGTTAAAATATTGTTTACATCACCAGCAACAAAACACACCTGAATTTGGTGAAAGCTGCGACTTTCCCAACATGAGCAATGTTGACCATTGGCGACACAATGTGGGCATGTCTAGCGATGCAACGAAGTTTAAAGTTTACGCAAATAAGCAGCAAAGCTTTGCAGCAACTACCTAAACGTGTAAAGACAAAATTGTTTACATGAGACATTTCTTGTGAGATACTGCAACTAATATAGAGAAGTTATTGTTACTCTGAGTTAATGTACATGTTTCTGTATTAACTTACTGGAATATCAGTTTTTAAAAAAATGATGCTTGTAAAATTGTGTCAGAAGTTTGATTCATGCATTGATAATCATTCATCAGGGTCATTTAATAATGCGTTGTGCACCGCCATAGTTTATAAATGCTTTCTTTGCAGAATGTTAGCTTTTTTGGTGCCAAAATTTTGTTTTTACTATCAATACATATTATTTGTGATCAGATTTTCAGCTTTGGCCAACAATTACATTAAATGCCACCTACTAGTGAGCAAAAGTACATTGACCTGGTGACCTCCAATAATTTAAATCACTGTATGTTTGAACAGGGCATTAGGTCTTCTAAAGTTTGTTTCTTCCTCACCTTCATCACCTCTTCTGGCAATTTCATTTTAATTCTCAGACTGGTTAGTTAACAAGTACTAGGTTTTCTCATTAGTGTGCCTGGCACATTCCTTTATGTTTCTTTCTGTAAATTCCGAAACCTCAACGGAAAAGAGAAACGTTGGAAAACGTGTAATCCTTGGATGAGTCAGTGTTTGCAAGTTTTTGATACCACCGACCATACCATAATCATCTCCTGCTGTCTGAGATGAGATCTCATTTGATGACATAAAGAGCATGTAACATCACCTTAGTTGGGTAAACACTATTTCTAGACCTTGTCAAGCAGTGAAGATGTTCTTGAAACGCCCATGGGTGGCTGCTGAGTTAATGACCAGCCTCGTCCTGGAAGAGAGGCCCCAGTGTGGCATCTCAGAACTCAGTCTTGGTGACATTTAAGAAAGGTTGAAATAATTACTGCCATGAAAGCCTCCAAATCAGACAAATTTAACCCAGATGGTATGGAAAGGCTAAGTGGGAAATGCCAGCCCCTAATAAAGTGCCTAATCGCAAAGGTGTTGAAACAGATAGCCAAATAGGCCAGTTTGATGTCTAAGCTCATTAAAGATGTGTCATTTGACCCTTGTTTCTTAATCTCCCTAAAGAATTGCGCCCCACAGACGACTGAGGGAGGTAATAAAGCGTCCAGCCTGATAAAAGGTACATCAAAATACCACCTCTGTTACACCACCACTCATCAAATTAGGCTTCAAATGCTATGCACACTTCCTGGAAACAAAAGTGTGGGTGTATGACAGAGAAATATTGTTAACTTGACTTGCAGCCTTACTTGTATGCCACTAGTTTAAAAAAATTATGTTCTATAGAGATGTTCTGGGTGAAGCTCCAGCACATTTTAGACATGTTCCACTTGTCTGTTGCACATTCACAACATGTTTTTGGGTTCCACATGTCTTTTAATCCTTATCAGATTATGTTTTAGTTAGAAGGTTCCTCCAAGCAGCTCATTGTATAATACTTCCCTTATTATATCTGGCCACCACATCTCATTGCTAATGTGTCTCCTCATCTGCTACATGGCTGGAGATTTATGTTGTGTTGTAAAGGGAAAAAGTACAAAAGTAGGATTTAGTAAAATGCTAAAAACAAGCGCACCCGTCTAACTACTGAATTGTAGTCATCTGGCATTTGAACAGACTTCTTTCTGGCAGTATTTTTGGAAGACGCTGTTATCCAGTTTATAATTACTTTTTTTTTCAAAATATGTCTTCATTTTAATTTTCTGGATTCCCTGTTATGGTTTAATTCAGTTTAATCATCAGAAAAGACTTCTGATGTCTAAAGCTTTAACAAAAGGCTTTAATAATTCATTGAAAATGTATCTGTATTCAAGTGTAAGTATAACTATGACATGAGTTATATTTCATTTATCACAGCACAAAACGTTACATTTTGTGTTCTGTAAGATAAAGTGCTGAACAAAAGAACTACACAGTGTAAATGAAAACATAAATGAAAAACAACATGAATACCTTTTATTAACATTCATTAAAATTCAGTTCAATAGCACTTTTGTAGTTGATATTGCTTTTGTATAGTGATATTGCTTAAAAAATAACAACAATAAAGCTGCTGTGGCCATTTGCTGTGGAGTACAATAAAATGTAGGTTTTGAGTGTGCAGACAAAATATTGATAAACTTAATTATTGGTTTATATTAGCTAATAATTTTGATGATGGGCTTTGTCGTCTGCATTTCAGAATGACCAGAAGAAATGCATTCAGGAAACTTCATAAACATGAAACGCGTGTTCAACCTGGGACGCGCAGGCGGTTGCCGTGGTAACAAACAAGGCGACTAGCTTGTGACAGCGAGTGACCACATCCGAGGTGAACGCAACGTTTTTGTTTTTCAATTGAAAAACAATGATGGTAGTTTATATGTACATATGCAACAAATGTCTCTGAAATGTCTCTGTCAATATTCTCTTTGCTCAGGAAAGTTTCAGCGTGAACACACGTGTGCATTTCCGTGCCTGCTCGTTTCAAGCGCCTATGACAGCGCGTTATTTATTATTTATATCACACACATGTTTTTGCGAAGAGCCATTTAACTAACCTTTTGCATTATATAGCATGTTATAAACGTGCAAAACACATCATAAACGCAATTGTAGACTCACAAAAGTACCGGACTACATGCATCCGGTTTTGGAGAAACCGTGTTTGCGGTACTAATAACATCAATGGTCATCAAAACATTAAACATTACTTATTTAACTTACACACAAAGGTACTATGATCTTACTTTAAGTAATGTAACATTAGCCCCCCACAATTCAAACAATGTCCCTTATTATATATATTGTAAAAATTATTCAGTCGCATAAATCTTTTATGTGCATCTACAAATTTATTTTATAAATAAATGCCATTATAGTGTGTCTCTTTCCTGATAAAAAAGTATCAAGTTCAATCAAGTTCAAGTGAGCCTACAAGTTTATTTACATTCAAGAATTTATTTACATCTTAATGTTTTAATTTAATTTGTTTATGCATTATCCTATAATTCCTATTAAAATGTCCAGATGGAAAACCAGTAGATGTGTAGTAGGATATTGAGAGGAAGGAATATGAATCTTTGAAAGACTTGTTTACAGTGTCAGATTTTTTTCTCCATATTTGCACCTGACAGTGTGACAGGTAAAAATGAGACGTGCTGTGTTTGACTGCATCTGCTGACATCTGCAGATCATACGCTACATCCATAAATTCTGAAGTGCGTTTAGAGTTTTCTGTGGTCACAGTGTCCTAGTGGCCATTCGGTTTTCAGCCTCAGGGCAAGTTTAACCATCCGTCTCTCTCTCCCATCATTTCCCCTTTTCTCTTTCACATATCCCGATTACACCTCTCTCCCGTTCTCCTGGAAGCACGTATTGTTTTCCGTATGCCATCCATATCCCCTGCTGGGCACGGAGTGTCGTCCCCTCACAGCGTATTCAGCGCAATCAGTTGCGTTTTCAGCGCACCGCATGCAGCAAAACACACAAGCAAGACAATGAAGGAAAGAGATGGGAACGGGGGCCATAAATGGGACCAATTTGCCTTCTCCTTCTGTCTTTGTTTTTAATGAGCACATTTTCCCACCAGCAGGTTAAAAATATCAAGTGTTTCTTAAATGATCATATTCACCATTGCCTTGCGGTTCGAGCCTACTTTGCCAGGCTGGTGACATTTTCTCTAGGCACGAGAAGTGACGCCTTCTACGCACACAGACACACACACACACACACACATACACACAACCAAGTATACAATGTGTATAAATGAGATGTGTGCTGGCAGCTGTGTGCTGCTTTTCAGTTTTGGAGAGGAGAAACATAGACTCCAATTGGTTTATCCACCTGCTTCTCTGTATTGAGTTGTTCTTCCACAGTCCCATTCTCTCGTTCCTCTTTCTCTTTATTCTATTTTGGCCACTTTCTTTCTTTACATTCTTTCCTAACTTTATCAGTCACACCTTTTCTTTGTCCCACATTTTATTTTAACCCTTCCGTGCTGTTACTGTAATTTCATCAAGGAAGACGTTTTTCTGAAGTAACATCTTTTGTTGTTTCAGAATCAAGATTTTTATTTAACATAATTTTAATCTATCATTAAATCTATCTGTCATTAAATAATAATGAAAACAAAATAAACCTAGCCATCAAATTTGATTTGTTAATAGAAATGTTTGCTTTGGAAGATGTTCCAGGAAGATGTGTTAATTGCAAAAGGTAATTTTGCAGGTAAATTTAAGCAGAATTTTCAGACTTAAACACAGATGTACTGCAACAAATCATCAGATCTGAAATGTTATTACAGTGAGAGCAACACATGATCTTCAATGGGCACATTATGGAAGAGTTATAACTCTTTATTCCCCTTCATTTTCTACCTCTCATTCTCTCTCTCTGTCTCTCTCTTTATCTCTCTGTATCCTTTCCGGAAGGAGTGAGATGCGGCTGTTGTGATGGACTGTCCACCCTCTGAAGTGCATCTGACAGCCCATGATCAAACACAAAGTCTGGGTATAATTTTGTTTGTCCTGATGCTCAGAGCAGAATCGGACATGATAATGCAGTTCTGATGTCTTTGCCCAGCTATTGGATTACTTAACAGGCAGATAGGATTTCTGACACGCAGGTTAAAAAAAACAACACCATATAAGACACTGTGCGGATAATTGATCTTGTTAAACCATTTATTCCAGATGCCAGAAGTCTAGGGTGGACCTGCGTGGGATTGCCTAAGACTGCAGTTTTAATGCCTCAAAGTACATCTGACTCATACAACTACATTTAAAAGTGAGCATTATAATAACCTACTCGCCCTGAAGGGCAATACTGTGTCATATGTGGCTGTTTGAAACTCATATATAACTAGAACTTTTTTGTGTCAAATTAGACCTACAAATTGCTTTTTTGTGTAATATCTTTGGCATATTTTAAAATCAAATAAACAAACCGGCATTGTTCCTAAGTGTACAACAACAAATGTCATTCAGAATTCCCAGATAACATAAATAAATGACCACAGGTTTCCAAGTTAACCACAAGATTACAAATGAGAGAAGTACTTCCTCATGTGACCAAGGAGTCGTTCACTTTCGCTCGCAAACGAACCGTTGAGTAGCATTCCCATCATGCACTTTGAAATCCTCCCATAGACCTAATACAATAAATGCCACAGCCTTATAAACTCTGGCTGATGGAGCTGATGTGGTCAGGGTCATTACAGGGTATGAATGGGGTGCTGAATAGGTGCCGTTGTTGTTCTGTCACACGCCAGCAGCGGTTATGTTTCCCTCGAGGGTGGGATAAATCTATCACAACATCTGTTTTGATCAGCATAAGAGATTTCACACTGAATATATCACAGTCTTCTGTCAGGCAGCGTCATGGTTACAAGAAGCCCAATTAGAGTCACTAAAAGCCCTTTATCCTTTATGCATAGCTATAGTGAGATGAATGACATCATTTCTTTTGGATTACATTTCACACTATATCCATTCTGACTAAGTCACTCTCTGTTCTTGTCTCGCAGGAGGATGTAGTTCTTCAAACCAGAGGGCCGTGACGTGTCGTCGGTCTGCGAGACAGCTCGCTGCTGAGGTGCGGTCTCATATATGCATCCTCACGGAGGGGTTGGCTCTGTATCAACAGACTGGGGCTTTCTCTCCCTGTCTGCCCACGTTGTAGTGAAGCCCCGTGGCTGGTAAGAAACAGCTTAGAGCTTTATGTTGAGCAAATAATCATTAAAAGCAAATGAAAAGCAACTGCGAAGGCCAGGCGTGGACCCATGTGACAGTCATTGAGAGTAGTGAAGAATATATTATACAAATACACAGGATGAAGAGAAGATCTACAGTATCTTCATGAAAGATGCTTTAGGTTTAAGTCCATAGCAAACCTGTCAGATTGAAGAACCCAGTCAGGTGTACACAGAATACACAGAAATGCACAATGGAGCATTTGATGTACCAAATATCAGCTCTGTGCCTGTGTGGAGACTCTGATGATAGTCTATTCCTACGGGTTGTGGTTTCACCCCCGTACTGGAGTTAATAGAGGTCACTGCAGTGTGGTCAGGAGACTGAGCCTCCATTTTTCCACCCACTGAGTGATAGCCGATGCTGAACTCACTTCCACTCTGGATATGAGCTCCATCTCACCCACACCTGCATTGACATCATTGTCCTTAATCTTTGAATTAGACTCAACTAAGAGTTTATTAGTGTGAATTTTCCATTAAGGGTAATTAAAGGAAATTCCTTGTTGTTGAGTCAACAAAGAATTATCATCTCACCCTCAGGTTGTTACAGACCTGCGTGCTCTTATTTTTTTATTAAACGCTAAAGGAGAAACCATATTCATATCTGACCTCACTGTGCCCTGCTTTTAGCTGTGAATAATCGAATTCAGAAAGTGTTCACGCAGAAGTTTTTGTTAAAGAATTCTCACATAACTCCTTTCTGTATAACACACTATTCACAGTGAATACGTCTATCAAACTTATAAAGGTAGTACATGCAATTTCTGCACAATATTCATTATCTTTGTGTCAGGAACAAGCTGAAAATTAAGTCATTAATCTTTCAAAATCGTTCTTTCTAATAGAACAGGAACCACTGCCAGTAAATCAGAATAAGCTGTGAGTGAATCATTTCTTTTACAGTTTTAGTCAATGAACCAATTAATCCGGTTCACAAACTGAATCTATTTCTGACCTGATTCTCACTGATCCGTTCAGCTATTACCAAAAATTTTGGTCTGTGTAATCTGTGTGAAATTCTCCCTTTGTAACAGCATACAAGTTTCCAATAATGTGTAACAGTGACTAAACAATAACAAAACTTTAATTTTTGTTTAGTTTTAGATGAACTACGTCTTTTACCACATCTGTAGTATGAACTAAAAAAATGGTGTTCAGATAAAGTTAATGAATAACTTTAAAAAAGCTTTACTGCAGTGGTTTGCATTTAATTTATTTTCTCAGGAGGTGATTAAATAATTGGCCATGTACATGTCTCACCTCACTGTGAATGAACTCTAATTCAGAGTGTTTGTGGAGTTTGTCTGTTATCTTGACTGCAGCCTCCAACCTTAAGGAATTCTGCCTGTTCGTTAGGATATTTTATAATGCCACATTTTCTCTCTGTTGTTTCTTCTTTGTTAAAGTCACATAATCCCTGCAAATTAACCATAACAAAACTCCCAATTGTCTGACATAATTAGTCCTGGATGGCCCTGCATGCTTACATAAACTCATAATTACCTTGAAAACACAGAACCAATTGGTCACCCATTTAATTAGGTACAATATAATTTTCAAGCCCTTATTGCTTTAGCAAAGGCAGCTAAAATGGTGATAGTGTCAGTAAAATTCCTGCATGTTCAATATATAGTAAAATTCCAGCATGTTGTGATGTCCTAAAACAAAAGTTCTTTTGAAAAAAAAGAACGTTCAAATTTGCAAAGGAAAAAGTTTCAAATTTAATGTATTAACACACAGCCAGCTTTTAACCAGTGTAGTTTCTTTTGCAGATGGAGTTTTTAGATACTTAAACAAACCATTTTTACCCTGTAGCGTCGTCTGCCCTCATTAAACATAACAATTACTTTTGTGTGTCAAATCAACATCCAATTCATGCAGTGTGACATTATCGTCTGTGTTTTACTGAGCAGGAAGCGAGTTAAGGAACAATTAGTGACATGATGGGAGGAGATATTTAATGCCTAATCTTCCTTTTTTGCAAAACACAAAGAGGGAACAGGCCCACCGTTGGCAGCTGTGACATGAGTTCTGCTGAGGTTGTAAAGCGATCGCAGAAGGAAGGAAGGGGTTCGAGAATAAAAGATTAGCTTGAAGAACCATAAAGCTCAGCCCAGCCTGCTGACTCGGGCTGAAATATTACCAGAGTCTGACACAGATTTTGTTTACAGTAATTAACATTATTTCCTTTTTCTTTAGTTTTATTTTGGGGAAGGGGTGCGGAATGAATGTGGGCAGCCATCTGGAAGTTCATTCAGCCTGTTGTATCTGCCCATGTGAGCTGTACATGCATTATGACTGTACAATATGGTCTGATTGAATGAAGGTGTATGAATGTGGTACAATGTCTATTATGAATGATTACACCTGCCAGCTCCTACAATGGCAACTGAAAGCGCTGGAGATTACAGTAGAGACTTGGCTGACTCATGAGAATGAAAAAATACCACACATCCGTTTTTTATTTTGAAACTTTTTGTTGGGGTTGTAGACAAATGAGAAATTATTTTTAAGGCACATTTTGTGGCAATTTGGTCTTTATTCTGATTGGACAATGGAGAGTTGAAACAGGAAGTGGGGGGGAAAGGATTGGGAAAAGAGTTTGAAATATGACTTGGGTACAGCGTGTTGTTTTAGCATGTTGCCCACATGGTTAAACGCTTTAAATCTTTCAAAATAAATCTGTGTTTCAGTCCGTTTTAACTGCTGTTTGTGTGCGTGACATACCACATGCCATACTCATATGCTTTCCTGAATTATTTAGCGCATCTAAACTTTAAAAGGATATTGTCTTTATTTATGCTCATCAATATTCATATTATGTCTTATTCAAAGTTAATAGCTGTTTAGCATAGACAAACACAGTGATCTCCCTCAAGGACGCAGTGTGGAGTCTGGCACAGGTATCAGAGCAGCTTTCTCTGTGTCAGGTGTGCCATTGAATCAAACTTTCAAAGGGTGAAGCTTGAAGACAACACTCACTGCAGATGAGAGAACTGCCCTAACAACTGTCTTCCAAGCTGAAGGCTCTCTTTGGAGAATGCTTTGGCAAATGCAGACAGAAATACGCACCGTGAGATGTAGGGCCTTCAGACAGGATCAAATACAAAGCTTAACGATGGGGACGATTTTGATGTTTTTTCTGGCTTGCCCAACAGGAAAATGTTTGCTTCCAATTAAAATGGACCGTACAGGTTTAGAGTTGGTAACTTAACACGGTCTTTGTAAATTCCTTTGTTGTGAAATGTAGAGGAAACCTTAAAATGTTAGTTTACCTACAAATGAAACTTCTTTCATCATTTACATGATGACATACTTTCAGTGGAACAGAAGATATTTTGTAGAAACACACAAAAACATCATAAAAGCATAAGGAAAAATAGTCTGTACAAAATCCAAGTCTTGTGGGGCCATGTGATACCTTTGTAAGGAACACACTACAACTGATGTTTTACACTGGAAATCTTCTTTCCCGCCATTGTTCTCAAATCTCATTGCTGCTGGTGAAACGTAATTTGTTATGCTAGTACTGATGTCTTCAGTGTCAAACATTATCCTTATGTATTCCATACAGAGGATGTGGAAGTGACAGTAAAAAAATGAGACATTTTCATTTTTGAGTGACTTATTCTTATTATAAAGCTGTTGATTCTTTGACCCTTAAAGTGGTCTGATCAAACTCCCAAGAGTACTTTGTGTATCACAGAAACGTTACTTTAAAAATAATGCTATTTTGTTTCTGTTCTGTGGACATGCATTTAAATTATATGTGTTATATAAGCCATATGCGTTCAGTATATTTGAACATACAGTCCTTTCATGTTGATGATCAATTAAAACTTCAATGTAACTGGGTAATATTCTCTAGAGTGGTATGGTTGTGGGTTGGTGGTGAATAATTCCTAGGGGGGAAAAGTTTTCTTTAAATGCATTTTATTGTTTTTGTTCTTTGAAAGAAAACCGTCCTTTTGAAGTGACATTATCTCACTGACATTTACAGACACGTGTGCTACAATTTCAGGTGTCATAAAAGCTTTCCTAACACAAAATTAGAAGATGTTGTGAGCTGAAGTTCGTCCACCCCTGTGACTTCCCAAAGGTTGTTGTGCTGCCCTTGATATTTCACTTAAAAGTTTTTCTGCATATTTTAAACCTCCTTGTCAGGTTGCTCACCATTAAGTGATCTTCAGGTCTGTCCCTAGTATACTTAAGATGATGCCCCTGTGCCTTTATACTGGTGATAAATATATCTCCTTCATCTAAATGTTTCCCAAGTATAAATACTAAGTAAATGTTTTGGATTACATGCCATCTGTTTCTTAAAGACCATAGAGATGTTACACCTTTTCTGCAACATTTTGTTATTGTCTCAAGTGTGTATTCTAACGAAGAACACTGTGTCCTTTTTCAAGCTTTGCAGACTAGAAAATGAGGTTCATACGGATGTTCTTGATGCCATTTGCGACTGATGAAGGTCAATTTGAAGGTATGAGCTTCATGGCAAATCGTAGTCACATTTCCAGATAGTTCTGTTCTTAAGGTATTTGTTATATCTATTGCATAGTTGTCCATCATGTTCTGTAATTTTGGTTCAGTCCTTAAATCGATTTCATGTAGATTTAGAATGATTTCAGTGATGTTTCATTTTAAAAGGGTGAAATTATGAAAGATGTTTGATCTGTAAGTCATTCTGTGAACAGTGGCAAGACTATCACAGTTGTATTTGAGCTGTGATTCTCACATTTTTTATAAGTACCACCACAGATTACATCAGAACATTCCAAGACCACCTTGTCACTACAATCATTCAGGTAGGAACTATGCAACACACACATATAATGCCATATTTGAATGGTTGAAACAATGAGTTAATAAATACATAATTTTAAAGTTTATTTGCTCTTTTTATGCCTTGATTGGATAGGAATGTGTAAAGATTGGACAGGAAATGCAGTGCAATGAAACAATTCTGATATTTTGCAATAGATTCAGAATCGTTATAGAAAGAATCGCAATGCATCGAAAACCTGGCTTTTAACACGCCTTGTTAGTAGTTAGTGAGAGTTAAAAAAGTTTATTTTTAAAAGTCCACAGGGCCAAAATTGTCCATGGTTAAAGAAACATCTATATGTAAAATGAACTATATGTACTTTAAGTAGTAACTGACTACAGGGGGTTCAAGCCTCAGTTAGTGGGGTCAGATACTTCCCCAAACCCAATAATTCAACCCCAGAGAAAAAGCTCAGAGCAGTACTACATCAGTACTACAAGTTGGTCTTCCTGCACTGATACCCTTCTCTCTCTGTCTCTCTCTCTCTCTCTCCTCTGTTAAAGGTGCTGAGGGTGATTACAGCTCCTGGGGGTCTGCTGCTGGATGGTTCCCCTGGGGACAGCTGTCCACGCGGGAGCAGCCTCTCTAGAGGGCCCAAATTAGAGGGTATGTGACAGGTGTGGTGAGGGGGGCATGACGGCCGCCAAATTTCTCTGTGTATTAGATACAGAGAGAGAGAGGGAAAGAGACTGAGTAAGAGAGAGAGAGAGAAGGCTGAAATATTTATGATCAACGACTTCACAGGGCAGTGCAGGGCTTCAGCACTGTCCCCCTGGGGAGCGAGTGGACTAAGTCAGTGTGCCCGCCGGTCCAAACTGACAGCTCCCCGATGGGTCATTAGTGAGCATTACCTGAATGTGAACACACACGTGCACACACACACACACACACACATATACGTTATATATGATATACTATATAGTTAAACACTGTCTTCTGCAGTGATTCTGTTTTGACCTCGCTGTTAAAGACAGTGTGGACAGACATTTGTAAGTGCAGTTTGATTTTCATTGTGTCTGTCAAATGTTCACATTGAGATAATGACAAGTGCATTGTGAGTGTAAATGCTCTGAGAAACCAGAGTAGGATTTAGTTTATCTGAAACATGCAAATGTTTATTTCGTCAGCTGGCTTGGATTTGTATCAAATAGATGTCCTCTCTTGACACATATTTTCTCTGTGGTGTTTTGACCACATTCCAGGAAATCTGTTTACTTGGTTGAAAAGTTAGACTTGTTCGCAAACAACACGTTCCTTGGACGTGCGCAACGAAGTGCACGATCACTGTTGCGCAGACACACATGCGCAGACTTTGCCTCTAACTGCCTGAGACTCCCTGCCAACACTTGGCTTCATTGACTGCACCATTCCATTTCCACCCACAAGCTCCATTCTCTCGCTGTGCAAGGAACGACTTGGTGCGCAATTACACACAATTAAGTTCAAGATGCACTTGAGACCATTATGACGCCTAGCTGAACACATTTTAAACCACCAGGTTCCCGAACTGTCTACACCCATCTGGGTCGGAGTCCAGGAGAATGTTTAATTTGCCCACAAACAAAGAAACTATATGCTTTAGCTTATCTAGAGATGTGTGTTATCCAGGGAAGCTGCTGTTCTCTTTGTCTCTGGGTTGTGAGGTCTTCTGATGACTCCCTCTTCCTCTGGCCATGCCTCTGTGCCAGTTGCGCTCTTTAGCAAGTGACCCTCAAGTCTGCCAGTCTCCCTCACATTCCCAGTGGTGCGTTGCCAGTTGGCATGCCTGGGCGAAGGCAACATATTGCAGCACCGAATGTTCTCAAGTAGACTCGGTACATTGGACATTAATCAGATAGCTCTGTGCTCCCCTGTCCGTGTTTGGACGCTGAAGTGCCAGAAATCACGGCCAGTCAGTTTAAAGTGAGAGCAATTGCTCTTTAGAAAGCCAAGAGTAGGAAGCGTATTTCCTACTGAGGGAAGTTGGTGCAGTTGGTTGTCTTGACTGATTATTTGGTGCCCTCTCCCTAAACCGTTTCCATTAAGCAGGGTCAAAGGTTACAGTAATGGCAGCTTTTTCCTTGTACGTTTGAGTGATTAATTGTGCTGATTGATGTCATCCTCAGATTAGATTTTCTGTTTTTGTGTGTTCTGTCTGCTTTTTTTGGAGAGAGAGAGCTAAACAATCAAGTTAAGCGAGATGAAAGGAAACATCCATATTAATATTTCAACTTAAAACGCTCATAATGCTCTCTCCAAACACACCCCATTTGGTAATGTCAACTGGGAGGCTATCTGTAGCTCATTTATTTGTTCCTTGTGGGAGGAGGAGGGAGCGGCCGCTGTATGTACATGGATAATATGATTGATTCGCATCGTCTACACCAATTTCCCCTCCAGTCCGTAGCTCAATTGGTGTGTGTGTGACCCCCCCACACTGCCTCCCAAATGATAAGTGAAGGCATTAGAGTAAAGAAGGCAATCTGCGCTCAGGGTTCGGTTAGTGAGGTCAAGTCATCTGCCGACTCATTTATCAACTTTATTTTGCTTATTTTTTAGTTAAGGCTAGCTCAGTTAAAAAAATGGAAGTTATGCCTTATCGCTTTATTTTAGGCATTTGTTTTTGTACCTCAACATATACAGATGTATGCCATTATATGTATGCAAGAATGCATTGTCGACTAATAGTTTAGACATCTGGATGCGAGATGCGTTGATGCCAGAAAAATGTTTTTTAGATGGGGCAAAGCAGAAGCTGAAATGAATCCTGCAGCTATCTTTCCTTAATGTTTTTCTAAAACATTAACGCATATTGAACTTTTCAACTTTTGCTAGACTTAGCCTGTACTATGCAAATTGCACAGAAATGCTTGAAAACTAAGACGATAAACCCACCAAATTCCATCTGATGCCACATGACTGTGTGTGTGTCCATGTAAGCACTTGGCTTATACTTGTGCGGGTTTTTGTGCCGGGCCTCTCTAATCTAAGATTTATTGACCATTAGTGAACTCAGAAAGTCATTACAGTTCATTCTGCTTGGGGCCTGACGTTTTATTAGGACAAATTTCCCCGCTGAGAACGTGCACCAGCGCTGAACTGCTCGTGCTTCCCGCCGCGCGAGGTCACGTGACCCGCGGCTCTCCTTTCCTCTTCCCCTCGCGCACTACACTAAAAGCACAATGTTACTGAACACCAGTCCATTATCAGAGTGCGGGACCCGCCATCATGAGGGATAGTGGGAAGAAAATGCCATCTCACCCCCCGTGACTAATTATGTGAAGATGCAAATTGTTTTGCCACGCTCCCTCTCTCCCTGATCATTATATACAGCTTTGATTTGTGTTTTTCACCCGGAGAGGTGATGCAGAAGTTGCGTGAGTGTGTGAGACTAAAGTTTACTAAAAGGGGTGATTAAACAACTAATGTTTTATCCCTTTTAAAAAAGAAAGTTTAAGTAAAATTACAGAGACATTTTGTATGTTTTTGTTTTTACTTTGACTTTTCTTTTTTTTATTCTAGCAAACTCATTGCTCTTGGCAGGCCTTCCGGGGGCTGTGAAGAACTCTGATAATAATGAGTGCAGGCAGGGATGGTATAAGAAGAAAGAGACAATGAACTAGAGAAATATACATATGGATATATATAGTATATTATTATAATATCTAGTTTGTTGTCTCTTTCTATATATATATATCATTTAGCCTCATTCAGTGCCTGTTGATTTCCATGTTTATGTTGGTTTTTCAGCTAGACTTTCACTTAGAATTAGTGCATGTTTTTTAGGTTAAAATCATTATGACAAATATGGCATAGAAATCTGGACGAGAACTTTCGCAACCAAATCATGTCTCCTTACCTTTAAATTTCAGCTTTGTGAGTTGCTTATTTGACCTTTCAAGCTTTAAGACATTGCAAAAACATAAATAGTCAGAGCAGGTGTAAAGCAGTCATGTATGTTTAAACCTACTTTAGATGGATATTATTTAGGTAAAAGACCACAAATCTTAGCTTGATCTATCTGCATAGATAAGCAGGAAGCTCCAGTAGAAATCAACTTCCTTAAATTCTGGCCATAAAATAGCCAATGGGCAGTGTATATTTTTCCAAGATCGATAGGACAATGTGTACAAAGAACAGACATAAAAGGCAGTGAGTCAGGCAGTGTAACAGTGTTAAGAGTACGTTCAATGAGCACAAACGAGGACCTGCATTGTAAACGAAAATGGATGCCAACAGCGTTTGGCCCAACAGGGCAAAATGAGCATTGTGCGCTTTTTCTTCGCATGTCTGTGTGCGTGGGGGGGTGGGTTGAGTTACTGTCACTGTCTGCTTGACTTTATGCCATCTTTCCTCTCCATTTGGGCAGACAGTTCACTTTATGAAACCATCATTCTGCCTCCTATCCTCTGTGTCTTTAGTGCCATGGGGGAAAAGGGAGAATTCCATTTTAGTCATGTCACCCATTCCTCTTAGTGAGAGTGTGTGAGGGAGAGAGAGAGACGGAGAGGGTACGGAAGCTCCAAATGGAACTCTTCAGTCATTCTGAGTGATGTAGTCAGCTTCTGGAAATATTACATGTTCATCTGCGCTTGTATTTAGACATTTGTATGCACTGCACACATTCACTCATTGACCCTTTACATGTTGTAGCACACGTCTGTGAATCTGCTTGTGTATCGCAGATGTTGCTGCTAGGCGGTATATAAAGAGCTTCAGCTCTCTTGCCTTTCATTTCTGCTATCGGTATCCTATATAATGCAACCAAATAAAGTATTTATGTAAAAAATAATCGTTGAACAAAATTCAAATTCACAACCTCATGCTGCCCTTCAAGACTGAAAACCTGGAATACGAGTTATGCGCAACAAATTTCTATGTTTTGTAAGCAGGTCTTTTGTATGTGTTTTATAAATATAGAGTTTTACTCAAGATGCCTTCAAAGGAGATACCAAACATGAATATAACCGATGCCCATTACATGTGTGGTTTGATATCTAAACATTGCGTTTCGAGAGAACTTTTAGCTATCAAAGTCAAAGACAGTGGGCCTCCAACATACACAATGACATTTTTTTTTTCTTCTTCTAACTGAAAATTGAATATTAAAATAGAATAAAATGGCAAATATATATCTAAGTATCTAAGTTAGCTGATTACCTTTAAAGTCCATAGATATCACCTTCATGTTCATACTGCTGTTAACACTTTCTCTGATAAGCAGATATGGTGAGACCTGTTTTCTTGTTTGTTGTGATGTTTGGCATAAAGCCTATTGCCCTGTTGTGCATCTGTGTCTGTGCTATCGATGGTCCCTTGCCTGCTTTTTGTTTTTACGCCCAGGTTCCAGTGGCATCTTTAGGCCAATAAAATGGGATTTCCCTCCAATTAAAGGCCATCTGCCCGCATGCCTCTGTAGGGGCATGGTGTGCTGTATACATCCACCCTGGGGCAAGTCAACTATCTTTTCCTTTCACACCCAACCACCATCAGTCTGCTGTTTGCTTCCTTTTTTAGCCAGCATTGCACCAATGTTTTGCCAACATCCCCCTGATGTTTCCCACACTCTCGCTCCCTGTTTACCACGCTTGGTTACTCTGGCCGTGGCCTCTGATAGAAACCTGACCTTGTTAATTGCTCTGGACCCTGTTGAGCATGTGTTCGGCCACTGTCAGAGGCATGACTAATAAGAGAAAGCAGATCGGAGCCGGAGAGATGGCCAACAGTATGGTGTCTCTGCCTAATGTGGGGGCAGAGAAGAACATAGAAGGGAGGCTGAGCTTGAAAGACCACAAACTGCTTTTAATTGCCACATGCAAACTTACCAATAAAGCAGTGATTCAAATCTGCCAACCAAAATTATATTTAATACCGAAGCCTGGTAATATAGTGAATGGAGGTCCTCAGTGGCGCCCTGTAAATTTTGCTGACCCCTCCCACAAACAGTGATGTCATAAACGATCTTTTATAATAGGATATTATATAAGATAGGATATAATAGGATATATCAAATAGTTTTTATATATTTGGTGTAGTCAAAGATATATTTTTCTCTGTTTTAATTAACCTTCTCATGCCTGTTCTGTGTGCTGCCAAAAGTTTTTTTTTACTTTATTGAAAGTATAATGTGGACATTTGAATTTTCAGCTAATCAGTAAACATGTCTGTGATAAAGAAGGAAGCCAATAAATACTTTATTCTAAAATCTTAACTTTGCATTACAGAAAAGCAGCTGACCAGGCAAAAGCCACATAGCATTTCATAGTGCCAAGATACGGCAGCTCTGTCTCTTAAACTAGATGTAAATTTTCCATATTTGCTGCTTAGCTGTAGCTTCTATGCATTGTAGAAACAGCTCCAAATAGGCAAACGTAACCATAATATAATTAGCTCATAACGCTGTGAGGGGGCTGCGGGGGTATACCGTATTCTATTGGAAGTCTAACCTTGACAGGTGTTGGGGTCATTTGGATTGTCAGACAAGATGTCTCTTTGGAGACCTTGATGCATGTTGCATTGTTATGCTCATATCTTTACCAGCATCCCATAATGCACTTGCACAGGTTTAATGATTACATGGATAAAGGCATCTTAATGGTTTGTACCCCACACAATTAGACCGGAAAGCACCGCTGTGGTTTTATCATCACAAGTAATGCGCTACTGCTCATTTGATGGTTAATAATCGACCATAAATCATGCTTGTGGCAGTCTGAACTCAACCCGTGCACCGTAAACAACTCAACCTCAACTCATTTTGTTTTCCGTCTGCCAAACGTTCCACTCGGCCCCCATCATTCAAAGAAAGACTTTTTAAAGCTTAAGAAACACCACTTTAGATAACTCGCCACTCCAGGTGGCCCCGCTTTCATTAACACCAATATACAGAATGCAGGGAAGTGAGAGGGAGCGAAAATTAGAAAAAATGAAGCCAGACATAGAAAGAAAACTTGTTTTCTTTTGGTTTTCAATTTTCTCATTATCAGCGAGATAAATCAATGGCAACTTTGCGAGTTTAGAGACCATAACGAGGAGGAAAAGCCACCGTCCGCGTTTCATCGGCCACTTTTCCGATAATGAGCCACCCAGTATGTGTACCTCTGCTGCCAAGTGATTGTATGTGGACGTCTTTTAGCAAGACTACTGCTTTCTGGCTGGGCGAAGCCATACCCAAGTTTCTCCAATTACTGAGACCCTCCAGCACCAGTGACTTCACTGCCATAGTGGAGCAGTTCTTTTGACAGCATGTCAGTTATAATGTCAGCCCTTGTCACTGTCATTCTGATAACTACCCCTGACGCGCTCGCCTCACCAAAACGCTTCTAGAATGTTCTCATCATCTAACATTCACCACAGCAGATCCTTCAAATTGAACAGGTATATTCCGTGCCTTTATGGGGCATGGCTACCTGATTGGAGCATGGCAGCATGCGGTGACATAGATATAATTGGCCGTATATGTTCAGATAATGTTTAGAGCCTCAGGCAGCATTCATATTGATTCAGATTGATTGAGCCATAGATTAACTTGTTATGACTCTTGGCCTATTACTGTGAATTCATTGTCAGCCCGGGTCACAGCAATTTGGAAATGTGTAATTGCAGAAAATGTAGATTTCGTAATCGCATTTCAAATTCCTCTAATGGTTTTCGGGTTTGTTCACGTGCAGACGCATTTTCTGCTGCATCCATCAGAAGTTCTGACCGAAGCAGAGATTAGCGCCCAACAACATTGAATATGGAATAAGCTGATAAGCTGATGGGCAGACAGACTCTCCGGTGTTGATTTGTGCATTGTCCGTTTCAAAAGCAGTGCTATTATGTGTAATCCCCCTCACTTCGTCGCCATTGATCCGACCCAGCCATTCGCTCGGTGGGCATGACAATGTGACGAGAAGGTTCGCTCTCTGATGGTGAGACTGTGATCCTTAGGAAACAATTCCATCTATCTTCAGTAAAGCACAAATTCCCTATCACACACCAGTCAAATTATCATCCATATCAAGAGGCTTTCTGTCAGATAATGTCATTTTGTGAGGCCAGACGCTAGTGAGTGAAAAGACATGAAAGGCTCCTGGTCCCTGCAGACAAGGGCAGCAAAGGATGAATATTTCTGATATCTTCAAATCTCTTTTTTTCTGGCCCTTTTTCTTTCTGTTTTTAAGGTGTGCAAGAGGATCATGCAAATGTCTCATTCTGTCCTCATTAAGGGTGCGAGCCTTGCCACTTTCATCCCTTTGAATAATGTTGATATAACCGTGCTGTTGAAGAATGCTTCAGTTCTGCATATTGTTTGAAAGTGTACGGGAGAGCGGAGATAATTGTAATGGTCAATAAATGTAGTGTTAGTAATAATTTGCGATTTATTCGATTGCAAACTGTTTTGGTATTAACATTTTTTACACTTGCAGATATAGATATAAAATAAAACATAATAACACAATTTTAATAATTGAGTGAAGTAAATGTTTTCATTATGGCATATTGTGTTTTAGGTTGTTATTATAAATGGTTATCTCTCCCTAAAGATATAAATGCAGTGGTTATGTTAGGACAGTAAAAATACATTATCAGATACCCCCATTACAATTACACAGCATAGCTGATATTAGTTAAACATATGCTTAAACTGTAGCTTAATTTTTTTACATTCATTTTTTCCAACGTGAAATCGATGATGTATTTATATTGTTGTATAAAATATTACAATCATAATTTTTAAATAAAGTATCACACTTAAAATCATCTTGTCCTGCACAAATCTTGGTTCTGGTGATGCTACATATTGGTACAAATTGGCAACACTTTAGTATGGGGAACAATTAACAATTTTAACAAGCTGCCTATTAGTTTGTATTGTGGTTGTTTATTAGTAACTAAAAAGCACATATTAATGCCCTATTCTGCACCATAATGTACATTCCTTAATCCTACTAACCTACCTGCACTTAAACACTACAACTTAATAACCTTACAAATAACCTACAATAACCTTACAAATGTTTATTGTGCCACAATATGTTGTTTTTGGTGATTATGTGTTTGCCATACTTTGCATCTGCAAGCAGTACTGTTGCTCATGTGATATTGAAAAAAATCAGTATTATCTGAATTTTATGTAATGGTATTGTTTAATTTTATTTAATTTAATTTTGAAATTAGCAGCAGGTTTTTATGGGCACTGCCTCTGACGTTTCATTTTCAAGGCCAGGTGCAAAACTACACCGGGAGACAGAAAAAATATGCCTGTTTTGTTATGTATCTTTGTTAACAGTTCAGGCTATATTTGCAGTTACACCTTCTCCTGCCATAAACTGTCAGTGTCCCAAACACAAAAAGGAGGTTTGTATTTAAACTGACCCAGTATTTTATGTCCTTGCTTTTTCTCTCGTGTCCTGAAGCTTTTTTACTGTGTATGAGGACATTTTGATTTGCCTGCCTGTCTGACTCTCATCTGTTCCATTTCCGAATCTTAAAATAGGAGAGACACTCTTTATATAATGACTGATGCTACTGTCAAACCATTTTCTATTGTACGCAGCAGAAACGGGAAGAATGGAACAATGTAATACTTTTAAGTTTAGTAACATTCAGAGCCTGAGTGAGGCTGTGAGTCGTGAATTAGAACACACCCTTGTTACTTTGTAGCAGGGAAATTATCCTCTAATTGGTTCTATTATTCTGTAATTGTCACTTTAGTGCTGGTCCACTAAGCTTAGTATGAAAGCTATAACCAACGCAAATTTTTTATCTGAATCATTACTCCCATACTAATCTGGCTTTCTGTGTTCCTCCCAAAGGCTTGTTTTTTTATGTTAAAGACATATTTCATAAATTCCTTAAATTTTTCCTATTTTTTTTATTTAAGTCTAGATTTGAAAAGTTTCTATTCTGCTTTTGAGGATCTTAAATATTCTGAATGCATTCAGCGCTTGAAGATTGGTGGTTCTAAGAGAAAAAAGTTCTTATTCAGAAGACTTCTACTACATTTAGTATAAGGCAGTAATGTATAAATCATTTAAAGTGAATATTCATCAGGTCAGCATGACAGACAGAAACATCAAGTTGAGACTTTAGATACTTTTCACCTGCATGCACTTGTACAAGCGCACGGAGCGGTTCGGTGGTGTGAAATGTGTGTTTGTGTGTATTTTGCATGCATGTGGAGTGATGACTGTGCCCATTCATGCTTGAATGACTTCCTCAGGTTCAGAGCAGAAACCCACATCGGCTAGGGATTAATTGTTGTGTATTATGCAAAGGATGTGAATTCTTTTGTAGGGAATAAAATATGCCTATTTCTCACTTTTTCCAGTCTGTTTCACAATGTTCCCCACCTAAAATTATTTATACTTACAGGCTGATTGAAGTCGTCTGCTCGATTGCCTCAAACTTAATATTTTAATTAAATTTTTACCTTTTACCAAACTTACAATTTTGAGTTCACTACAAAACTCTCAGCTGCACTTTATGTAAAACGTGCGTGTTTTTGCAAGCACACAGTATTGTTGGTGTGGCTCGGAATTTGCCGGTTTTATTTACTTTCCTCACTCTTCCCCGTGGCCTCTCACCTCCTCCTGTGCCATCAGCTCCGTATATGAACCGGCAGTTTTATCTGTCCATAATGATTCCTGCATCCAGAGTTTCAAATGAACGCATCAGCGAGCCGACGCAGCCCGCTAGCTGCGTACCATGCAAGGGACCAAATTAAAGCGCCTTCTCTCTCAGCAGGGCAAGTTTGTCACGTCAGCTGATTATAAAAAGCTCACATCATACTCCTCACTTATTTCCTGGCCCTTTGATCCCCGGAGCTCTGGGCAGGGTGTGTTGGGAGCGGATAAGGAAAAACAGAGAGAAAGAAGTGCAGAGACTGCAGAGGTCCAGAGCATTTTTCTGTAAGGCCGAGGCTGGCTGGGAAAGGTCACTGGGATTGTGATGAAGGGGGCTGCATGCAGAGGGGTTGCTGGGTAATTGGAGCTCTCAGCACATTGGCGCTAGCCCACGTTGCCTTGTTGTCAAAGAGGTCTCAACAGTAGACACTCTGCAGAGCGGAGTCGGGGAGGGAACGTTTGTCAAAGAGACCAGTGACCATGACTGCTGTTTTTTAAGTATACCACACATGACTCAAACTCACAGTGCTGTCCATGGCTATGTGTGGACACCAGGAGTGGGTCAGCACATTGGTATGCACTGTGATTTTCTTGTAGTGACTGGCAGGAAAGAATAGTGCAACTCCGGTTTGGCCTAGTGAAGTAGACAATGTATTATTGAGACAAGTGTAAATTAGTTTTAAGTGTGTGAAATTTACTGTTAATTAGAAATGGAACATTGCAAATCCAAAGGAATGACCACTCGACTAGTTATTCTAAACTAAAGAATAATTATGCACATTGAAGTGACAGTGAAGGCAGAAGGTATTTTATGGCAACTATTTAGACTGCATGTTTATTTCTGTCAATCGTGACTAATCCCTCCTGCAGGACTAGTCCTCTGCCCACACTGCGGTCAAAATGGAAACTGGCAAACTAAAATTACTCACATATTGTGTGTGTGACTGTGTTTATGTTCTAATTCAGAAATATGTTCCGGCTATATATGAGGCACTGGCTGTACACGTCATAAATATATTTTTAAAGGATTTTCCTAAACTATCTGATACTAAAAGGGAGAGAATTCAGGTGCACAGACACATTAGCCTTTAATTTTTAAGTTAGTCTGAAGAATGATAATGTTTTATGTTTATATATGACACATATATGTTTCTTAAGATCTTAAGTCTTTCAATCTGAAGGTGTTTTCTTAAATGTTTGAAATGTGTGTAGACATTAATATAATTATGCCAACTTCAAATAATTTCTGTCATTGAAAAATTAATGATATTAATAATGAATAAGTGATCTAAACTTTTAACCAGTAGTGTATGCACATACACACACACACACACACGTGTAAATCAAGTTATACTTGCAGACACCTATTAGTTTGGTTCGTACAAATTAACATGTTTATACTATGTTCCTACAGTACACGTGTAAATATTGTTTTAGAAATTGCATTCAGACTCATCAAGGTTTTTGAGACATTTTCAAGAAAAAAACATTTCCCCCTTTATGTAAAGTGGTAATTTGCATTATAATGTCATTAGAAATTCAAATGTAATATGAATTGAATATGAATCAATGCAATTCTAGATTACAGAATCTTAAACGGTTGTCTACCGCAGGTTTCCCAAAGCTCCGGTAAGCCCCTTACTGATGCAGAAAGCTGCGTGGATGTCAGTGCATCTTAAAACAGGAATGAACTAGATGACGCTTAATGTGTGCCAGAGAGATTTGTCTCTCTAATCTGTGTATTTCAACATCCTCATTCATATTAAAAGATGCCTCAGGGATCCACACTGAGATTTGAATTCATAAAGAAAGTGCCACCGGGGCAGAGTTGGTCGGACCCTGTTTAAATCCCACTTTTCACCAGATGTGAAATTATTAATTGCAGCTATTAGTCTCTTCCATTGTGTTATTTTGGATCACACAAGAGCCTTGTGGCTCTAATTGTTTGTGCATCTGTTTGAATGTTTATTTGTGCAAAGTCAAAAATAGGATGTATTTTGTTTCCAATGAGAAAATATAGATTTGTTTTTTATTGCTAATTGTTATGTGATAAAATTGGACCAATGCCACAGTTCCATCAAGACCTTTGCTTGACGTTTTTCATGTGTTTATGCAACCATGCACACGTTCTGAGCCTATTAATAGTATTTTAGTAGTAACATTTTCACAAAGCATTGTTTTAACTTTAAGTGACAGCTGGTCTCATGGGGCCCATTTCTGTTTGTCTTAGAAAACTTCTTAAATCCACATTCAAGTTAAAAGTGTATGTAGCTTATATGCACAAGTTTGCAGTGTTAGTTCTCAGTGCCCTACTTAGAGACCTAGGGATGAAGAATTTGAAGCGACTTTGCCATTCCTGACAGAATCCATAGGAATTGTGTGCTGATTGTTAGGGAAGTCGCTCCGGTGGAGACGGGGGGCAGGTGAAACATCACTAGAGGGAGCTCTAAACAGAACCTGGTGATTAAAGAGCACAGACTGAACTTTTATTAAAGAATATCAGATGATACGGCTGCAGGAAACATCTTGCAGTCGGTTACAGCATCTGGCTTTAGTGTGAAGAAAATGCATGAAGATGGCACTATTTGTAAACATCTCTCGTGGATTTTTCTCACTGAGATAACAGGAAGAAAAATGTGTGAATATAAACACACACACACTCTAAGGAAAAATAATTAATGCATCTTGCATTATTCCATTTTCTGGCACGGCTAATATCCGCTCATTTGCAATAACCAACAACGGATGAATCGGTCATTCATTCATTTATAACAATTATCTTTGTTTTGTTTTGCTTAGTGGGGTTGTTTCATCCCAAATTTCATTGGGGTAATAATCAGAATGTTAAATTCAATAGCGGGGGCAGTCATTTGTCTCGAGAATCATTAGGGGAAAATACATCTGCTGAAACTCCTACAAATTTTTCATTTTCGGAATGTGATCATTTTCCATTATAAATTACACTTTACATTTTCACTGTATTCTCAGCGTGCCTGAGGCCACCATTGTTCTGTTTTTTATTGCTGTGCTTCAAAACCTTCTGTCAGGGGTGCAAAGCAATTTGTATTCGATTTTATTTGTGTTTTCTTACAGATACCTAACAGTAATGAACTGTTATATACAGTGCTAATGTGTTGCGCTATGATGAGGCATTGAGGTGGGCTTTTAAAAATAAGATTTTTAAACTTTTAGTTATTTATTGAATGTCATTTGTGTGGCAAATCATTATAATTGCATGTGACCCTGACACACATGACAGCCAAGATTTGCTTTCTTTCGGAAAAAAAAGGGAAGTATATTTATTAGTTAGGGCTATCGGGTGAGTCCCCGGAATACCAACATGGCTGTGCTTACTCTACAAGTCAATAACGAAAAAAAAAAATTTGACAGTTCAAAGAAAGCACCTGCATAAAATAATGCAAATATTGTTTTAGCTTCTCAGTGAACCATAAAATATATTCAGTGCGATTTCATATTCAGGTGTGGAGAGTTATAATTAGCCATAGAGGAAGACTTCCAGTTTTTCCTCTATTACATTGTGGTTCCTCATTGGAAAACACCTCTTTTTCCCTCTTTCTTCGGTGGAAAAATGACACTCCAGTGTCAGTTTATTTACCTCATCTTCAACATGATGACAGCACAGTTAAACAAAGACAGCATATAGACACGATCGGAAGAGAGCGATTAATTATATATACCAAGATGATGGATGGAATGGGGTTTTCCGACCACCGTCTGGCCATCAGGTTAAGATAACTTCACATCCCATAAATATTTATTGGGCTTTATGAGTTAAGTAGTGTTTTCTCCGCAAATCAATTGGGTTCAGTGCCGGTCCAGCCAAGTCAATCACCAAAGTTCTCTTCACTGGGAACAATTTTAAATGTGTTACAACAGTTTCCAAACAAAACCCAGTTTATTTTATTCTTTTCCTGTTAGCTCGGCTTAACAATGCTGATGTCTGGATGCGGTTCAGGCTTTCGTCCCTCCGACTCGCCTTTCTGAACATGATTGGATTAGCATATCTAACGCACCATAAAGAAGACCTGCGCCCGCTGCGGAAACATTGATTTGATGTTGATTTACTGCTGACTGGCCTGCAGTTTTATGTCGGCCCCTTGTCCTCCTTGCTCAGTTTTCCCATATACAAACAGAGCAGAAGTTTCCTCAAGGTCTTATTGCATTTGCTTGTTTGATCAGCTCCCTCTATTTACTGTTTACCCTTCTGAGTTTCACTCTCGTGTCCGACACAAAATCTGCCCTCATGTTTTACTTGCATGGATCAAGATTAGCCAAGTGGGAAGGACAATCCAAAACTATTTATATCGATTACACTGAGGTGCTGGGGTGCAAAAGATGTTTTGCAATGCTTTGAATAATTCAAGCTCTCTGTGGTGTAAATTTTAAACCGGTTGAGTCAGAGACAATCGATAGAAAGACACGAGATAAAAAAGCAATGAAGAATATTGGAGTACAAACGTCCAGGCTATAAAACAATATTACAACATCTAAACACCTTCAGCTGAGCTTTATGCAAGACAAGTGAAAGAGATTGATTTACAATCAGTCCCCATTACTGAACGCCTTTGGCCTTCGGCAGGGGATACCTCCCCTTTATTCTATGTTTTCTTTTTTTAATCTCTTTATGCTTAAATCTTTTACTCATGAAGCATTGATCGACCCTGCACATATCAAAATATGTAAAGCCAAAGGTGATTTTATTTCATTTGTTTTTAATAATTATCTGAGCTTACAGGCTGTTTGTTCAGACTTGCTTTAGGGGAAAGTGTCACGAGTTGTCATCTGGGGGAGCTTATCTCTGTTTTAAGTAGATTTTTGGTCAAATGTCCAATTACACAACTTACAGTAAATATACAGTAAGCCACATAACATTATAATAATGTAAAGATGTTCTATCCTTTGAACTAAAATTTCAACTTTTTTAAATATGTACATATTTTTCTGTATTGTAGATTTTGTAGCAATACAACAAGAATACATTAAAGTGAGGGTAAGTGACAAATTAATTGTAAGGTGGATTTTAAATGAAAAAAACATGTTACAGATTTATTCATTATTACAATACATTGGTCAAAACAATATTTTGTATTTTGATTTGTTCTGGATTTCAATATTGTTTTACTGTTTAAAGGGACGTTTCATTGTATCAGCGTACAGTGATGACAACTGTAGGAACAATCTTTTGTAGCCTTAAGACTTTATATCAGAAATTAATTTTTAATGTTTATAATTAAACACCTTAAAATACCACTGGCTAATAAAATATGAGCCTTTATAGTAAATAATAGATCCAATAACACATGGACATGAAAGCTCTTGTTATAAAGTTTAAATGAGAGACAGATAGTGTGTTCTTTTGGGTTCCGCTGAGTGTGTGTGTGTGTGCGCGTGTTAGTAACAGAGAAGTAGATTCCTTACTGGTGGTCAGTCTGGGACAGACAGGCTGTTAGTAGAGAGAGGCATGTCCTGATTGGGACCCCTGCAGTGAGAGAGAAAGAGCAACAGACTCAGAGAACAGAGAAAACGAGTGCCACAAATCATCAATCTGTTTTTCTTCCTCCTGTGACACTTCTTACAGCCTGTCATATTCTACTTTTCAGTGAAAGACAAAAGTTAATTATTCTCTTTACACTGGACTAGTTATTTTAGCTCCGTTTCTTTCACATATTTCCATATCTTTAATGTGAACCTGTTTCTTTACATTTTGAATTTATTGGTATACCTTAAGTATAAAATTATATCAAAAAATTAACTTTAATTTACATGCATTACTATAAATATATCCTTTAGTACTTTTTTGGTCTTACCAGAGCTAAAAAAAATCTTTAAAATCGCCACTCACTTCCGTTTTAACCTGCGCCAGATCTCGTTTCATGTTTCACAGAGGAAAGAAATAATATGGTGTTGAAATGACATGGAGGTAATTAAATGATCATTTTATTTTTTAGATTAATTATTGAACAAATGTGAAAAAATAAATACCTAATTTTAATAAAAGTAATTTAATTTTTATTATTATTTATTTTATTTTTATTTTTTTTTTATTTAAAAACAAGTAAATTCTCTGACATGGATTTAGAGAAAGTAAGAATAAAATATTTAAACCTTTAAGTTCTACACAGATATCTGTCATAATTACGCTGTATAAATAATGCAGTTATTTTACAGCTGTGAGAGAAACTTCACTCCAGAGGGGAGTAAAGGTGCAGTGGCCCAGGAAAAGACTCTTAGCAGACCTCAGCCCTGATAGAAAGAGAGGGAGCAAGAGAGGAAAAGAGGAGTAGCTGTCAGTGGGTGGCATCAGAGGCAAGGCTAATGATTTGGGGGCGAGAGTGACAGGCCCAGTTTTAGGGGAGAAAAGGGAAAAAGAGTGAAAGCACCGGAAAGATGACACGCCGCCCCAGTGGTGCGCACACAGGACGGTTCTGACAGGAGCTGGAGGTCCTCCAACTCCTGTAGGCTGCACGGCCTGACATCCACTGCTGAGAGGGACTTTGGAGTTCTTAAAGCCCCCCACACACTTGCATCCCTCTCTCTCTCTCTCTCTCTAGCCACTCGTTCAGATGCACACAGTATATGAGTGTATGGAAGACAGAGAAAGAGAGCATGTCTTGACAGCAATTGACTGTTAAAAAGCAGGTTAGTATGTGCAGACTGATGAGTGGCGTTCTGGTGACTGCAGACAACTGCCGTGCAGGTGTGACAGCCAGGACGAGTGGAACTGGCAAGAGTGACATATCAGAGGCAGTTCAGAGCCGTCGTGTCACTAATAGGAAATCAACAAAGGCCGTGGGAAAGTCTGGCCCCAACTGGCTCTAAGTGACCAGCATAATTCAGCACAGGGACATGTAATTTTAATCATTAATCCCTAGGCAAGAGCAGGAAATGTCCACTCAAATAAGCCGTGATGGGTACTCACACTTGTCAGTAGGTTTGGAATTTTTCCCGGAGAAAAATTTTTCCCTGTTGGGGGTATAATTGCATGGTGATGTTTTTACTTGATAATGTGATGGATCCATTCAATATATTAGTGCAGTGTAATTAGAATTATTTTATTAGGCATAGTATTTAAAATTTTAAAATGTAAAAAAAATTCAATTATTTTAAAATAAATTGCAAATGTATTTTTTATCATGTGCATCAAGCTGATATTCTGTAGCTAAGGCTACAGAAGGCAATTTCTAAATGTATTTATATGCAGTGACATCAAAAATTTAAAGAGCAATTTGATTTTTAAATCAGAGGTTGACTTCAACTACTTTTTTATTTTGCGTAAAACCGAGGTTAATAAATGCAACTGATTTAACATAGATTTGCACGAATGCACTGAATCTGTTTTAAACTGCGCATTTCACCGGCTGATCTTACGAGAGCTTTGACTTATTTTTTTCCCGCTTTATTTTATTGCCACAAGAATTGATCCGCGGATGGAGCCGATATGCTGGTTGTAAATTATTCACATGGTGCATGACTTTCACTGGAGAATGCACTACGGAAAACTCTGTCTGAGCCGGGTCGACTGAGCAGCACCACGAAAGCCCGACAACCCTCCAGCCTCCACCCCCCACCTCTCTCCCCCTGACATCCACCCGGGGAGAGCAGCCATGATGTGGTCAAACAGCATAACATATGACCCTAAGGGAAGGCCAGAGGCGATGCTGCCTGCCTGCTGTATTTCACCCTGTCTTACCTACACACAGCGAATACATGCACTGGTCAGGCAGACGAGACGAGCTCTGGTAGATAAACACGGGCCAGCCGGCTCGCAAACTGACATGCATATTCTTGCAGCCGGTGTGCAGAAACAGATACCGCCTACGGTGATATCAATAACCAGCCATTAATAAATCAAATCGTCTGGATCAAACTTTAACCCCCGCTTGCCGAAAACACGATAGCTACCGCGTCAGAAAAACAATAGCGAGACGAGAGGTGCCGGGTACCACCAGTCAAGAGCTGTATTGCTATAAAGGCAGTTGCCATTGTGTGGTTTATTTAGTCAGCATCAGAGAGGTGTACTGCATCAGCTGGTTAATATATGGCTATCACTGTAATAAAAGTGCCTGAGATCATTGGAAGTGAAGTTAAATCATATTCACAGCATTTTATGGGCTCATTTTGACTCTAAAAAGCATTGTGACAGAATCTCTGTGAGAGCAATACAAGTACAGTATAATACAGTAGAGTACAGTACAGTACACATTGTCTGTGTATACTGTATATACCAGGATCTTTTACGGATAGTTTTCTTTTGTAATCTGTTTATATACCTATATAATTTAAATGGTATTTTATATATATATAGCATAAGTAAAGATAAACAATAAATGTCAGTCAATTGATTTGAAAATCACACTTTTATATGATCTCATTTCTGGGGGTCTAAATGAAGTCAAGTGTTTGTATAGCCTAAATTACTTTTTTTTACCCATATTTGGAGCAGATAAGCAGCCTTGTAAAAATCGTCTGTTTCTGAACTCAGTTCCATTGCTACTGCTGCAGGCAAACTTGTTTCACCCCAAGCCATATCCTAATGCTAATGTATACTTTAAATTACAGCCAACATCAGCTAGTGTACCAGAATCCCTCTGAAGTGCCTAACAAACACAGTACAAATAAACCACATAATCACTCCCATAATTACTCTTTATCTCAATTAGAGTCTGTGTAAAATGTTTCAGCTCAGATCTTGTTTTTCTTTAGGGTTCATTTGTTTAATATAGGTAATGATTCAACAAAGTCTTGGGCCAGTTTATCTTTTGGCTTAGTGTTATGCTGTGTGGTACATAGTGAGTCATTTAAGATTAATTTAAGTGGAGATCATTCAATGAGATCTGTGTGTGTGTGTGTGTGTGTGTGTGTGTGTGTATAGACATTTACATTTATTCATTTGGCAGACACTTTTATCCAAAGCGACTTACAGTGAATTCAATGTATATTTTTTTATCAGTACTTGTGTTCCCTGGGATCGAACCCACAACCTTTGCACTGCTTACACAATGCTCTACCAGTTGAGCTACAGGAAATACTATAGTACAGTATGGTACATATCTCTTCTAATTTTACAGAAACTAACATTCTTTGCATGTTACAAACTGTCACGTGCAAAACATTAGTGATTAAAATGCCACCTTTTGGGACCAAAAAATCTCATCCACAGGTCTATGTCATCTCCAGCCTGAATACAAATACCTAAATTTACAAAAGCCAATATGTTCAACTCGGCACGACTTTTCTTTCTCTCCAAACACCCTCTGTCATTTCACTGCCACTTAATCATGTGGATTACTCTCTTCCTTCCTCACAGTCTTTTTTTAAAGTCTCACCTCCAGTTACCTGCCATGTAGCAGTAATTGTCACCTTCTGAGTGTGCACGCAGGTGTGGAGAAGACTGTAAGTTTACTATCTAACATTTGTAATCTAGCACCTTCACCAAATTAGGTCTCTCGTTCAGCAGGGGTTTCCATTTGGAGGCAGCTTTAGCGTGTTAGGTCAGGAAAGTAGCTCCTCCCGTGAGGACCAACGGTAGCCAGCCATATGTCGAGGTACAGAGGAGCAAAGACCTAGTTCATACAGTCATCTGACAGGCACACACACCTAACTCATTAACATGTCCCAACACATATTTATGATTCTCTTTTGAAGCTATTTTCACAGCTTTATTCAATGTTTTTTGTCACACGCACTCTGTTCTGTCATGCTTACAAAAATGTGCTTGTTTGTTGGTGATTATTTCTAAGGAGGCTTTTAATCTTTACTCAGGTGAAAAATTAGTTTAATTAGTGTGGGGCAAAATGAACACATGTTTTAGATGCTGACAAAAAGGGGCATTATTGTGACCCAAGCTGCACTGGTCAGAGGTTTAGGCTAAAGGATTGGATAAAATAATTCAGGGCATTCAAACAAATGTAAAAGTTACAATCCGGCTTTCCATTCATATGAGTTTGAAAACCATGAATTCCACATGGAAGCTGATGAATGTCAAAGTGCTGATTAAACTGATCCAAAATTTTGTTTTCTTTTCACCTTAAATCTAAAATCTGACCTTATTTATGAACTCGTTTATTGTTTTTGACCTTGTGAAATCTTGGACTTTCTCCAAGGATCATAAAATTGAAAGACTCTTCTGATATGCAGTTAGGTTCTTTATAAATCTTGGTTTGAATAATATATGTCATATGATATAGCATCCAGCACCTCAAATGTCATCTGTGAGGTCATCCCTTTATTCTTTGAAATAATTTTTAATTACACATTGTAAAAGTAGATTAAATATGTATTTTATCATCAACAACATTTATTTAGGTTTTATTACCAACCAAATATTTGCCCTAAAGCTTTAAAGAGGTTTCTTTTACCCAACATTTCAATTATGGTTTACAGTAAGACTTAATTTCCATACAGAATAATAATTTAAAAACATCTCCTCAATGTGAATTATGTTTACTGCATAGCAATCAGGAATGGGCATGTATTTAAAATACTTTTAAATACAAAATACTAAAACAAATCAAATGTAATTTGTATTTAAATACATTTGAGTTTAGTATTTTGTATTTTCAAAATAAATTAAATACATTTTCTCAACACAGTTTTTGAGTACTTTATGAGAAACATTCAGAAGGACATTCAAAAGTTTTTTTATCTGTTGATTAATTAAGTAATATCTGAATGAGTGACATATTTAAGCACTGTATTATTTCTCATTGTTAACACTTTCTAGGCCCTAATGTTAATTTAAAAGCTTGTCTATCAATACTGCATTGAATCTGTTTCTATGTAACTATGGATTGTTGATGGTTGCTTGGAAAGATCCTGTTGTCTTGGCTCTTGAGTACAAATGCAGAGATGTTAGATGGTAAGTGTTAAGCAGTGGGAATACTGTAACATGGTAACAAGGTTGCCATGGTTCTCATCAAGTCTATAAATGTTGCAGTGATGTTAGAAGTATATGTGGTTACACATATGGAACTGTGCTCTGCTCACACACTGTAGTCCACTGATATTTAAATGGTGGACTGCGGGTGTCCTGCTAAATATATAGATGTGCCACATTAAGAGCCACAGATGATGTGGTTAATTTAACACTGTAGCAAAAACACTTTCAATAAAACACTGCAGAAAACAACAAAGCAACAAATGCCACAATGTTTGTATTTCATACACAGCCTTTAACTCTTACCATTCAAACCAGGTTTGCAACTACATTTTTCAGCCACATTTAGCATTATTAATCAGTATTGTATTTCATAATAATTATGGAATTGTTATAATTAAAAATTAACTTCCTGGAACTTTAATTGAATACCTACATATTGATCCTCATTGTGGCTGTTAGAGAATATTCTATCTCCAGGTTTCAGTGTATCATTGAGAAGCTGAAGAAAAACAGTAAGCTGACCTGTGTCAGCTTAATCGTTTTTGAATAAGATTATTCTTCTTTTTTTCATTTCCACAAATCCAGATTCTTTGACTTTATGACAATATGCTGTCCAAAAGGCACCTCCACAAATCTCCACATTAAAGCACCGAAAGGCCTAAGAGGTTGATGTATTGGGAATATTTGCAAAGTACTGACAGAATTAAGCAAGTATTATTCTTATCAATCTCAGCCCCCTGACAGATTCCAATAAACCCGTGACCTTTCAATTTGCTGGTGATCTATAGCCCAAGATTTGAGTTATAACCTCTGATCTGGGTCAGCGATAGGCAGCGGGTGTCTGATATGCATTCATCAAGCCTGAATATACTTATCATCAATCTGCGCAAATGATCTGTGGAATTATTGCTCTCCACCAAACTGGAGGATGGGAGTTTCCATCAACTCGCTGATAAAGTCCATAAACAAAGAGCATGTTTCAACACCTTGGCTTTTTGCTCTGGGTTTGGTATGGATGTATGGAGTTGACATTCCAGAACTGTGGGGGTGGAGTAAGGAAACGTATTTAAGTTTAATCTTCCAGTGGCGTTCAATCAGTTTGAACCTCAGTGTTTATGAATGGAACAAGCTTTTGATGTGTCTCATTTTAGTTGAGATGAATTCCCACTATGCCACTGGCTGTGAGGCTCCATATGTGCCTCACGGCGGGGGGTGAACTTTGTTTTCAAAGAGGTGGTGATGGCAGAAAGGTAGCGGAGGTGAAGTGTATTGTCAGGGCTTAGCTAGCTGCCTTCTCTTTTGTTTTTCTATCCATTTTTGTCTTTCCCAACTTTTTTGTTGTTGTTTTCTTCCCTGTTCTTTCTGCAACCTGGTTGTGAGCCAGCAGTGGCCCTTAAAACACACCGGACCACTTTTCTCAGCACATTCATCAAAAAAGCAGCACTTTGTTGCTCTGTTATGAAACCTAGTGAGCTGCTATGGCTTCATTTTAAGGCATCGTTGATGCGAAGCCTGTTTCAAAGGTAGCCATCTTAATTCTTCAGCCTCCTTAAAACACCTCGTTTTCGCCAAGTTTTAAAGTGATAATGCCAGAATGTCCTGCAGCAAGCTTCCAGAAATAAAACTGTGGTGAGGTGGGATTTATAAATTCAATTTTTCAATACATACAATTAATGGTAAATTAATAAACATTATTTGCATGATGCTGTTATGCAAAATGTTTGAGACAGGTTACTAGGAGGGTCCATGGTGAATAAGATGCTTTAGTAGCCGGCTGATCATGTAGCCAGCAAGGCAATCTACAAAAAAACATTAATTTGTGCAGACACAGCTATAATAACAGTACAAGAAGCATATGTGTAAATTAATACACAGGATGTGTGAGTTCAGTATCTTGTTCATTTTGCTTGAATCTAAAGTAAGTTAATTCTCATCAAATTTTCATAGCGTTCAGATCTCAGTGGTACACTCTCCTTCATCTCCTCCTGGTTGTTCCATAGCAATAGTCTATTCCAGTAGGATCTGTGGAAAGCTTGAGCAGTCTGTCAAGAACAGTCATAGTTATCCTGAAACAACAACCTGAGTAACGTGATCACCCTGCACACAGATAGAGACAGAGAGCAGACAGAAGAAGAAAGCTTTGAGCGTTTGTCCTGTTCCCATGAGCTGCTATGTATGTTCAGTTTGGGCTTTTGTTCACTTATGTCAGAGTGATCTCTTCTGTCATGTAACACAGCCATGACCTGCCATCACTGCCTCTCTTCTCTCTCTCTCTCTCTCTCTCTCTCTCTCTCTCTCAGAACAGTCTCTCAGAGAAACAGGAGAACTCTGTCAGCTTCTTATGATTCATGTCTTCGTATCATAACCACAGGTCTCTTTCAATCAATCCAACCACTAGCTTTACAGTCTCTTTGTGTGTCTGATTACTTTTGTTTGCCACATAGTTGTTTGGCCAACACACAGAGCCACAACATTTTTAAGTTATTGGGGGATATATTTGTTCTTGAAACTTAATTGGTAGAGCATATATAAGGTCAATATATATTTAATTGGATTCGAACAAACAACTTCACTTACAATAAAAGTGGTGATTTTTTTTAAGGTTGTATCAAGATCCCAAAAATAACTATTGCACAATGCCACGTTTTGCAGTGTTAGGGTTAGAGAAGCCAGTTTGGACTAAACATGATATATGACAAATATATCATATATTTTATTATTGTTTTAATGGTCACCTGTCGTTTATAAACAATTATCACTGTATACAGCACATCATTTATATCTCATCACCTGCACTGAACTATTCTATTGTCCTCTACACAGATATACAATCTAAAAGAGTGCTGTCATATTATTTAAATAAGATATTGCCATTTGCACTTTAACTGTATTTCATTGGCTGTGCACTTGTATTCCATGCAATAACAATAAAGCAGAATCTAAGCTAATACCATTTAGAATGGCTTCATTAGAGGTAAATGTGACACACCCAACAGGCTTTTGCCTCAGAGTTAATATGACTACATCATTTTCTACAACATTGTGAAGAACAAGCAGTTTGTAGTGTTATCACATGTCTTGTGAAAACATCATGTCTTACCGGTCAGTAGTGTGTATATAGCATAGCAACAGTGCTACACTAACCACATTAAAGAGAATAGGGTGATCATAATGAACTGATGCCAGCTTGTTAATAAATACACTCGAATAATGCCAAAGAATGTGCTTTCTGAGCTCTTTGTCTCTGGAAGAAGGTGCATTGATTTTTCTGTGCTATGTTAAGGGTTTGGAAAAAAAAAGATTATTTTTAAGGGCAAACTTATGTTGAAAATGCATTGTCTTGTGAATTAGAAACAGACAAGAAAGTTGATCTCTTACTTCTTTCATGCAGTTGAAATATTAGCCACAGCGCAGTTTTTAAAATGTTTTATTTCAAAATGAAATTGTAAAAGTGTGGTTCATGCTGAGCAATGCCATTAAAATAAATAGCATACAGATAAAATAATACTCATTTTATAAGCATCTAATTTATTTTATTTTTCATTATTAATACGTTTTTAAAAATTGGCACAAATCAGCAAACTTCCTATGACTATAATCCAAGCTGAGCCTTTGTGTTTTTTAAGAGGTTTCGGAAGAAAAATCCAAGCAAATCCAAGCAGTATATTGATATTGTCTCTAAAATAATTCAAATACTGTTACGTGTGATCTTATATGCATTGACAACAAACGTCAGTTTTGCAGAAAAAAAGAAGAAAATGATGAACAAAATACATTTTTAACCTTTTGTATTTAATTTTATCTGTAATTATTTTCTGACATAGCTTTGTTTTATTTTATATGTTCAGTTTCTCCAAAATGCATCTACTGGCCAGTGATTTTTATTGAGTGGCAGTAATCTTTCAGTTTGTCACAAATGACCACTAGCCTACTCTCATGCGTTTCTGATTTTTATAAATTCACAGTTTTTCACATAAAGACAAAGAGGAGAGATGGTCTTCTTTCACCTGATTAGAGGCTGAGCCCAGCGGGAACCCTTCTAACCTGATCTGACAAAAAGACACTGTGACATTTCTTTATTCTGTCCATTAATCTCTGACAAAGAACTGCGTCACCTCTAATACCACTTTAGTAATTGAAAGCTTTTTTTTATTTTTAGCAGCATATAATTGTATAGATGCAAATTCTTCATTTAGAAGTTAAAATGCCCTGAATTATAATTGCATTTGGGTAGATTCATTCCTTTGCTATCAATTTAAGCATATTAGTAAAATTATGCTAAGGGGTTACAAACTTATTTCAGAATACTCTTTTTATACAAACATGTAATTTATACAAATTCAGAAAGAAACAAAACAACTATGTTTTTATCATGTATAAAATAAATGTATAAATTTTTAGCATGTATATACATCAGTAAAAAAAAAACATTAAAAAAATCACGTTTTTGCAGTAACTGCAGAACAAGGTATAGTGGTAAAACATTAAACAGACAGGTACAGTGGTACAGTGTCAGAGTGTGTGTGTGTGTGTGTGTGCGGTAATGCGTTTAAATTGCTTATATTCTAAGAATGATGGTAGGGATGCTGAAGTTTTACTTTACATCGGAACACTTCCTGAGTTCCTTAGAAAAATGATTAAAACTTGTGAATAGGTTTTGTACATAGGAGATGAGAACCATCACAAAGTGTGCCATCGAAGCAAACAGATCAATATTTAATTAATCGTGGTGTTTGAACTATGTAGGCCTATTATTGCGGATTTGCAAAGTCGCTTCTGCAGTGTTTGAAACTTGGCTGGAACTGTGAGCTCTAACTGAGATGCAAGGCAGGATTATACAATAGGTCAGCGATTCATATAGATTTGAATTTTTATGTTATTTATTTTTGTTTTTACATATACCTCTCTAAATTATTTGCTATTAGCTGACTTGGATAATAAGTTCGTAATGTGCCTTCTTAATAGTTAGCACGTTGTGAAAAGTGAAATGACATTCCTAACCAAGGTTTTGTTTAGGTTTGTTTTGTTCTGTGCTTTTATTTTGCTACTTTCCTTTTCTGCTTTAGTATTTGCAAATGATGCAATGACAACTGCATTATCATAAACCTTTCATAAATGTCACATTTTTGAAAAGCTGTTACAAATATCCACCCTCATTATTCAAATGCAGCATTAGCATCTTGTCTCTCGCTAATGCGCTACGCACTTGCCAAGGCAAGTGAATGAACTTGTCATTGTTGAGAGCTAATTTGTTGGGAAAAACGTTGCCAGGTGAGGCAGTTCACAGCTGAAGGGCGATAATTCAATCGGCTGTTAAATCAACTATCATTGCTTGACATTGTGTTTGAGTACAATTAGGTTTAGTTGGGGATGTGATATGCTTGCAAAAATGCACACAGGACAAGTTCATGCTAATAAAACAGAGCCGATACAACAGGGTTGGGAGCTGCCAGTGAGAGCTTCACTTAGCATAGTAAACACAAATCAGTTCCACAGTGTGGACTGTATGCTTATAAGTAAACAGCCTCTGTAGGGACACAACTGTGATGATGCTGTGATATTGGTGTGGCTGGGCATTTTCTTTCTTTTTTCTCATCTTTTAGTGTCTTGCATGCACACAGATACAGACAGATACAAGGTAAGCACAAGCAATTTAAAACATGAGAGTCTATCAACTTGAGACCAAGATACTCAGGATATTTCAAAACAAAAGATTTTCAAAGAATTTTCTTTGCCGTTTTACTGTGCTTTCATGGCCCAGACTTTGAATGAATGCTTTATAAAAAGCACTTTATTATTTAAAAATTATTTTTTTCAATTAGACTTGATAACCTTCTTCAAAATCAAGTACATCTTCAATGTCTTTTCTGTTCTGTCTTGTTTGTGCACATTGTGTCTTAAAGATGATTGATTGTTAGGTCTGCCATGTTTAAAGTGAAAGATCTCATAGATTCTGGAGCCCTCAAAAGTAGAAGAAATCACTGTTGGGAGAATAATTAAAGTTCAATTCAGTCTCTATTCAGATTGAAAAAGGTGTTGATTTAAATTCATCAATGGTACTTGACTTGCACCCTAAATTAGCAGAAATAAAAGTCGACACACTCCAACCCTGAAAGTTAGTTTTTTCTTAATCTGTATTACAAATTCAGGCTTTAAATATCTTGTCCCACTGCTGTGTCGCTTGCATAACCTGTCCTGACTTCCCTCCTGTTTCAGTTTAGACTCTGTGCTCTTAGTATAGAGCAAAATAATGAATTAGCCAGGTTCACTTATGTCGCTTAGTTCTTTTGCACCTGGGGAACCACGGACACCAGAAGAAGGTCACAGTGTTTGACTTGCAATGCATATTAAGGCTAGCTCTTCAAAATGGCCACAGCTCCATATTGGGGCCAGTTGACTGCTACCTCCTTTTGTAAAATTTCAAAGATATAAAAGCTTTTCAGCTTGATACAAGCAGCAAGATACAGTGTATAGCATGGCTCGGCCATTGAATACGAAGCGCTAAAAGTTTTGTGCAGGATGGCTCGATGATAACAAAAGCATTGTCAAAAAGAGGTGGTAAGCTTTAGTCTACATGCATGTGTGTGGTGAATTATTGAATGCTACCACAGGCTTTATATAAATTATTGGTGTAAGACACCAGCTGACAGCACTGTGTCAACCACAGAAAATCCAAACTAAACTTGAACCCCCTCCCAAAAATGCACCACCTCTGTCTTGGCAGGTGCTCTCTCTGCAGTGCAGACAGCAGTTGACCTGCTACAATGCTTGTACTGCACAGAATGTTCAGATATTTTCTCACCAGGTCATCCTAGTTCTTCTCTGTACACAAACTTCAGCCTTTCTGTTGATTTTTATTCAAACTAACAGATTTCAACTTTTTGTTTTGTTATGTTACAGTTATGTTAAAACTGCCTTGGAAATGTTTTAATGGCTTGAGTTTCATCATTTATTATTACTCTTTGAAGTTTGTAACAATATATACGGTGTTTAACATTTTTAGCAGACAAATTAACTAGTGTAAACTACTGACCTTGCGAAATGTGTGTTTTAAAGGAGTTTGATTTACTTTACAAGTCCACAGGGCAAAAAGTGTCCATAGTTGTATAGTTTTATACTTTATGTACTTTAAACAAAGTTGCAAGAAATTTCCTGGGGCATGTTGAACTCTGGCAGTGAAGATAATACTACACACATACTGTATACTTGCAGCAGGTGCGCAATGAGTGTGTAGAACATTTTTGCAAACACTGCCCAAAGACACATTCTGGATTCCCAGGCATGTTGCTCTTAGATGTAGATGTTTCATTCATGCATGTTTTTAAACACAATAGATTTGAGTAGCTGGTGCAATATGTTCTGTGTCTGAGGCAAGAATCTAGATTTGTACTGATTTAAACCTGTGTCTTGTGAATGTACATATTCAACCACTTTTCTCACTAAAGGACTTTATGTTTCCAGCTTCTGTGTCTCTCTCAAAGCTTGTGTGATGAGAATACAATTAACGTCATGAGCATTCAACTTATATAATGTTAATGTCAGTAGCTTTGGAATCTAGGAGAATTTGTGTTTGTTAATGTGAAAACTATGTATTATTAACGAGTTAATGCTGCTTGTTATTGCTTTAAAGTGACACGGCAAAACTTAAACAAAAATAAACGTGAGGATTATTTTACATGCTTGAAAGTCTCTGGAAGAGAAAAAACAATGTTTTAATTAATTGCACACACGCAGGAATTCAGACAAAGCCAGAGTTTTACTTTCCAGTCTGAAATATATTTTCTACCTCAGAGTGATTTTTGTGTGGTCGGAAGCAATTCTTAATTGCTGACCCCCAATTGTGTAGGTGCTGATTCATTGTCTATTGTTGCTCAGAGTTGCAGTATTGATGCAGTATTCTTTAGCCTTGTAACAGCAGTGAAGCCACATTTTTACACATTATTAAACTAAATCTATAAGATTGAAGTGTTCAAGGGATTTGAATAGAACTTATATATAGTTGATACCTGTAGAATGATGGTACTGTTATGTGAGGGCTCGGCATGATCCAAAAGTACATCTTCACTACAGAGTTTGTGAACTGGCAGGAGAGAAATCCAGGCTGGACGATTCTCCCTTCAACTGCACAGGAGCGCTGATGTAAAAGTTTGTTTGAAAACAGCCTATGGCGGAAACTTGCTTTTCTCTTTAGGCATATTTCTCCAATGGTGGTGCAGTTGTATATTTACCCACAAGGCAGTGGGGTAGTGCACTGAGGCTCTGAGAACTTGTGCTCTATAATCCTTACTCTCCAAATACATCTAGGTCTGATATTACTTTATATTATAAACTATTACAAAAACATGTAGACATCGATATTTTTACACATATTTTTGTATGTTATAGTAGTATTCTGATGAGGTTTAAGAGCAAAACATTTTAGCTTTGTAAAAAGATTTTGGCTAATGACAGTAAGATCTTTTGGAGTAAGAAACCAGTTCTAGAATTGTAAAATTTTGGCATAGAAATATACAAAAATGGGTGCTGAAATAAGACTAGCACTATAACTTCTGATAGCCAACCAATTTTAAAACGATGTGTGAAACAATTGCAATTTTTTTTAAATCAAGGACATTTGATTTTAATGCATTTGGTATGCAATTTTTTATTAGTTGCATTTTTATTAGTTTGTTTTTTGGGTTTTACAAAACTGTTTTATCTCGCAGGGTTTTGCGGTTTCTTCCGTCTTAGCACAGTGCAAAAAAAAAAAACGAATGCCATCAAAAAAGCATCCAGCATGCTGAATAAAAATGTTTAATCTGACATTTATTTGCAGTCCAGTGAGTTTCATTTGAATGATGTAAATCTGCAGAAGTGTTTACCTTCAGCCTCAGTTGTCAACAGCTATTGAATTGCACAGTCCATGAAGGAGGGCAAGCTCTCCATCAGCCAATGCTCAACACATTTTAAGAGACAGTTTACATGTACTTGAGCAAAGCCAACCTTTCTTAACCAAGGAAAACAGGATACCTATTGAAAATACTGTGAGAATTTAGTCTTAATTTGTAATATTTAAAATATTTAAAATATAATCTAATAATTTAATTAAATGCCTTTGTGACTAATGTAATTGATTTTTCTTTGTGCTTTTAAAGAAATAATATCACCTGAGATTTTGTATAGTTGTTCATATCTTAACATTCAGTTCATGCTGCAGAAATTTTCCAGAAGACTAAATAAAAAGAAATTTAAATTTTTGTCTTTTACTTACTTTAATAATGGACAATGATATTCTCTCAATTATAAAAAATTGGCCGTACACCGCTGTCTGAACAGCCGAGAAAATTTCAATAAAAAACAGAGCTGTTTCACCAAGCTGAACTAATGAAGGGCTTGTGGACTCCTGAACATGGGTAAAGACAGGTAAAGACATAGATTCTTAAGTCTGAAAAAAGATAATTCTCACATGCTGTATGTCTGAAACCCATCTAGACATAAGGTTCATTCGCCCACCATGAATAAACTTGGGTTGAGTGGAGAAAGAATTAGGAAATTCAATAAAGCTTAAGCTGTACTTTATTTTCTCAGTTTGAAATGTGTTGACTTGCCAGTCCCTTGTGGGTGGTTTCACAGACATGCAGGCAATCTTTGGAGTTATTATTTCTTCCTCTGTTTTCCTTGTTACTGTAAGTTTATGAGGATGGTGCCCATATATTCCCAAACTGCTACGCAGAAGGGAAAATAAAACTCACCCTGGTGTAATAAACAATTTGATTTTTAATAAGCGCAGCATGAGTCAAACATCAGGATGCTTTAAACACGTACTGTCATGGTAATGACTATGTTTCATGCGGGACAGTTAAATGGATATTACTGGGTAAGCTGGTGTAAGCTAGTCTCTTGTTGTTAGCTCATATGCAAGCTTGCCGCTCACAAAGTATAATCTCACTATATTGCAAGGCAGTTTACTCCTCAGATGAGCAGGAAAATGAATGAAAGCTGATTAAAATACTCAAGCATGGTTTTGATCCATATCCACAAATAGATTAAAATACAAAAATGCATAAGAGTATGAGGTTTTGTGATTACTTTAATAAACCACAAAAGCAATGTCTTATAAGCTTACAGTGGTACACTAATAAAACAGATAAAATAAGTAAGGCCTATGTTTATCTTTTTTCAAATCTTCTTTACAGTATATAAAAAAAATTATTTTTGTACACATTTTTTTATTACTAGCCACTAAATGCCTCCCTGCAAATAAAGTTCTTTAGGAATGTTGGCTGAGTTTAATTAATTGATATGCAGATTAAACAGGTGCATACAGTTCAATGCCCATTAGTTCACAACAAACCATACAAAACACAACGGACTGCTTGCTTGTACCTAAAGAATAAAAGTAATATAAAAATGCATATTGTGAATTGAAAAGACACATCAAGTTTTTGCATCAAGTGCAGACATCTGTTAATCTAGGGTTAACCTGACGCGAGACCCGCGTGTGAAGTACAGGGGTTAAAACAAAGACGCGCGTGAGAGAGACGCCGTTCATCGCCCCGCACGCACGCGTCGCGCTCTTCCGCACAGTGCACACGCTCATCCTTGCAGGACCCAGTCAGTGGTCAGCGATCACGCTTCGCGTCGTTCTTTCCCCACGGAAGCCGCCGCTCATGCACGCCAGGCGCGAGAACGATCCTCCAACTTCACTTCACGTGCTGGAAGCGACTCGCGTTCTGTCGCGTTCAGCGACGCTTAAACGCACGAGAGAAAAGCGCTGAAACCTTTACCTGACTGTCTCTCTCTGTACCGGAGAAAGAAAAAGAGATATAGAGTGTCAAAGAGAAAAAGAAAGAGTATTTCCTCTCCCCTATTTCCTCTGTCAAGCGTGTTTCATCCACTGTGCGGAGAAAAGCGCAAAGCTGCGTGGGACCGATTCCCCACCGCTGCACGGAGACGCCAGCGTCGCTGTGAAAGGTTAGTGAAAGTTACCGCACCTCTTTTAAAACCAAGTCGCTTGTTTGTTTGTTTTCTTTATTTCTTCCAACATTTCTTTTAATATTTCTCTAAATTGACAAACTCTTGGGTGAGGTTGTCAAAATGCGTAGTTGTTGTTCTTAATGGCTGTTTGTGCACGTCAGTGTCAAATTTGTACGGCGTCCTAATGTTTGAATGAATTATGAGCAACTTTCAGAAGAAGAAATTCATCTCATAATTGCAAAAGTAGGCAAATATGTGCATTGCTTAACTGCATTTTAATTCCTCTGATACCTGTTGATGCCCCCCATGATTAATGCGATTTTTAATGTCATTGAAGTAACTGTACTGTCATACTTTGCGCGTCTCTTTATTGGAATACAAAAACAGCATCTAAAACCTAAATCTAAAACCTAATCTTATACAAGAGTAAAACCTGAGCAAAATTATTTTTAGAGGTGATTGCTGTCATATCTGGACATTGTTGGGCAGTGTTTTTTTAAATGCACAGAACAACAATGGCTTACTGGAGAAACTGGCTTACTTAAGGGAAGTTCTGCATGTCAAACTATCAAGTGTTTTGTTGAATTACTCCAAGACAGGAACAGATACCCTCAGCACAGACTAACACAATAATTAGATTTTATTTAGCATGCATTTATTGTTTCATGTTGGGGTAAATGTTAGCGACATTTTGTAAATTATATAGTAGCTCTCAGTCTTTTATTGTGCTTGGCAACTTTATTGTGCATAGTAGGTAAGGGTATTAAAATGAGCAGAAAGATGTTTAATAATGCTAGCAATAAGGAAACGTTATCCTGTGTGCTCTCGGTATATATTGGTTCTATTTTAGTGTGACTGTTTTCAGGTTTCAGTGAAGAAAGAGCTGTGATATTCAAATTAAATTACTGCTGTACTTCAGTGTGACATTTTGAAATGACACATTCTGAGCTTTGTTGGAGATTTACACAAGAGTTGCACTCGAGAGGATGCTGAAAGATCAGAATTCTGTGTATCCATGACAAACCAGAGAATTTCGTTCATAATAAAGTGTTACTGCTCCACCGTGAACCAACTATTCCTGGAAGACAGAACTGAAACGTACCGCACACAACCACCTCAGAAACTTAATAGCACTACTCAAAGACAGTTTTAAATCGAGTTGATCCAAGAAACGCTTTATTGAAATTGCAATACTTCGCACTTGTAACTTGTGCTAGTAACTCGCACTTGTGTTATTTCTCAGTAATGGGTAATCATGTGCACTGTTCCTGTATTCAGATGTGTCTGATGTCTTTTAAGGGGAGTTTTATTGCAGGTGATAATCTTTACACCGGTTGAAATACCTGGAAATGGGCCCAAGAACAAGTGCCAAACAACACAACTGAAGGATCAATAGGGTGATGAGACAGCTGCGGAGAGACAAAGAATGAGAGAGGGAAAGATGGAGAGAACGAGGGATGGGGGGGTTCAGGAGGTAGAGAAGTGCAGAAAGCTCAAAAGTGATGTTGTAATTAAGGTTAAATGGGGGTGAGGAGGCACCGGAGAACGCATCTAAGCGCTAATTTGTTTTTTATTGAATATATTTATCAACATTAAATGACTTTTATTTTGGGAAGAGGATAGTAACTTTAGCTGGGCTGGCCGCATGCATAAATCTGGTGATTTAACTTAGCAGCGAGCAGCTGTTGTGCTCATGAGGGCATTTTCTGAGCGCAGGGGTACTTGATGAATCGTGGCTATGCCGCACTCATTGAAATTGATTATCAGTATGTGTCATTTGTTTACTTTATCGCACCTTTCCTCATTTAGAAAGAAACTAAAGAATTTAATAACATCAGTCACTCACTACCAGGTTTGTTATTTTTTACTTATAATTGCCATCAGAAATTCTGATATTACGCTGTTTCAGAGTCAGTTGGGGTTTATTTTACCTCTGTGATCACTCAACAGCTGCTAAAAGGCATTGTAACAAATTGATGGATTGCAGTACTTACTGCTTTTGAAACGCTGTAACCGATGCCTGCTGTATATAATAAAGACACCAAGAAACCAAATCTTTATAGTCAAGTCACATCATTTTGGATTGTACCAGTCAAGCGTTACATCTATGCAGCCTTCTGCATAATGGTGTTCCTCTAGAGTAGAGTTTTTATTCTGTGCGCGTCAGACCAGAAACCCTTTCGTGACCCCGGCAGTAGCCACATAAGTTCACAAGAGATAGTGGTCTGATGCCTTCCTCTGAAGTTACAGACAGTCACACAATCTCTCAGGATTGAAGCTTTATCATGTGCTCAGGTGTGGCAGCTTAAAGGAGGACCTGTGAAATGTTTAATTGCAGCTGGAGATATAAGGCAGGAAGCGCGGATCGCTTATTCGTTCCGGCAAAGTGCTGATTTAGGGCTGTAATTTCTTAATTACACTTCTTTAATTAAAGCACGGCAGGGTGGTTATTGCATTGTCTGACTAAATTTTCTATAACTCTTCCATTCAGAAAATAATTAACTACCTGGCGCAGGTGTTTTTCATGTCGAATTTGACATTAAAATGTCTCTCCTTCTGGTTTAATGATACAATAGACAACGATAACACAATACATCAGTTTTACACAATCAAGCTGTCTGGCTGAAAATGACGAGCCTCTATCTGATGTGTCAGAGAGGTTATTGTTTTTACAAAGCAGATCTGTCAGATGTATTTGACTTGGTGGTCCTATGCCAAAGGTTTTTCACATAACCTCTTATCATCTACCGTGTGGTGTGTGTGCATGCGTGTGTGTGTGTGTGTGTGTGTGAGATTTATACTGGTAAAATTCAGATGTTGTGAAATCCTTTTGTCAAGTATTTTGCTGATACTTCTTAAGTGTGTCCTCTAGTATGTTACCAACTAGATTTAACTCTAATAGAAAAATGCAACAGTGGTACAATATTTTTAGTTGTAATGAGACTGCCAGGGCATGCTTTGTTTTTCTGCTCCAGAAAGTGCATTAGAGAAACTCTTTGTAAAGAGCAAACAGCATAAAAATAGCATGACCATATATCTGAATCGAGGTAATTTCATTTTCTGTATTTGTAAAAGGTGAAAAGGCTGAGATACGATGCAGTTCATATGTGGCTGTCCTCTATGAGGCATTTAGACTTGTAAAGCTATTTTCTTAGAGGATTAAAAAGCAATTGCTGTACTGCATGCAAAATCAGATTAACTAAACAAAAATGTGAATATTATATTATGTACACATACAAATTCTGTTTACTTGCTAAACTGCTTCTGTGTGCATTGGCTCAGTAATTTTTCACTGTTAATTAATTGCTGAGATAACTTGGCTTCTGGGTGGCCGGAAAAGACAGAAAAAGATTAATTTTCTTCTAGACAAAAGCTTCATATTGACAAGTTCATAGGTGTTAAACGTACCTGAAATGGCAGGGCGTAGGTTTCTAACCTTGTGAAGAAGGAGGGGAGGGAGGGGTGTGAAATGAAAGTTTAGGTGGCAAAATACTGAGGAGCCCTTGTTCCATTAAGAGTAGAACATAGATATGAACCATAATTCGGTAGAAGGGGGCATGAGATGAGTGTCCTGACATTTCTCCTGTGCCGGAGGTCACCTCCGCTTTAATATCAGCACAGAAGTGGCCAGTGTTTTTGTGTGCTGTCGGTGACTCCAAAAGGGCACAATGCTCTAGGTCATGGCCAGTTGTACAGAGAAAGTGAAAGCACACATGGAATATTACAAAATAGTTTGGTGAAGTTGCTAAACATCTTTCTAAAAACATCTATTTTCCAGATGACTTCCAAAAGAACCAGACTGTAAATAATTACAAAAATACAGTTAAGGGGACCTAAGCTCATGATTACGATAGGGGGCACTATGTGGCTGGCTGCCCAAGCTCCGAATGTCAAGTTGAAACAACAATTTAATAAAACGCTTAAAGTTGTAATTTATTCAGAAATGTATTGCTTTGAATTTTCTGAAAATTCTGAAAGTCTGTAATCGTTTCATTTCATTTAAAATTGCTTGTTGGTTGAACACATCTAAAAGCTGCATAGACCATCCCAGTTCCTGTACGTGTGACTGGCATGCCTGCAAACAAAAATCAATACTGCAATGTATTGCTCATCCCTGAATCTTCCCAGCATTTCTAATGGTGGATTGTCTGGCCACAGTGATGTTTTTCCAGCTGAAGGAAACTTCCTTTTTTATTACGTGGCAGCTTTTTAGACCCGGGAACAGATGACACATTGATTGATGTCTAAATTGATGATCCCTCCCCTTTGCCCCCTTTACTTACAATTAAGGGCATCAGAAAGAATAAAAGCCAAAGAGCACAAGAGTGGCATCTGTGATGGAACTGGGAAGTGAGAAATGAGTGAAGGAGTGACCTGGGATTGAGTACTTGCATTGGAGAGATAGGGGCGTCAGATTTGAAATGGTCTTTGGTGTTGGCGATTGCATTTTTCTGTAAAATAGCTGTGCATCTTCTGTGTCAAGGAATGGTTCAAAATGTTAGTCACTTAGACTACATAAGTACTAAATAAATCAACCGAGTTCCATCTAATGTTTTTAATTTATGGTCAATAGACATGCATCAGATGGACGCCTTTGGCTATTTGACTGTTTTGCATTGCAATTTTAAGAAATTTCAGGTTTAAAGACTATTAGGTTACATTTAAAAGGTTGCATTTTTTTAGGCAAGTTTATTTAATTTACAGTTGCTTCTCTAGACCCTGTATCTGTGCTTCATCTACTTTTTATAATGCAAGAACATTTTCTAATCCCCTGTAATACTCCATATGTGTTGAGCAATGTGGCTGCACCAGTGGGCAGCATGTTAAAAATGTTCTAGACTGTTTACACCACACAGATAATATAGCTACTCGCCAATTCATTTTGACATCAAATACATTATTCTCTTTCAGTATGACCATGTATAGAGTAAGAGATGCCAAAGACAGTAGTCACATAATTTGTTAAAAAATAATAAGGCTTAATTCATTCAGAAAATTTTTAGACATTTACGTATAACAATGCAAAAGTAATTACTTTTGTTGTCTTAAAGTTATATTCACAGTTTTTTCTGTTGGACACACGTACTGTAAATGCATGCTGACAGAGCAGATAACAATTGCGCAAACATGTATTGCGAGAATAGTGAGCAAATTGTATGTGTTCTCCTTTGGGTCCTCTTTACTGCCAAGGAGCATTGGGCATTATTTTTTCTTTGTTTCATTGAATCACCCCAAACAACTTAATTGTCATGATAACATAGCAGATAGGACATTCTAGAAAAGTGTGCTTGGTACTCCCGCTCATCTGTGTCTCTGCACGTGCTCCGTGTTCCTTGTGTGCTTGACGCAGATGTCAGCTTGCACAACAGTGAGTGGATTTTGGCTATTGAATTTATATCATAGATGTCTTGAAACATCTCCAGTCTGCTGACATTTTGTTTTGTTGTCATTGTTTCTTTGTTTGGCTACGTTTATGCATTTACATTTAAGCATTTGGTAGACTCCTTTATCCTTAGCCATCCAAAGCAAAGTGATTCATCCTTAGGAGACAAAAACATGAAGCGCAAAGATACAAAATTTTAACAAATGTTTATGCATTCCGTGAAAGTTAATGCAACAAATGCTTGATATGCATAGCATTGTCTTTTAGGCATAGAAGCATTTTAATGAGTAACATGCAAGCACAGCATTGCACCACATGCCTCTATCAGTGAATTCTTTTAAATCGTTGTTTAAACCTTGCCCATACAATCGTCTTCTTGGTTGTAGTTGAAATGGCATTTTTGCATGTTTTGTCGTGCTCTTGCAACTACATATAACCTCCCCAAAAGCAATCGGTTGCCCATTCTGTGGGGACCACCAAGTTAGTGGGGTGAAAATTGCCCTTTCTCTGGGTGATAATTTGCTGAAAGCCTCTCCATTTGACATTATGGGTAGATATGAAGTCAGTGCTGGCTCTCTGGGTCTTGTATATTTGTCTCCTGACCTGTGTTGGCAGTACAGGGTGACGCTTTCTCGCCCCTAGACACAATGGTTTTTCTGAGAGGTGAAAACCAGCTGTCTGTCACCATCTGCCTTTCTATGAAACCCCAGCTTCTCCCAGCTGTGTGCCATGTGACATTTAAAATGTTTTTGGCACCTTTTAATGGGAAGCAGCAGAAGATAACAGTCTGTTAAGCTCTCTTCCTTTCTCGTTTTCAGTCATATCGGTTCAGAGGGACTTTTTTCAGAGCCTCTGATTGGCTCACACGTGCATGCCTCCAATAATCAGAATTTGAGAGTAGAAAGATTGCTCATTAAGATGACGGGATTCCAAGCATGCTATTAAACAATGCACAATCTCCAGTCTTTTGTATATTATTTTCATGATTTGAAATGTAATTGGTTTTAATCTGACACAGCGGGCAGGAAATTGTGCAGTCAGATGTCACCACTGTTACAGTATTGAGGTCAACAGAGTATTTTAAATTCTGAAGTCAGAAACAATACGGGGCATTGTATATAGATCTACCTCTGGAGAAATATATTAACAATCTTTGAAAGACGCAATGACATCAGGATATTTGATGAGTGGGTGCTAAATGAAAATCGTATATAGCTGGAAGCTTTTCTGCCTAACAATTTCAGTTCGTTCAGAAGGTTTCCTTGTGGAGTAGAATTGTAATTAAGTTTGGGACTTGAATCACATCAGTTCAGTCAGATATCTTTAACTGCAGTAGGTTGATTTACATATGAAGCATTTTCAGTTCTGACATCAGTGTATTTGTGGAGTAGAAAACACATATTTTGATCATGTCATATGAACTTGCCACTATATTTGATCCGCAGGTGCACATATGATTCTGATGGTATAGATGCTTTTTTTGCTTTTTAAGAGCCTCAGTTTTGGAATAATGTCTTGCTTTACTGAGATTCCTGTTTGATATACAGCTTTATTTGAAATGGTTGTACTCATTGTATACTGCTTACTGCATTGACTGTTTAGTCAGTCACCGAGTGCCAATATTTTAATTAAATGGAAATATTACATTGCTTTTAAAAGTTATATTTATAATATATTATAATAATTAATTATGGAAATTATCTTTTGAGGTTCAAGTTCACTTTATAGGTTTGTCACATGAAATAGGGCTGGACAGAGGAAGCGTATGAAGTTCTGATGTTATGCTGTTACGATTAAAAAAAAAATTAAAACATTCTGTAAAGAAAAAACTGGACAGCTGTAGGACAATCTACAATTACACTGTTCCCACACCAGACACTAAATTGTACTCAATTATAAACCCACATATAATCCATACGTGACACGGTTTCAAGGGTGGACTATAGTTTTCTGCTAGCTGTCCAGGTTTTTTTTATCACCACAGAACGTTCTAATTTCATTATTTTTTTTTTTATTGTAACAAGGCATATACCATCATAACCTCATACGCTTCCTCTGCCCAGCCCTATTGCTTGCGATACAGAAAAAAAATCAGCAGCTCAGATTTACACTTGAAATGGGAAGTTTTTTCCAAGTTGCCCGCAGACCTTAAAATTGATCTGCCATGAATTTTTAAACACCTTTCCTTTATTAACCTACAGACAAAGGTCAAATGTGCCTTTAAAGACCAAATTTTAATGAAACATTATCACTTGCTGTATCATTTAAGGCATTAGCTTACATGCTTAGCGTGGCTGGTAGGTTTAAGCAGTGCATTAAAGCATTCCTGGTGTGAGTTTACACGACCATCGACAAGGTGGAAGATGGCATTGCATCAGGATCAAGGAACTGTGGAGCAAGCGGCCGCTGGCACTCTGACCCCTCTAATTGTGTCCTCTCATCTTTCCGCTGTGCTCTCCTGTTCCTTCGCTTTCTCTCTCCAGCTCACAGCCGCTTGTAATTACAGCATCTCTCACTTTGCTCCCCAGTGGCACATCAGCACAGCGTGTTTACAACAAGACAGGACTTGCCGTGCCACGGTTTGGAGCTGAAGCCCGTTTCTCATGCTGTTTAGCAGAGGCTGTCAAAATATCGCCTTAGTGATGGTCATTCTCCTGGACTTATTCGGAGGCTCCACCTCTTCAGAGACGATCACAGCTGTTATTTTAATACATAGCTGTAATGCAGATTGACACCAACGTCAACCCAAACCAAGACAGCTTTTATATTGATGATGAAGGGGGTGTGACTATGACAGTATTCGTTATTATTGAAATGAGTATAACCCATTAGTCATCAACAGGTATTTGCATCAGTGTGTTAATTCCAATGGACTAGAATGATGCCCCGCAGCTCTCTTGTGAAAGTGTCATTCATTATTAGGGTGAATTCATTGCCCTCTGACTGCCAGCTAACTGAGGGGCACGTCTCATTCACAATAGCCACTGAACCAAACGCTGATAGAGCCATTAGCCAGCTGAAAAGGTTGTGCCACTTTTTCTTCACTTCCTCACTTACTTGGGAAACACACTGCTTATCAATCTTGACCTCAGTGGAATGCAACAATAAAATGTAAAACTTCTTAATATTTTGTCACATCAAAGCTCACTATAGCTAAACAATAGCTGAATTGACAACTTGAAAAACACGGCACGGGCGGAGGGTGACCGTACTATTGTTATACACGCGGTTCCTCTTGACGGCATGCCGTTTTTCTAATTCAGACGTGAGTAATTACCATTGGACTTGGCTAGCTAATAGTGACCTACAAACAGATGAAATTGGAGCAGTATAAATGAAGTGGCTATCTAAAGTAGCCCTCAATTACGCTCTCCCAAAATAGACGCTTGAATACATTGATCTTATTTTCAGAGTGTATGCTGAAAAGATGAAACGCATTGCTATGCATCAAATGAATCGACATCATCACAGAGCTGTTTGACTCCAGTCAGCCTCTGCTTTGGGATGTCGGATGTGTTTTCCTTCAACTCATTTTACTGGGATTGTTAAAAGCAGGAAAACATTCGCACAGAGGTTTTGCATTCATTTTGTTGTAAAAGGCACAGTGTGCACCTGGTGAAATGTAGAAAACATGTCTTATGTGCTCCTGTGAATAGTTTTGGTAAACATACTGTTTACAGTAGAAATATTGCAGTAAGAGGTGTAATACTTGCATATGCACTATGGCTTTGCTTAGCTTTGGCTCAGTTAATCACTTCTGACAGCATTATTTATAATCAATTTGTTGTTGCTCTTTAAATTTTCAACCTTGACACAGAAACAGTAAAACGGATAAGAAATTAAATTAAAAATAATAAGATAAATAATAGTAGTGGCATAGATTGCAAGAAATAGTGAGTGCCTATTTATTTAGCTAGAACTTGGCATGCGGAGAAGATTTGTTGCCAGCATTTAACGCAGACTAAACATGAATTTAACGGTTTATTAATTTTAAAAGCTTTTGAAGTTTTACAGACAAATCTCAGTTTTAAAAATCTGTTCCCTTCTGATGTTAACAACAGCTTGTCAGTTGTCACTCTTAATGCAAAAACTGTAGACAACTGAAAGATGGAAAGTAACATAACTTTCTAGGTTCATCACATTCTGAACTCATTCAGCCATGACGTGTTATACCAGCCAGGCAGATTATTGTGCTAAATGAGTGACATTAATGTCTTTGATAAATTGTTTTTAAATTTGCTTGTAATTTCATTGGCAGTAAATTTCCACAACTCAGAGAGCAGTCATCTATTCCTCAATATCGGCTTACACGACCCCTCCCAGCTTGGCTTCTAACTGTGTTAGCTTCAAAACTAAAGTGGTCATTAGGTGCTTTTTTTTTCTCCACGGCTCGGCAAGTAATGTTGGTAAAATGCTAATGCTTAATAATGATCCCTTCGTCCATTTCTGGATTACTTTTCAGCTGAATGGCAATGCATCAAAACATAAAGCATTTTGAGGCTCATTAAGGAGGCATTATGCGATGAGGTCTGCGGAGCGGTCACACGGACCTGGTGATGGATGTGAAAGTGATCCGCTGCTGAAACGCTGTTGGGTCGGGCTCTGCGGTGAAGAGCGTTGCTCTTTGACATGAGGAGGAGGGCCCGCCACCGGACCCGGCCCATCAGAGCATCATTAGTGTCCACTTTGAGCCAGTGACAGGAATTCCATTCCAGACTCAACCCCAGGCTTGAGTGTTGAGGGGTGATGGCCTGCACAATCGTGCACGTGGGAGTACTAAACTGTGCTATGCAGAGATGATGCCGTTTTTCAGCATACAGGTTTATAGCTTGTGATAACATGCTAAAGACAATGCTGACACATTCATGCTACAGTAAATGCTAATGTGAACTGATTTACAAAACCTTCTAGTTTAAACGTTAGTCAATTTTGGATGTTTATCAGCTGATATGTATGTGTGTGCTTGTTTCCTTATACTGTTGTCAACCTAAAGGGATTGTTTAAAAAACATCAAATTTCTATTTAAGTCTATTTAGGTCTTTTTTTACAGCTATTATGTAAATTTTTAACATCAGTCATTTTTAATGGTCATAACTTTATAATGCTTAACATTTGTTTTAAAATTGTAATGTTGTCTCTGAGTCCCTAAAGATTAAATTGCATTTCGAATTTTGTAATTTTATTTGTAGTGACAATTTTTTTACCACTTTTAATTACCCTTACTGATGGATTAAAAAGAGAAAAAAATATTATTGTGGAATAACACAATTTACTTGCCACAAAGCTATTTTTACAAATTTAACTTGCCACAATAATTTCTATGTATAAAAATGTTTCTGTAACAGTGCTGTATAAATATTTTACTGTGTTCGTAGATAAATCAGCTATTATTTAATTTATGGGTTTTTTTGATAGATTTAAACAATTTTAAATTACATACACAATTTCTAGTGTCCTCTGTTATTGGAATGGCCTGGTGGTCTTTAGAGATTTATTGTCTACTTAGTGCATCTGTTTGATCGATCAACATTATAGCTGGATCCTTCCATGGACTTGCGAAGCTTAACAAACTCCTCACTTGATACCACATAATCAGTCCACATGCCTTTGACAATTGATTATAAATACTCTTTGCTTGATTATCTATCTGAGGTTGGTGCAGTAACAAACATAAGTGTCATCAGTGTTGAGTCAGTGTGGCTTGTTTTGCCTAAGACTGTTTTTTAGGAGTTCTGTCTGGGGTCCTCTTTACTAGTCAGGAGAGCACAGCAGCAAAAATATGTATAATTACCTTGACTTCTGTATGTGTGAAGTCTCTGGCTAAATGTTGACACTTCCTGAAGTGTCTTTTAATTTTTAAGAACAGGCTCACAATTAAACTATAGCAAACACATGATTTTCATTATGTCATAACATGCGGTGATAAAAAAACACTAATCTGCCTTTTTATAGTGCAGAAATATGTCAAGTTAATATCTATTGTACTTGCTTTTGTCAATTGTTGAGCTGACAAGTTGAACAAGTCTGTTGTTCCACAGTGACAGTCTGTTGTTCCACTCGATTACTTTCACTTATCACATAATTAATGAATTCTGCACCACAGTTTTACCTCAGTGTTCAAACAACTGCTCACACTAGAAAATGCAAGAGCTATATTGGTACAGATTGGTTTCCTGTATGTGACTGTATTACTTCAGTTGTTTTTTGTAACCTAAATACAATATTTCTGTGTTCGCAAGTATTGACCCAAAGCTGGCCAATATGGCTTCTTTTCCTGTGTATCTGGAGCCAGATCATGTCCCCAGTCTCCAATTTTTGGTGCCTGCTCACCTTATTATTCCTCCTGGTGCAGATGGACTAGCTTTCATTGCTGTCAGTCATGTCAGATGAGTGTTAAAGAGCAGACTGGGCTTGGAAACCGTGCTGAAGCTCCTCTAAAGCTCTGCACACCTGCTTGTTTTACGATGCTTCATAAAAGTGTCATCATTGGTGTCAATGCGAAGGTGTCCGCCGTGTCCTCTTTCTGCAATTTGTGACAGCTTATATAGCTCAAAACCACATGGCTTCTATGAAAGCCTCAAGGCTGCTACCCCCTCTGCCCCTTAACCGGTTGTCCTGGGTTTGTTCTTGATTGGGGTACTCAAAATGATTTAAACTCCCAAAATGCCCAGCTTGTAAGAGAGGGAGTATTAAACCTTCTGTATTTATGGCCTGCTGCAAAAGAGGTGTGAATTCTTTAAGCTCGAGATCAGGACAAAAGATGTGTACCTCACATTATCATTTCCACAGCATCATCCAGTTTTCTGATTCAGGCATAATAAAGGCACAGTGCTTCTTGTATGAGCAATGCAGGTAGATGCAGGCTAAAATATTGATCTACATGAGTTTTCATGTATTATTAAGGAGGGAAGGCTGCCCTATTCTTCGACCAGATAACAATGGTTTTTTATTTACGGATTAGGTAGCGTATGAATGCGGTGTTGCTGTGCACGTGGAGGAGAATTTGAGACAGAAATTGATACAGAAAACCACACTATGCATTTTTAGATGCTTAACCTATAGGCTTGCATGTTCCCTGTATGCAGGTCCTTTATCTTTGTAAAAGGAAATCGAATAACAATAATTCTGTTTTACTGATGGAAGCAATGACCCTATTTGTGTTCCGTTTCCAATAAAAACTGAATCATGTCTACAGTAAGACACTTGCTTGCCCTTGACATTTCTGTCCTACACAAAACTCTTTAAAATAGGTTAGGTTTAACAGCTTCAAGGTCTAAAAATCTGATTTCATTTACATCGTAAAGTTGATTAGTTTTCTCTTTCTAATTTGATTTTACCCCCACAAGTATTCTGATCTACGATAGCTCAGGATTACAGAATTAGGAAAGCAAATTAATTGGTGTAGTTTACTAACAGGTTTAAATAGTAGGAGAATTGACTTAAAGGCTTCTACTTTGTGTCTATCAGTTTAGAGTTGTAGGCTATGTAAGTGCTTTGTTTAATAAGCGCACACTAAGTCACATAATTCAGCTACCTTGTGACAGCATTGAAAATGCATCACAAAAATAATTAAACATAAAAAAGTAACTTTTGATGTGTTTAGAAATGATGTGCACTAGTAAGTCTTTTTTTCATTATTCTGTTTATTTTTATAAAATACCTTTATAGGTTACTGCGTAGCAATTTTTACTTAAATACTTATTAAGTTTGCTTTTCAAAGGTTTTGTAGCATAAATTACTTCAAATCGAGAGGATCGAAACCATTTTCATGGTATTTATGCGTAGGTTTGACGGTGTGTTTAAAAGACATGTTGTTCAAAAGACCTTTCTTACAATGCGAGAAATGCACATTGACAACACAATAGAGATGCATATGTGACTTATTCAGACTGCTGTTTAATTGGTTGTCCTTGTCATGGCAACAACATACCTGTCTGTTTGATTACAATGATACAGAGATTTACTGATGGTACAATGCACTCCTCTGTGACAATGTGTCTTGCCGAGGCGATTTAGAAGTGTAACAGAAGTGACAGAAATGATAAAAAGGTTCAACGGGAAAGTTCTCTCCGCCTTTTAGCTTTACTGTATCACATCAGCATCTATTGAGGAAAACAAATCTAATCGCATTTACAGATTTTATTTGCCTTGACAAACGTGTGACGCTTATCAGTAGTATTTAAGGTGACTGTTTACAAAACTCTAATTCCCTCAAGATATTGTCCGTTGTAAAGGAGTCAGGGTCTGTTCAGTGAAAAACACAAAAGCCAGTAAGTGTCAGTAGGAGAATACACAAGACGCAGATGTCCATGTAGCGTAACACAGCAGCCGTAGGAAAACTGGATTGATTTGTCTTGAGGCCTGTGGAATACAGTGTGTGGGCTTTTGCTGGAACCTGTGCCTTTATCTCATCAGAAGCAGATTGATTGGAGGTCACGGCATTCCTGCAGGTCGCTGACAGACAGTTTGATCAATGCTGGAAGGCGTCTGAATGGAAGATATCGGATGGAACTTGTTGATGTTTCTGCTCTGTGAGGACATTTGGAGTCATTACTAGTGAAGAAAGCTGTTTTACATAGACCTCTAACATTGGTGCACTCCCCCCTAAGACACAGTGTTGTGTTATGCATTTAAATATGCAGTAAAGCTCTGCACAGCAAGCCAGACCAGTTTACCTTCATTGCTGTGAGGCTGCAACTAACAATTATATTGAGCAATTACCCTGTGCTTACTTGATTGTTACAACTTATTTCTTTAGTTTTTCAATTTTTATTTTGGTTGGCATTTAATTTAACACTTTGTCCAGTTCCTTCCTATAAATAATGTGCAAACTGAGACAAAATGGTTATTATAAAGATAGCTGTATAATATATAATTGTATAATTTTCTGATGTTGTTGCTGAAAAAATACTTTTCTGATTGTCATTCACTGTTCTGTTGCTCATCACTATCATATCGCAACATAGTCCATGTAGTCATTGGTACATCATCATTATGTACGTGTACATTGTATGTTTATATATGCTGTATTTTTTAAATCAGTTTCAGAGGATATTCCTTTCAAGTTTATACTACTGCTAGTAAATGTATTTAAATTATTCAGATAAAAAGAAGGCATGCACACTATGGCACCTGTATGGCAGTTGGTCTAGGGCATATTTTTGTTGGCCAGACTTGAAGGCAAAGAGGTGCTTCGCACCTTTAGCATGCCCCTCTTTCTGTTTTTGAATAGACCGAGATGGTGAAGAATGAGATGCACATGGTTAGAGGACATATAAGGTTATAGATAAAACATCAATTCTAGTTCTCAGAAGAATAAAGCAGTATGTATGATTGCCTGAGCTCGCATAAGACCAGAGACTCTGTCAGAATTCTACACCCTGAAAAGGTCAGAGGCTTTTTGACAGGAAGAAGGAATCCGTTTGGATTGTTATCGGATAACATGGTTTTGGAGAGAAATTCTTAAAGGTTTTAGAATGTTTGTTTGTGTCTCTTTCCACAGACTAATTAATCTTGTTGATATTTTAAATATTTGGGAGTGAAGCTTTTGGGCTTTCTGTAATCCCCGATTTAGAAAACAATCAGGCTTGTCAAACGCTCCCGCGAGTCAGGCTTCTTAATGCGCTCACTGTCTCAATTAAATGATTACATTTGTCTCTGTTGTGAATAAACTTACAAATGAGAGGTCGAGAGATAATGACGCAAATAGATGTGCAACCACAACATGCTCTCTCATTGAGTGAGAGCGCTGGGTGTGCGGTAATTACACACTTGTCCATTTACACGTGTTGACAAATCTGATTGTGTGTTTGTTGTCTAAGAAGGCGACGGGTATGATGATGCGGCTGCTGTACAGTATGAGTTGTGGTGGGTTTTCTGATGATGTTAATTATATTTCTGTGTGATTCAGTGGGGATGGAGACGAGGCTCTCTGGCGATCTGTAATGATCATGTTTTCTGCCATCTCTCTTTGCTCTTAATGCTTCTCTTTCTAGCGGAGTGTTTGAATCCAGCTCTCTTCCAAAATTCATTTATGAGGCTTCAGTCATTTTGTGTGATAAATCAGACCTTTCTCTTGCTCTTCTTTTTTTTTTTAATCTGAGTACTTGAATAAGACACAATTGCTAAATGTTTTTTAGCTTGCCTTTGCTAAGTATACAATCTATGTGTATATAAGTACATAATCTAAATTACTGCTATATTGCTATAGAGTATAGGCTAATTACTTTCTATTAGTGGCTGACGTCACTAATAATTACATTAAGCACTAATTACATTAAGCACAGGACACTATATGTGATCAAGACATCGTAAACTACAGTTAAGAGATACCAAAGGTGGAAATCATATCTACTGGATTAAATAGTTACCTAATCACAGTTAACTTTTACAAATATACTTATGTATACCGTATTTATTGAAGTGTATGTATTTACATATTTTTAAAAATATAATATAAAAATAACAATAAATATTCTCCATTAAGAGCTTCTGTTACTTTCATTGTCATTGGATTCTGTTTCTATTTTATTTTTTTGTCCATTCAGTTTCACAGCAGACATGAAGCCTATGATGAGCACTGTCACTAGTAATCAAAAAAACTCTTTCCTGTAATGATGTAGGGGACTCCTCTTTATTTTCCAGCAGTCCTGTTACTGTTTTCTTGCATTGAGTATAAGATTTGGTTCTGATGAAAATGATTGCACTCTTTCTTTGGACACGCATGTGCTGGCTGAGTGAGCAGACAGTATATTGTTCTTGCTCTCCATTACTTTTGGAAGCCCAGTGACTCGTGTTCTGTTTTCACTGAAACATTCAAATGAATCAGTTCAGTGCATTGAATCAGATTTGGGAAAGAGGAGATTGTAGGAAAGCGCACTCCATGCACTTTGTCACTTCATGCACTCAGTGGACCCGGTGTGTTCATGCAGTTGTTTGTAGTTTAATCTGCTTGCACGATAGCTTTACACAGACACAAATACAGCTAATGAATGTCATAGATGTTGCTAATCTTGAAATATCACCAGTCCGCTGACATTTGCTCTGCTCTTTCTGGGTGATGTTTATGCAACAAAGAGTCGGACCCAGACCTGATATTGATGCCATTAACAGTAATGTTGCATCTCTAACGTATATATTACCCTACAAAATAACTACGCTATTGATTGTACAATGTAGGCGATAGCTGTGCTACTGAGTATCTGTCAAGCAATGAAAGCTAAACTTGTGCTTACTAAAGTGTTGCTAATACAGACAGGTGGTTTTCAGAGGTACCCTCAGAGCCTTATCTGGCGTACAGCAGTAACTGCTGGTAAGGTATAAACAACAGCTCCAACAAAGCCTTTGCATTTATCATTCACACACACAGCCTGACAGGGTTAGCATGTCACCCATTTGCCTACCCCATTCATCCCCAGTTAAATGTGCAAGTCAAATTCAGCAGTGCAGAATGGCAGATTGACTGTGGAGGATGTCATCACTAGTGGATTTGGGGAAGGTTTGTGAATTGTTCATCTGCAGCTGCATATGAATAAATGAGATAAGCGGACCAAACAGACAGGTGCTATACAAGGAGGCTGTGCCTGCTTAAAAAAAGAAAGAAAAGAGAAATATCTAAGGTAGAGTTAGAAAAATGCATCAAAGCTGCAAACTGAGACAAACAAAAGCAGAGAAATTGAAGTGGCCTCAAGGCCAAACTTATCAGGCTTCTACATTCCACAAGCTTGTGTTGAACGGTTAGCGTCTCTAATGAATTCTCTACAAACGAGGGATTATTTTCATCACCTGAACAACGTGTATCGCCTCAAGAGCAGCAATCAGCATCTTGGTGTTGGGCTTGTCATCTGACATACTGGATAAAATGCCACATTTTCGAGAGGCGTGACGTGCAAAACAAGAGCGGTGTTTGGCAGTCGTAATGCAATAAGCACAACAACGTACATGCGTGTCCAGTCATAAATAAAAGGATTTATACATGGATTTTTATCTCTTTTTCTTTATTATAATCTTGGTTATTAGAAATTTTATTTTCCTTGTTTTGGAATTCTTATTTTTTCCAGATTCAGAGATTTCCCACAATTCATTGCATGCTCGTTTAAATGCCTGTGTGGACAGATTTTGAAGGGGTTTCATTCGTCATTTTCTGAATCAAAGAATAAAAAAAGAACAAAAAAGGATGTGCCCCTCGTATAAGTATGGACGGTATAAGTATTTTGAACTTAATCAAAGCTTTACACTAAACGTTTTCTAGCTGTGTGTATTTTCACAGGTTGAAGAAAACCTTTCATAACTCCCACACCTAATCAAGAAGCACAAATGATTTTCAGTCATAAGTGTCAGTAGCTGCAGAAATAACACATTTGTGCGACTGCTTACTCATATCTGACCCTTCAGGTTACTTGAGGGAACGGACTGCTCGCAAATAAATGTGTAACACACAAAAGATTTACTTACTCTAGGTGTCAAGTCAAACCAGGTTTTAATGCTTCAATTACTATTACTGCTCCCTATTTGCTCTTATTTTACTTTGTACTTTATATTGGCTCCTCCTACTTTCCAGTGTATTTTATTGTATTACTGTATTGGTGGGGTTTAACATACAGTCCACACAGACTCTCTTTGTCCTTGTCAAGTCAAGTCATTCTATACAATCAGCGATGACATTTGAATAGATACACTTGTCGAGTGTTTTCTTGCAGTTTAAATCAAACCTTCCGCAAGCAAATCACACAATTCTCCTGTTTTACAAAAGTCTCTTTTCAGCAAAAGAAAACTTGAAGCCCTCACTGTTTTTTTTACAATGCAACCAATGCAATGAAAGTGAAACCTAATTTATTATAAAAAAGAGAGCTTTGTTGTTTTCAGTGGGTAATGTAATTAGCTTGTACTTCAGTTTAAGATTACAGATTAAGAACTGAGCAAAACACTAACATTATAATGGGCTCTTCACAATAGCGCCACCCACTTCACCTGAGCTCTTTTCACCAAGCCTCTTAAACGTAACCATTTTTGTATTTACTTCAAATTAAGTTTACACTGCACTAAATTGACATTGTGTCAATCGTGTGTGTGTGTGTGTGTGTGTGTGTGTGTGTGTGTGTGTGTTCTGTCTCTAATAAGCATTTGTATCAGTAATATACAAAAGAGGGTAAGTAAAGGTCCTCCAGCAGTCTTGGCACTTTTATAAAACCAATAAAATGAAAGAAGCTAAAACAGTTCTTAATATCCTTGTGTGCTCTTTGCATTGCTCCAGGACATCTGTGTGTTAGACACACATACATCTAAAAATAAAGCAATAGGTCAAATTGTGGTAAAATTACTGCAACGCACAACTCAGTGGCTTCAGTCTTTTAGTGACATTAGAATTACAATTTTCTATAAATGTTACATTTATTATTATTATTTTTTTTTTTTTTCCACCTAGTTCTTTTAAGTAATATTACATGATCAAGAAATATGGCCAAATCACATGGTGCTATTATAATACTTAATCATGGTGATATTACAATGATAAATTCTTATGCAAGTAAAAAAAACATCCAGTTTCTTATGGTACAGATTGAGGATTGTTGCTAGTTAGTAACAGCCTCAGCTGTTGGTAATAGTTCTGAGAAGTTAACTGAGAATGTCTCTCGTCCAGTCTGATTTAAAGATTGAAACTAACTGTTGTATAAAGGTTAACTGTAAGCCATTTGCGGTTGCCAACCAATGTAGCAATGTTTTAATTGTGTGTCTACAGTTATTTTACAAATGCAGCTTAGCACAAGACTTACAGAACGGATAGTTCTTGATAACTATTTTAAAACAGGTAACTCCAGCACACCCTCTACACACATGGAGCTCAGACAGGCACATGCATCAGCACATGGACCACTCTGGTGAGAGATGTTTGGGGTGAGAGAGCACGATTGTTCATCCTCCACTTGTTTATCCTCTAATCCTCTCTGGGGTTTCCGTTGCATTGATAAATTTTCTTGTTTCCACCAGCTTTGTGTTTCATTGCTCAATAGCTGTGCAGACAGCCGGGGACCCCACCTGCGTCAAGCCATCACAGACTTGGATCAATGGACACACACACACACACAATATCCCTTCCAACCTCCTAAAGCATCATGCATGTCAACCTTTACTATTTAAGATTTCAATCTTCATCCTCCTTTTCATCCGTCACTCCAGTTAAGAGATTTTAGTAAACTATTTAAATGATTCCCTGATAAACCTTTTCTTCTCCATCTGTCATTTTCAGAGAATGGAGATTGTTATTGGTCCCAACCTCAGCCTGAGCACAAATGCTGATTAGGTTGATTTGTGCAGTGTTGTTCTGCTCCAGATGGGCTGTGTGTTATGCAGGGTAAACAGACGCAGGATGTGCTGATGAGAGGCAGAGAGTCCCCATACGTGGCCGCTGAGGCCGTGCTGAAGAGCCCGGGCTTAGACACGCATGCTGACTGAGTGACTGCATGTCACACACGCTCGACTCACTCAGCTCTGCCTGACAGACACAGACCATCGCTTATCTCCTGTAATTAGGAAAAGCCAAACTTCTTTCTCTGCATGCTAGAGAGACTTAAGCGTAACTCCTTTATTTGTTATTTTGTTTCTCCAGTTTTTGGAGTTATACATAATTTCTGTATCTGTTGTGATTTTTAGTAGTTTCAGTAATAACACGCTGATGAACACTTTGATAACACATTGACACATTTTCCCATAATAATACATTGATGTTTTATGATTTATGGTCTCGTGACATATTCCGCTGTTTAGTTTAATGTTTAGTTTTAACATTTAAACATAATTCTTCACACCTGTATAGCTGAGTTTCTTCTGTGAAACACAAAGGCAGAAATTTTAAACAAAGATGCTATTGCAGTAATGGTGTCAAAGGCTTCAAGCTTCAAAATGATGCAAAAACACCATCAAGGTTTTATAGGCTTATCTGTGCGAATGTTTATTAATGCTGCTGTATGTTTAATGTCTATATTCTAAGGCTTTTGAAGTCAGATAACTGTGTGAGGCTCAGATAATAATCTTCTGCACTAATGAGCCGATTACCACTGCGTTAACGATAATGAGTTGAATTCTCATCACACATTGTCATACTGACCTCTGACCATTCTGAACACAGTGAGTGTTTACATAAGTGCTGATAACTATTAAGACTATTACAGTACATAAAATAAGCAAAACACATTTTAAAGGTCTATATGCAAATCAATAAACGTACACATGAATATTTTTCTCTGCTCTTGATGTGCTGAACTCTACCATCACATTTGAGTTCTCTCACCATTTTATGTAATTTAATACTCTCTGTATGCGTGTTTGTCCATTACTGCATCCCAGCAGAACACAGAATAGACGTTATCATGGCCATTGATCAGGCGCTTGTCTAGCACTGCAGTCATTAATCAAGTGAAATGCTAATTGTGAACAGAACAGGGGGTCTGGGATGGACTCTCTGTCAGGCTCCACAGCTGGAGTGATGGAATAGTCCAGCCGTAGCTCACTGCAGGAAAGCCTGTTAGAGGAAGATGTATTATATGCAACTCCACCTAAGATTGATAGCCAGCATGAAACACCGGCATTTGTTTCTTTTGTTAGCAATAAAAGTCAATCAAATTACACAATGTTTTTTCCTATGCCACTCAAAACAGTCTGATCTTGTAGCCTCAGTTCTCGAAGGCTGTGACTCTCATGGTCTCTCTGTTTAGGAGATTTTGAACTTCTGGATTTATCATCATTTTTCTCATAGGCATGTAGACAGTTCTTAACTCCAAATCCAAAAAAACCCACAAATTAGTACAAGGCTCCAGACTAACATTTTAAAGGGGTGGAACAGGCACTTTATTTGAGTCATAGGGTGTGGCAAGACAAAAGAAAATTATTCCTTTTAATTGCTATTTTTACTTATGTAAAAAAAAAAAATCACATTTATATTATATAACCAAAGCATAGTTCTCAAGCATAATACTTCAAATAAAGAATGTATTAGTTAAAATTACAATAAGACACTTTACAGTTTTAGAACATGCTCATAGTTAATGTGACATTTATTAACATTATTAACTAGATTCTTTTTTTTTTCGTTTACTGTGTGTGTGTGTTTTATGTATTTGTTTGGTTTAAAGTATTTGTGTGTGTGAATTTGCCATCTCATTAATCAGGAACCACTGTACTGTATACTGTAGCCTTAAAAATGGCCACAATCAGGTAGCACAATCCTTCTGGCCCTCATCAAGATCTCAGTTTTTCTCCTCGTTTCTCCAGTATCAGTGGAAATGCAGAGGTCTCGGGCTCTGATTGTGTCTGTAGCTTTTCAGAATGTCACACAGGAGCGCTGAGGGCAGGCACAGTGCTAGCATGTCATTTGTTGACTCTCCTGCTAATTCCTGAAACACTTGGCAATAGTTCATTATTTTAGGCCTGTGGGTTCTGTTGCAGCCAAAAAAATGGTGGTCATTACTAACCTGAAGTCTAACGGTGGTTCTGCTAAAGTAGGCGTTGAAGGACTGCCCAACTTGTGCCCTAAACTGCACTGCCAGGACGAATTTAAGAGTGACAAAACTTATTTGTAAGGCACAGTAGCTTATGAAGTGTTCTTCCAAACTCTGGGTTGTTTGTAGAGGTTATTGTGATCAGTAGTGAGAATGCCTAGTTCTGGTTGGCTTAGTTATAGTTAAAAATGTTTTTACTGTTGTGGTTTTAATTTCATGGTTCAATGTCGTTTCATGTTATAAAATCAGTGTAATGCTGACAAAAATGGAGGGAAATGTATACGCTTATACTGTAAATATTATTCTTTGGGCCCTTGTCGAAGATGAGGTAATAAAGAAATTTGTAAAATAGTCCTACTATGTGAATAGCCTACAGTGGTTTAACCTTCATTTTATGAAGTGATGAATACTTTTTGTGCGTACAAAAAAAATAACTTTTTTCAATATTTTCTTCTCTTTTGTGGTAGTCTCTGACACATTTTCACCAGAGCACCATAATTGTCTTTATCACCTTTCAGGGCTTTGAAAGTGGTATTTGCATTGCTGTCTGTGAGGTGGGAGAAAGCGCTTGGAGTTAAGCGCCTATAATAGTTCATCAAAGTCATGTACTGCAAACATTGAGCCACATGCTCGGTCTGATTTGATCAGCTAAATCAGAAGAGTTTTTTAAACTGATTATAATAAGCTCACTAAATTATTTCTGAAAAACTGGTCACGGAATCACACTTTTCATTTGTTCGTTCATTTAGAATTGCAATATCCAGTTTCTTTTTTCATCCATCAGACTTTGGTAATGTAGATTGTTAGAGCTCAACTCTATAAAAATAACATTTGTTGGACAAAGGCAGAGGTTTTTAACCTGACAGAAGCTGTGAAGATGAACGCAGTAGAGCACGTTTCTCCAGTGGTCCACCACCTCAAAGCCTTCATCAGTGTTATTTTGAGCTGCGGAGGAGCCCTGATCCTGCCCGCATTTCGAGAGGATGCGGCCACGTTTGCCGTCTCCGCTGTCATGTTTCATAATTTCACGCTTGCCTGAACAAAAGGCTCTTACAGTTCAGCTGGAGCGTGTCAACTGCACGCTGACAAGAGAATCTCACTTCTGTCTGTCTGACTGGTCACTTCAACAAGCCACAAAAATGAAAAAGCCAAAAAAGATGGCCCTCTGTGTTTCTCTCCACTAAATTTGCTCATGTGCTCCTCTTGCTCGGCTTTCCATCAGTAAAGGTTAATGAAAGGGAGCGGGACAGTTTGGAGCGAAAACATTGGAAATCTTTGTCTGAGTTCATTGCTTTTTGACAAGGTACAGCCAGTAACTTTATGGTCACATAAACTACAGGGCAGACGCCGTCACCAGGACGTATCCCGCCATGCCTGCAGTTATGAGATCTGTTATTTACAGAGGCCTTCAGCAGGTTATGCCTGAACAACTTTTACACTGGTTTGGATTTGTCCATCCAGACTTCTTTAAGGAGTGGATTGTTGTAAGCGAGCAGTGTGACTCCCGGCAAATGAGTTTGTGACAAAGCCGGCAGCCTGAGTTAAATTAACTAAACCTGCTGAGTGCACAGTGATTTCAGGAATGTGATGTGCTGTGTTCTACTGTACAGTTTGTAGTCATATCATAAATTTGGCAGCCGTGTTATAGGATAGACAGGAATAACATTCGAAATTGCGGTTCAACAAGATATCTGGACAAAAGAATACATCATGTGGATGCAAAAGCATGTTAAATGTGAAAGTATACGCTGTCAAAAAAATGATGATTAATTTTTAAACATGTTTTTTTTCCTTTGCATCCATATGCCGTTGTTTCTTTCCTCACCCCTCAGGTTCTCCATCACAGTAAACATACCTTCAAAAACAAGCCCTCTTTTGTCCCATTAAATGTCACCCAATTGAGAGGTCCAGGCTTCATCTCGCTATCTGATTTTAGCATCATTCTTTCGCTGACCCCATCTCGTTGAGTCAATTATATCAAATTAGCTGGCATTAAAAATAGTACATTTGATAGCATCTCTTTCAGTTCTGTTCTGCAGTTTCTATGGGAACCACATGAAAAATCTGGCTGAGGTGAACTGCTAGCTTTCTGTTTTATTGTACGCGTGTATTAGCAAAATATGAGCTTGGTTTATTGGCCCATGCGCATGTCTATTGTCATTCTTTAAAGAAATCCTTCAATATGTAAGATTTGGTTGTGACCCTATCTGTGTGAAGCAGACTGTTTTTCTCAGTTTCAAGCAAGTTTTGTGCCGTGTACAGAGCCAATAAAATGCAGTGAAGTAATAACTTTAGCTAAAATAAAACTGTACTTCAAATGCCAGTATAAATGTGTGTAAAGGTATTAAAATTAAAACAAATATAAAAATGCAAAACAGTATTAACCTTGTTGTTCTTGCTCATTCTCTCTCTACATTTTCACTACTGTAAACTTATTGACCCTAACAGTGCACCTGTGTGCATTGGCTAATGCAGTATTTTAAGTAAATGATGATTGCACCCCTGTAACTGGCCTTCTAGCTAAAACAGTTAGTAGTGGTCAGCAGTTTGGCTTTGCACTTCATTGTCTGAGGAATCTGCACATCACTTGTAAGGGACACCTGGTTTGATTCAAACCTCAGAAAGCATCTGTGCTCATGTCATAATGTCAGAGGTTAAGACTCGGAGAAGATCAGAATGTAAACGCATCACTGCATTGCCACGTGTACTTTCGCCCTCAAGGATTTTTACAGTGTCGTCTTTATTTTAGAGCACAGTGCACATTCTTACTGCATTCTTTTGTAGAATGCATACTTACTGCAAGTGCAATTGCAAAGAATTGTAATTCTGGGGAATGTGTGGCTACATATGCAAAAATATAACGTGTTTTTGATTTATTTAAAATTTTCTGTAGTCATAACGTTCCTATATCGACCTTCTTGCCTGTCTGATGGGTTTTAATGATGTGGAAAAATATTAATGAGTGATCCTAAACTTTTCACCAGTAGTTTATACAGTTATATAAACCAGTGTTTTTGAAATCAAAAGTAATTTGAGGTCAGTTCTGACCTTTTGTTTTGACCTTTGACCTTCGAGATGTGTCACTGGAACATTTGTATGCATCGTCTAAGCATGAATACCGCACTGGTTGAAATGTTTTAAACAGTAGGACATTAGCATTGTCCTGCCCTTTCATGCCCTGACTGTCCCAGAGGCCCTGCAGCTGTAATTTGAGATGCATGTTTGGTTATGGAAGAACAGTTTTATACCCTTTACAGATTTATATGAATTGACCTCAGGTATTTCATAACGATGAGCTGAGTGGGGGGCAAATATTAACGGTCAGCTGCTCGTAACAGGACTGCACGCTTCACGAGGAGCATATATCTTTTATCAATATCACTTCATTAAAAGTTTTGCTTTTCTGCTTCTGTCTCTTTTCTTTTTCCCCTTTTAAAAAGACATAATTAATTAAAATCAACAGAAAAACAAAAACACCATGAGCCAAATGGGAAAAAGTCTGATGGCAAGGTTCAGTGCTCTAAGACGGCTGCAACAACTAGTGTGAGACAATTAAAGCATGCAGCAAACAGCAGGTGCCGAACACACCCCAATGTGCTAATTGTAACTCCAGCTGAGGGGCCTTGTGGGTGCAGTTGAGTAGGACCTTTTCAATATTGTCACCCTTCCTCAACTGAGCTTGACATCCTCGCAAACCCCCCTTAGTGCCACTCTGCCCCCTTCCCAATTATCGAACTTTGAGTCATTTGTTTTCTAGTTCTGGCCTTTGCACATGTTGGTCGGCTCTGGATGGTGGGATGTTGTTTTGTGTCTGGTTAATTGAATTCTGCTCATGCAAGGTGACAATGTGAAAGAATGTTTTACCTGCATATCTCTGATACATGTTTTTTTACAGACTTACAGTGTATTAAAGCTTAACATCTGTATGCTTAACAAACTGAAAAGAACAAATGAAGTACAGAACATTTATATTTTCTTATTTTTAAACAATAATAATAAAAATATTGAAAATTTTGTCAGTCTATTCACTCTCATGTCTTTCGAACATGTACTTGTAGTCATAAATGTCCTAATCAGTTTTTCTTCTAACTTCTAACAAATACATACAAATAAATAAATACAAATCAAAGATCCAGTCTAAAAGTCGGATCACAACCCAAAGATCAAATTTATATTTAACCTTTGTTTCCAAATTACTGTCAGCTTTGCCATCAAAACAAAGCGTCAGCTGCGGTCTGAACCTCCCTGACTCGCCTCAGTATGTTTAAGCTTCCGGGGAAGCGCTGCCTTTAATGTCTTGCAGTGTTAAATGGAGAAGCATAAGACTACAGGCAGAGGGAGCGCCAGCCGTAGCCTGCAGCCACGCTTTACAGGTTACCTTCCTAATGGAGCTCCCAGGCCTTGAAGTGCAGTCGAGGAGCGGAAGGGGGAAAATGTCAAAACACTCATCCGAGACCAATCATTAAGGACTTTTTCTGACTGGAGATGAGGGAAGTGGATGGGTAGCACAAAAGAAGGCAGCAGTAATTGACTACTTTTGCTGCAATGGGACTAATTCACAATGAAGCACATAGCAACTAGTCTTATGGAGGAGAATCAGGTGATCTAAATGGCGAGAGAGATGGTGGAGAGCTAGTGCTGTTATCCAGGTGACCGAGGATTATGCAAGGGTTAGATGTGGTAGACATGCATCAGCAAAAGTGGATTTCGACTGGTTTCTTATTATGGTTGTTTGGAATAGAGTGATATGTAATCTTGCGGATGTTGTGGATGTAATATTATAAGCCTGGGCTTTGCATTTAAAGCTAAACCGCTAGTTCTCTGTCTTGCTCACAGCAGTGATCTGACCTTGGTGTAGCTAAAATTAATCTGCTTGGCTCTATTTTCAGATGTGAAGATGGCCATCGTGGCAAATAAACTCTTTTCATATTTGATTGCGGTATCCACTTCCCCAAGGCCACTTTTTGCTGGATTAATTGAATTTCAAAGAACGCACTTCAGTCTGCACTGACCAACTGAGGACATGTAATCATGATTTTGGCAAGCACATCTCATGAGCGCTAGGACACATGTATGATGACATCACATTTTAATATCTCAGATCGTGACTTTCTCCTCAGACATGAGCACATGCAATAGAGAAACTAATTTTTATTGTTCCTTCTGTGGCACTAGAAGCATCTCAGCTCCATAGTTTGGTAGCCAGTTGCCCAATGTCCAGTTAAGACTATTACTCGGGGACTGTGCCTTTTTCAGAGCTGTCTGTTGTCAGAATTGTTTCAGTGTGTGGAATTTAGAAACCCGTGGATGTTTCTGAAACACACAGTTAAAATAGATTTTTAAAAAAGTTGTATATACACATTATCTGCATATTACATAATGACACTGTTTTATATCAGCTACAGTACATAATGATGCATGATAATGTGTTATGCTGGTATGTTCTTAATAAATACCAGAGGTTTTTTATGTGCAGTGTTGTAATTGTGTCACAAGTTATTGATCTTTCAATGTCCCAGCGCTCAACTGCCTGTCCAGCCACTTAATCTATTAAACAGCATAAAGCCAGCTGTGACTGTGATATGACAGGTATCATTCCAAAGAATTCGGCTTTCTCTCCCCTCTCTCTTTTTCTTTCTCTGTATGTCATTATTTTATATCCATGTCTCTTTCATCTCTTCTCATCCAGGTATGTCGATATCTTTTGTGTGATGCACCTTTTACCCATGGTGTGCTATCTTGTTCTGAAAGCGTCAGCCTGTTTACTCGTTGAGAAAGGGGGACACAAAGGTCAGAGAAAGACAAACCCATGTGCTGGGTGATAGTTCAGGGAATTCTTAACCCCCTTCTGTTTTTATTTTCCTTCTTTCATTATGTTCGAGTTTTTTCTGGATGTGTATAGCTACACATCTGTTTTCTTTGTCCTTGTGACTAACCAAAGGTTTGTGTGTGTGTCGGGGGTTTTGAGGGAACTAAGAGACACAGAACGAGACTTTTACGGCTGTTAAAGTCATAGTGTGACACGAAGCATCAAAATCCAGAAATATGTCTCTACAAGACTAAGCACTGGTGCTGCTATGATTCTCCCCTTCGCCTCAGGCCACGATTCCTCAGCAGTGAGGGCTGTTACAGATGTACCACTAAGACAATAGTACCCTCCATATATTTTTACACACGAGAGAACCTTCTGTGTGGGCTGAAGATTACTGCAGATGCTTGTTGAGGATTAATACTGAGCTTTGTTCACAAATAAAGCATCTTCCACCAGTGATTCATGTAATTATTCATGAACAAGTTAGTGAATGCAAAATTAACATTATTACATCTATTCTCCACCTTCTGTGTAAGGGAAGCAAATATTATTCCAAAAGGGAAATATTAATAATTGACTAAATTGTCAAAATATAACATGGACATTAAAATTCAGGAATTCAAAAATGCAACTCGTAGATACCATAGATCGATACATGTGATTGTTGAGTAACTCTGAGTAATATATGGGGGAAATTGTATACATGCGTTTATACATTTATGCATTCTCAAGTGAATATACACACAAGTAAAAATTGTTTCTTTGTATTAGTGTTAATGAAGTGAGAGGGAATCTCTCTACATTGCTTTGGGTTGTAACTTAGTCTTATCTAGATGCTCTGCAATGGGTTGCTATGGTCACGGGAGGCCAGGTTCTGCATATGGGCGTTTTACAGACACTCCAGAGCATTGTTTGTTGGGTGAGGTATATGTAGTTATGTTAATGAAATAGAACAAGTTATTGTGTGTTTGATCTGTCTCAGGCACTACATGCTTCATGAATGATTCCAGCTTTCCATTGCATCTCTGTAAACAGTGACTACATTGATCTCCACACGCTACAGCAGTTTGTACACCATCATTCCTTAAGTTACAGATGAAAGACTGTACAGCAGTTATGAATGGGCTAATAATTTCCCTCCCTGTGTTTCCTATGTGTCTGTGTTGAGAAGAAATATATTATTCAAGAGTGGAATGAATGTCTTATGTCAGGCGTAATACACAAGCTGAGGATTTCATTAACGACTCCCGGTCCAGGCTTAACAAGCCCCCCATTCCCTGCATTTAACCCAGCCGTATATACATGCATCAGAAGAGACTGTGTCTCCTGTTTTCCTGCTTTCTACCAACATTAAAGAGATTTTTGTGCTTTATTTAGCTATTAAAAAACAGTTCTGTTTTTGCCTGCTAAAATATCTACGGTAAATGTGTACAGGATGTTTAGTTACAGCATTCCTGATGTGTTTGCGTGAGAAGAAATATAGTAAGAATATTATATGCAAATACTATATCAACCTTTTAAATCTTGCAAACACTTGCAACAGGAAGAAAAGCAATTGGTGGTAAGCACAGTCATCACAATAAATTAACAACTATTGCAATTTCATATACATTTCAATAATGTTTGAATTTGATGGTAATAACTAGAAGCTGGTAGGGTCTTGTCAAGTGCTATATTTTATTCAAAAAGGCTTTACAAAAATTAAGTCTTAATTCCCATTTGAATTACAAATGATTGCATATTGGTTTTGTGTGCATTGAGTGGCTAATTCGAAACATCAACATCCAGGGCCTCCTTTGAAAAGGTTATCCCACTCCCTCTTCACTTTATTCTGTGGAAGTCAGGAGGCAAAGCCCAGGCCAACTGCCTGCTTCACCACCATCTCTGCTCAACTTGTTTTAATCAAGGATGGACAGAATTCAATACCTCCACTAGACCAAGGACTCCAGGTTCTCTGTGCTAGACCATTGTAGGTTTTGCGAGCCAACTAAAGCTGCTGTTCAAAGCAATGAAGATTTTTATACCCATTGATTGGCACCTTACAGCTCACATTTCAAACTTTATGTTTTTCTAAGAGGAGACGTACTGTGTATTATTTGCACTTTATAAAGCGTCTGCCATTCATGGTGTCTTGTGTATATAGCATTGCTAGCCCAATTTAAAAATAAATGTGGATACAGCTACAAAATATAACACGTACAGATTGCAAAATAATGTTGATAGAGCATAAATAAAATGCATAAGGGATTCTATTTAATAGAATGTTGATGTTGCATGTGTAATTTAAAATAACATTGTTTTAAAACCAATATCTACAGGTATTACGCACTTTGGATGTGCAATACAATGACATTATGAGCTTTATTGATTACAAACTTTATGTGGACTCTAGAAATGTTCATTTCTGTTCATTCTACCGAGAAACACAAATGGAACAATATCAAGATATTTCACAACCACAATCTCTCTGTTAGGGCAGCAACGCATGCAGTGAATAAAAAGTATTGTTCACGCTGGGATACTAACGCTTGTGGTGTTGGTGTATGTGGCATGATTTAAGTAATGCATTTCAGTTTCATTCTAGTTTCTAAATGTGTGCTGTGCCGTCTTAGTATGTGATGTTAGTATGTGTCAACAGTAAATGCATTTCATTCACAAATGAATAAAGGCAGTCTGAAAGGTTGCTTGTGTATCACCAGCCATTTAGCAGTGCACATTAGGTTCCATAAACTCTTTAATGATCCTCTTAGGATTTGTGAATGTTTATTATTAGCTAAATGTTCATAATATTTTCAGAGAACATTGCTTAAGGCCCTTTGTTATCATGCTCTTAATTATTATTTTGTCATTTGCTCCGTTAATGTTCATACCTAATCTATTAATTACAATCTCCATTAGCATTTTAATGAGAATAGGGCCAATAATTAAATCAGTCTATTTAAAGCTATAATTGAATGACCCCTGGCTCTGTTTTGATGGCTAAAAGTAAGAAGTGTCATGCTTGTGATTGAGATGGAGAAAAAGAGAAACAGAGCAATAGAAAACTGAAGAAATCACAGCTTGATATTTTATTCAGGGATCTGAAGATTGAAATGTAATTCAGAGGTCACTGCATATTTTACAGTCCCCCTATGGCTGCAGTTAAGGGGTATGATTACAGGGGCAGCTAATTACAAAATCACAGCCAATTTTGGAGGCTGAAGTAATTAAATGCTGTAACCTATGTGCTACAAGTGGTTTTCACATTTTGCCTAATATAATAGCTAGCAGCTTGAAGCTCAATCCTGGGGCTATAATGTCTACCTTGCATCCAATTTTCTTAAAGCATATCTGCACATTACTGCTCCAGCAGCACTGTTGTGGGGTTTCAATGACAGCAGTCCTAACTGATGCTTCGCAAGCACCGTTGCTCAACCCTGCAGGTCGTGGGCCGGAGTCACATGTGGCGTAATGAAAACAGACAAGCTTTTCCTCTAATGGCTTTTTCTCAAACAAAAAATGACTCTGACCTGTTCTGACCCCTGGCTGATGGGAGACTTGGAGCCGTCCACTCTCTGCCCAACACGAGGGCGTGAGGGCTGACCCGGGACCAGCGACTCAGGGCCGGCCCAGGGCGGCAATAATAGCCAGGTTAGTGCTCTCCACTGGCCGTTAATGGCTGCGCAGTGTAAACAGCATCATGAGAGTGGGACGGGATGATGGGGTCATGCTCCCCTACAACTTGGCCATATGAACATACCAGCAGTGAATGTGCCTCTGAGGGGCTCTGATTGAAACCGCCCTTTGCTGTTTTCATTGTATCTGTTTCTTCAGTGAATTTACTTTTAACAATGAGAGTGGGAGTGTTACAGGCAGTATTACAGAGCAGTGACACATCGTCTGGCATGAAAACAGACGTATGTAATTAATGAGCTGCGCCGGTTTGATTTGCCACATGGAGGCAGTTGATAGACTGGCAGTTTTCTTTAGCAGTTAGTGCCACAGATTTCTTTGACTGTCAGCGGCAGCCGTAAATTGTACAATCTCGTACAGGTACTCACACAAACACACACACTCAACTTCAACGGTTGATACTAAGAATCCAATTAACATACATAATGTACCTGAGGAAAGAGAGAGAGAGAAACCCGCTCAGCAGATAAGCCCCTAACGATCATTTATTTATAGGGGCTTGTTTACACAAATGGAGGATGAGCTCAGTCTTAGCCAGGTCTGGTTGATTCATTGCCTCAACCTCTCTGGTTCAGGTGAGGGTGAGCAGCGCATTAGCCCGCTAGTCATGAGAATATTATTGCACCTGTGGCTGCGCAGTTTCATTTTATGCACCCGTGGGCAATTTGCTCCCCCCTCCCCAGCACCCCCTTTGTGTTCATCACATTTATGCTGCTGTTTTCCCTCTATGCAAGCAGGTCATTGTAAATGAGGATTGCGCTGGTCGCGGCCCACAGCTCTCAGTGCTGGCGAGGGAAGAGAACACACGCTGCCTGCTGCAGCGGGTTATTACCGCAGTCTCCGTGTGCTCCCCCATTGCTCTCTCTCACTTTGCTACTCAGTCTTCTTGCTGCTTTTTTGCCCTTTTTTCTCCTTGTCGTGTTATTTTGTACTACGCTGCATGTTTGGACGATGCCTAATGCGGTTGGGTATCCCTCCTGTAGTTTGCACCCCAGCTGCTTCTACATTACTCAGCTCATGAAGTTATATGGAGGGAAAAGCATTACGTGTGACCCCGACAGGATCGCATTTGCAATCTAATACGAAGTAGCGTCTCCCATTGTCTTCTTCCATCTCCCCTATTGGGATGGTTTAATAATAGGAATGGTGGCTCCTGGGCTCTGCTTTTCTGAGTGACGGTTAGTGGAAATGCGCTGTGTTCTCTGCCATGCACAAGCTGCAGGACTTCCAGGGTTCAAGCCACTTCAGCCGGTCAAGGTTAAGTTGGCTTGTTCTGAAACGGATGGAAAAAGATTTAGAGTTTTCATTCAGATGTCTTTACTGCATCTTATTATTCTTGACATTGTGTGTGTGTGGTTAATTTTTTTGGTAAGTAAATCACTTTGAAATAATGGCTGATCATTTATATTGTTGAGATTCTCTTCCTTCAGAAATGTCACATGGAGGCAGCAATATAACTGTAAAAGCCATCAGGCTAAATGTTGTTACTGGGGTAGTTACTTGCATGTGATATTTATGGTGAAAACTATCCCAATACTTCACAAGGCAGATAGTAATGAGTTTTTGGATGATTCATCTCTTTTCTATTTCTTCCTTGCTTTTCCCAGGCAAAGAATTACCGGCTGATCCTATTCGATTGAGAAGGAGCTTTGGAAGCTCAGAAATCGTTTGTAACCCAGCAGCCTCAGCTGATTCAGCCTGTCTAAACCGCATCAGCCAAAAACTGCAGACTAACTATCAGTATAGCTCTTCAGAAATGATAAAGAATTGGTGTCATTAAACAAGGCTCCACTGTACTCGTCCTAAGTGGCTTAAAATAATTAATTTCATGTAACATTTTCTTGCAAAACAATCACATTTTGGGCAATACAAGGCAAATCCCATTAAATCTAAAGTTGATTCAAATAGTGTACAAAAAAAACAACTTCGCAATCAAATAGCATCAGAATTTCAATATTGGAATTAACCTTTAGCTCTGCATTGATTTCTCTATAGGAGCTGTTTTTAGTTTTTCTTTTCTTCTTATTTTGTCTTTCCAGCCCAGACAAACAGACGCTACAGAGCCAAACAGATGCAGGAATAATTAAAATCATCCTGCTGTTGTCAAGTGCCAAAACAGAGGAACAATGGCTCTGACTCTGTGACATCTGTGTTTACTACAGACCTCATACGTGTGTATTTTACACTCATAATGCAGCTTGCCTTTAAGGGGACATTCACATAGGACACATTTTGGCATTATTGAACAGAATGGGTGTTACCCCCACACACCATTGCTAATATATTTTCCTGGTACACTGAAGATGCTCACCCCACTGATTCATCTCTTTGGTTTGGTGCCATATAAAGTTGAAAGAACAACACATTTTAAGACCCCTGTGTTCTGTTCTGTTCTACTAAACTGAGTCTTACTGTTTTTTGCACAAGAAACCCTCTTGTGTGAATGGTCCCTAAGGGAATCCATTGGGTTCTTAAACTTTTGGCTCTTATGTGTTTACACTTACCCTCGTTACAACTCCTCGATTTTATCATGCTTGTCTTATGTCTTAACTATGGCTGCTGCAACATTGACTCACATTTAGACAGATCCAAAATTAGAAGCCCCCATAGCTAATGTGTATGGTCTGTGGCATGACTGTTTTACCAGCATAGCTTTGGTCTGGTCATGACCGTATGTCCCTGAACCTGCCCTGCAGAAAGCCACACTGTTTGTAGACCACCACCCACATCCCATCTCTGATTCCATCTGCTGTACTTCTCCTGGACTTTAGGGAGCAAGTGTGTCCAGCTGCTGTGGCAGGCTGTGTTTAAGTAGCTGCATGATTGTGTGTGCTTTACCTAATCTGCTCCATTAGTTTAAATAATGCAAGAACGCTAATGAGCCAGCCAGAGAGAGGGAGAGAGTGAGAGAGGGAGTGTTATTGCAATCCATGTCTAATTAGTCCTGCTTCTTAACAACTGAACTCAAATCAACCAGGGCAGTTAGAACATGAGGGATTCTGTATTCCAGCTGACTTCAGGAAGGTCACTGATTTACAAAAACATTAACAGAACCACTGGCCTGAAACAACAGCCATTCTCAGTTTTGATTAAAGGAAAAATGTCAAAAAAAAAACTTTGACTAAGGGAATAGTACACACAAAAATGAAAACTCTGTAATGTCTGTCTTTCTTGTAAACAGAACTAATATTATATCATGTGTTAGATGTCAGTTTTACAATTTTACTGCAAAGGAAGGCAAGTCAGGTTTGAAAGACATAAGGAGTTAATTTTGTTTTTGGGGTTAACTTCTTAAAAATAATAAATATTGAGGTTTTTATTTTATTAAAATAAAACTTGTATGGCTTACTTCTGTAAAGCACTAAGGAGGTGTTTAAACGTTAAATTTCCAAGGTGCTCTTTTTCATACAATTATCGTAAATGCTAATCTGTCAGGCCAGATTTGAAGAAATAATGACTTAAAAAAAATTATCCTGCAAAGCTTATCGTCAGTCTTCAGAAACACAAGTGATAAGGTTTTTATGTTTTTTGGAATGTGACAGCTCCAAGTTTGAGAATAAATGAATGAATGGTTGACCAGTGCAGATGCTTGTGTGATGGGACAGAATTTTGCCCTGGTCATCTTATCACTCCTCCCTCTGGTCACCTCAGTACTTGTGCTTCTGTCTGGGTTCATGTGTAAGATTAAAAACAGCATTTTTATATTGGCACTGCATCCTAGTGGTATTTATATTTGACTTGCATCCAAAAGCGGGCGAACAGATCACCCTGTAATGTTGCTGTTTACCAAACATTCTCGTGAACTCATGTCACTAGCTTGCGCGTGTGTATGTCTGTAGGCGTGTGTGTTGCTCTCCTCCTCACACTCCACCATTCTCTTCTCTATTTGGACGAGTTTAACCACTTCAATCATGCAAAAGGTGATAATGAGAGAGCACACACTCCACCACGGTAGACCACTGTGTGCAGATGGCTGCTCAAATGATGTCAGTAAACCATCCTGACAAGCACAAACGTCGCCCATGCAAATAAAGCACTCAGGGAAGTTTACAGGCCCTCACCCTCAAATTGAATATATCTCCCCTTGCTCTTTACAGCTCTCTTTATATTTTTTTAATCTTCTTTTTTCCCGATTTTCTATCAGAGTGAAATAACTGGCTGATTTGGGAGTCTGTTGACCTCAGCCGGTGTTTCTCTCGGCCGAGCACAGCAGCTGGAGCTGGCATAGATAATGGAGGGGGCTGACTCACAGAGCAAAGCTCTCACAAAGCTGGCATGACTTTCAGACAGGGTTCCTCGTGTTCGCGTCCTTTTGGGGGCTCTCTTCATTCCGTTTAGGTTTTCTCTTGTTTTACGCTGGCTGTGGGAAACGTCTTGCTCTTCATCGGGGGTTTTAAACTCTAATTGCTTAGTGATTGCAAGTCTGGTGGCGTTTTCTGTTGAAAACCAGTGTTGTATGCCAGTATTGTAACATATTGAATTTGAACTATGTGCAGTTAATGGTGGGACTGCACAGTTAAATCAGGTAAATATAGATTGTGGTGCGTCTGCTGTAATTAATTGATTACATAATTACATTTAACCAGTCACATTTTCATTGTGTACGTACAGTATGCAATTGCAAATCATTATTATCGGTTCATCAGTAACCAGAACAAGTAGTCTGAACCACAGCTGTGTGTTTGTTTCACTTCTAAAAATAAATGCTAAACAAACAACATACAGAAAAGAAGCTTTATTAGCACTGTGTGAATTATTTTGGATTTCCTGCATGTCTTGCTGCTCACAATGTGGAAAAATTAACCTGCAATATATACTGCAAATGAGTGGAGCGCTGCTATTATAACAAGCCATAGACACAGACACAGAGTTTAAAGGCATAATATGCAGTGTTGACAGATCTGTGATGATAATGGGCCCATTCACAAAAGTGCAACTTCAGACAGTCTTAGTTACACATTGCCCGCTTTTAGTGAATAATCATTTAAAATTTAAGGTTTGTTTTTCATGCTTCTTATTTTTACCATCTTACCAATTTATTCATTTTTTTATTGATTACATAGTTAATGAACAAATAATTTAAACACAGAACTTTCTTAAAAGAAGTGATGTGTGTTTACATTTGTGTTTATGCCTCATTAACCTCGTGAAATAAGCTATTTATATATTAACAATCTTTAAAATAACAACATTAAAGGCGAATATTAACAGCAGAAAGTGATTAATTTTGGGATGGATTTAAGAATAAACTATCGGTACTTGAGGGGCCTGCAGGTTGAGTCCCCTACTCTGCATCTTATGACACGGTTGGAATTGCAAAGTAGGTGTAAAAACACATACATAAACATATCTATTGAGTTTGTACGTGAGCTGAAGTGCTCTTATTTTGTAGTGAAGAGGCCGTGGTGCTGTTTATTAATTACTCTGAGTGGTCATTGCAGTGTGGCTGTGACCCGTGCTCTCATACAGAAGGCTTGTAATTATGCTGCCTCTAGGAGGTAGATTAAAGATAATGCTATTCTCCATGCATCTCTGGCTCTAGCATTGTTCACACCTCTATTAGCATGAGCAAAAGGTGGAAATGGTCCCGCTACAGGTGTAATGTGCTTCAACTGAACCCTGTATTTGCTCAAGTGGAAGGCCAGAATGGAGGGTAACATTATAAATAATTGGGTGAGAGGACGTCTCGGACCGGCGTTCACCATAATAGGCTTGAAGCTGGACCATGGCAGCACAGGAAATTCATCACAGGGAGACAGACGTGGATCTGATCTGAATTACTGAGAGACTTTGAGCCTGGATGGTGGTCTGAGGAGTCTTTTGTTGCCATTCAAAGTGGCATTGATTGATGTCTCCGTTTGCACTGTTTTCATAGTACATCAATCGATCTCCTGGCCTCTTCTTTCTCCACTGCTCTCGGTCCTCTGCATGTTCAACGCTATACGTTTCATTTATGAGACTGTTTCTTACACGTTTATGTTCAAAGCTTGTTTACAGCCTGTATCCAAAATGGGACTTCAGTGCTGAAGGGAGACTTTACCTTGAGCTTTTTTCAGAATCATTTAATGTAAGAAATAATATCATTATCTAAGTTCCGTCTGCCTGTCGATCTCTCTGTGCTTTTTAATATTGATGTCTTTTTCCACAAACCAAGCCGTCCAGTTTTTAATGAGTGATGTGTCACTGTCTCGACATGTCAAAACTAAATTGCTCGTATTCCTTCTTGCTCTTATTGGAAGTGAGATTCATTGCAGGTGGGACAAACCTTAAGTTGACGGCCGACCAGTTTTTTTTGACATGCTGTGCATCTACTCAGCCTCTTCATTTTCCCTGTCTGAAACGTTTATTTACAAATGTTGTGTGTGTAAATTTATTTTATTTTTTTTATGTAGTTGTCCTACACAGAGAAAAATCTGGAGGACACCAGGGCGCCTCAGAACATTCACTAACATGAACTAATCTACATACATACTGTTTTTACTGTTGCTTTCTTTGTGTAGATTAGGTTACAGTATATTCCATTACTGTCATTACGTTTGTAAATGTTCACATGGTGTGAAATGTGGCATATATCTGCACAGTCCCTCAGTACCCTCAAAAACGTGCGTCTGTTTTGCTTCAGTTGAGGTGCTTAAACAGTATTTCAGTCTATCAGTGGCTTGTGGGTAAATGGTAATACTCCTAAGCGGATCTGTTTCTTTAGCCGTTTAGGCTAATCATTATTGCTTGCCTTAATCCGTTCATTCAGGCTCCAATGTGCATTTAGTTAATTTGAGAATATGGTAGAGCATCAGATGAAGATTTTGACCTGGTTAGTTTTCCCTCAGTCACGAAAGTGAAGGTTGTGTCTTCGTTGCTCGATTTGTGTAGTTCGAAGCTTAGCTCACACAATTCTACCTTTGTTACAAATGAAACGGCAAAATGACAGGCTTGACAGGGGAACCTTTGCTACCACTCCTCTTCCCCAATAAATCCCAGGATTACAGTACTAAGGTTTGGTGTCTGCTACGATGTGAAATAACACTGACCCCGAGGTTACTAATGCAATTAATGCTGTCTGCGCTCACAGGCTTTTTTAGTGCGGCTACCAATAACACGAGATTAATTAGACCCGTGTTGTAAAGCAGGCTATCAAACTCGCCAGTTTCCATGGAAGTGTTGCCACTGTCACGAGCAGCTGTATTATAAGCAAACTGCTAATGAAGACAGTGATGATGCCTGTTTTCTGGTGTTTACCTGCAGGTTATATTGCCTAGCAGTTCATTTGGTCAATGCACAGGTTCTAATTAACCTAGCACCAGTCATCTACAGTTTTTCACCTTTCAGAAAACAGCTAGAAACAGCACAGCTAGAAAGAAACGCCAGCTGGAGGAGCCTGTGTGAGAATATCTCAGGCCGGTTTATAAAACTGTCACTTGTCCTGTCGTTTTTACATTTTAACATTCTTATTAATGATGTTTGTAGAACATTCAACAATTGCTAAGCCTTGCAAACTTAAACACATTTCCTTATTCTTTGTTACCAAGGTAAAGATGTCCAGGTGGCTATCAGGTGAGGTTTTGTCTATGCAAAAGATTTGTAAACTTCTAGCAATAGTTAAAATGGTATAAACACATTAACAAATTGCTAATGTTTATTATTTTCCAGCTAGTGTTTGTAGAGTGTATTGCTATTATAAAGTTACATTATTGTCATAAAACTGCATTAATAAAATTTAATTGGTTGTTCAAACAATTATATATATTTTGTTGAAGAATTATTGAAGAATTTATACAATGCGTTTTTAAAAATGTTGAAAAAAATGTGCAAATGTCAAATCAAAAATCTGAGTGGCAGCAGAAATAATCTTTATTGTTGAGTCAGGAACACTCAAATCAATAAAATTCTGCTTAAAACTGTTTTCTTTCTCAGGCGGCGATAAAACAATGAATTGATGTTTCCACACAACCCAAATCATCATAAAGATATTTCTCAGGAGCCCGTCCGCCTGGGCGGCAGCTCTCACACCAGAGATTCATTACAATCCTTTACTGCGGGTTAATCGTTCAGGAAATATCTGTGAAGCATCTCACTTTGACTCAATTAATCGCAGAGGCAGTTCTGTCAAGCAGAATTCTCTAATGCTCTAATCAGCCTCTCATCTGCATCTCTCTCTCTGTCTCTCTCTCTCTCTCTCTCTCTCTCTCTCTCTCTTTCTTTCAGCACAAACAGATTACAAACATCTGAGGTGTTGCTGTTAATTATACAAGAGGTGTGATGCAATCATAAAATACTTTCCATTCATCCAAAGAATGCTTTTCAAAAGTGTTTTACGTTTTGATGCTAATAAGCTTTTTTTATGTTATTTACCCCACAGCCACTTCAGAAAGGCTTGAGTACTTTATCAACATCAAGGCACAAATGCGCAAACTAGTTTTTATGTAGTTTTTCTACGCAGAGAAAACTGGAGGACACTGATGTACACAGTGTGATGCGTCTGTACCTATGAATTGAGCAAGATTTGAATTGTACAGTGCAAAGGATGCACTTCAGAGTCGGTAACCCCCTCTAGTGGTAAGAGGGGCGCAGTGCGGGTGCCACGGGGCTTGAATAAGACTGGAATTAAATCGGTACCATTACTGCAAATGAGAAGTTTCATAAATGCAGTGTCAGGGACACAAACAGTGAATAAAGGATGTCAAACACAGGCTCTTTTGTTGGGTGTCCTTTAGCATGCAGTCGATGCATGTGTTAAATGAATAGTGAGTCAATATTCTTTTGTCACTGTAATTATATTCTTGTAGTGAGGTGTTTTATATGCTTGAGTATGGTGCATTGATGCATGCATTATTCAGTATAGAAACTGTCTAACAAAGCAAAGCAATGCTTTCTCATTCTCTTTGACGCTTCACTTAAATAACTACTCTTCTCGTGCCTGTCCTGGGTACATATGCATCGCTGAAACGCAGGAGACAGACTTAAAACAGTTTCTTGTTTTTCACCCATGCTAATGTTTGTCGTTCCTGGAGCTGTTTGACCCCAAACTCATGCTGTCTGGGGGGATATTCATTCTGCACAGATCATTAACTTTGTAATCAGTGCATGTTATTTTATCACCACGTTTGCAGCCTCTGAATCATGCGTAGGTTGATGAGGTTCACTGTCTATTAGAAGAATGTCTATTACACGACGCTATTATAGGATTTTATTGTTTAAACCATTTTATACGAGTTTGGCTACTGGAAGATTAAAAACAAGTGGTGACCCTTGGCTATTTTCTGAGCTGCTCCGAAACGTTCATATAGCTGTCTAAACAGATTTATGAAAATGTTTAAAATGTTGAATTTCATTTGCGGGGTTTTGCTGCGATGCTGCATTAGATCAATTAGATCAAATAATCAGTGAGATGGAATGCATTTTACCCTCTCTGCTTCATTAATCAATTTTATGTTAAATTCATTAGTAAAATAAGCTCTTAAGATTCCAGTGACTCTCAGAACATTGAATTTTATGCTTTAATGGTAATTAGACACATCATTATCAAACAAGTTTTTCAAGGGCTGTTATTGAACAAAAAAGCAAGACGTTTTCATGTTTTTGTAATAAAAAAAAACTGCTTTTATTGATTTGAGAAAAGTGCAATTTCATGCAAAAGTTGCTGTACTTTTGTATCTTTCATGGCATCTCGATATTCTTTCTCTGTGTCTCTCGCACACACACTCTGGCTCATTTTCAAGTCAAACCTGTTTCAGCAGCTCTTTTCTGCTTGGACCCCCGGGAAGGGGGCAGGCACGGATAATGGGGTCCACACATGTAGCTCTGGCTTTGACAGGGTTGGCCAGAAGTGTCCTGGCTCCTCTTTGGGGAAGAGGACCATAAAGCAAGTGTCCGGTACCTGCTTGACACCTGAGCGTGGACCCCTGTGGAAGCTCACACAAGACTGCCTGTGAGTTGCACTTAAGGCATTCATTGTGAGATGCTTCATTACCCCTCAGCCTTCTGTGCTGGCCGGCCTGACAGTAGTTCAGTGGGGCTGGGGTTTCCGGACTAATCCCTGTGGTGAGCAAATAACAGGGATATAGAGTGAGAAGCTCTCACCTGGACGTGTATGCAGAGTCACAACAACACACAAACAGAGTTTGGTATTGTTTGTAAAACAAATATTTCTTTTTTTTTTCTAGACCCTACACACCCTTGCCTTTCTGTTTCTCTCTCTCTCTCTCTCTTTCTCTCTCTCTCTCTCTCTTTCTCTCTCTTTCTCTTTCTCTCTCTTTCTCTCTCTTTCTCTCTCTCTCTCTCTCTCTCTCTCTCTCTCTCTCTCTTTCTCCTGATGTGCTCAATGTGTGTTTAGTCAGAGGTCACTCTAGCTACAGGCATGCATTTAGCCTCATTGCAGGATGCTAATGAGCTTCTCTGCTCATGGAGAGACTGTCAGTTATAACTGCATCCAGCCACTGTATATTAGAAGAACTTTATTTTCATTGTTTTAACATGGTTATATGTATGCATGTCTTGTGCAGATTTACCATTCTGCATGACACCAGAGACAAGGGAATGAATCAGCATTTCAATAGGCCTTAATGTGGCCATGGCTTTTGTGTTGATTGCCTCTGTGTGTTTTTCTTTTTTCATTTTTCTCCCAATCACAGAGTAATTGCAGACCAGTGAAGGTGGTGTTCAGCGATCATCAAATACAGGACACTCAGAAATGACTCAGATGACTGAGAGAGATTGAAGACATGCATAATGCATGTGGAATCACTCTTGGTGGTCAGTTAGTGGAGTTTTACATATTGAAATAAAACATTTTACAATTTGGACGTCTCCATACAAGCAGCTATGTTAATAATAAACAAAGATCCTTTGAGGAAAATTGGTTCATTCGGAGACCATCCATTTAACAGCCCCTGGCAGCTATTCTATATGTACTGTAAGTACGAGACATTCAAGAAAAGAACAGCTTCAATCTACTTAAATGGGAAATGACGGGCATCCCCTTTAATGTAGCTTCTCTTAGCTCAAATTATGCTAAAAATACTTTTCAGTTAATGTGTATGTGCATTCAAGCCATATTGAGAAAATGTAAACTTTGAATTCACTGTAAGTCGCTTTGGATGAAAGCATTTGCCAAATGAATATTGAGCATTACATAGTGTTACTAGACCTCCTTTTATGTTTTTATTAGCCCTTATATTCCTCAAGCAACAAGCTAAGCATCATTTATTAACTATTTATGGCTTCATACCGTACATGTTTGATAGATAAATTGGGCCAACAGCTTTCCAAAAAGTTACATTATGTATTGGGAGAACCACAGACATTTAAGGCCATTTACATTGATGTCACAAGCTTGCTTGTTGGCAGTTACATACCAAAAGGTGTTAAAAAAATGTGAACCTGCCAATGTAAGGATGTTATGACAGTAAAACAGATTCCAGTGATTCCCTCCCCCAAAACCCTCATGACTGTTTCTTTGTGATGCGGTTTAGCCAATTTACCCTCTGTCCAAAATCCTCTGCCTTTTTGGCAGAGATGTACTGTAATCTGTAGCTTTCAGTGCATCCGTTTTATCAGTGTGTACCGTGGGATTTGAACCCATGACCTTGTTAACACAGTGCTGCACCAGTTGAGCTAGAGAAACTCAAGTGGAATTTATACACTTAAAATCCAAACACCTCTGCGTATATTTTTGCCCTCCAGTAGAATAAGATGTAGCCATCTATTGGCCATAGTTCACTATTACAAGACTAGCCTTGACACTGATGCGTCTGGCTAACAGCAATATTTACTGTCTTCCCAATCCATCATACAAAAGAAACGGGCGACCATCTCTGTGATGATCATAATTTCCAGCACTCTCCCAATGATCAAACGTGTTTCATGGTCCATTCCATCACACGGTACACATAACCATACACGCTGCCACCAGCCACCAGCTTTTTTTATTTCATCCCAGATAATGGACTTGTGAGCTGGATAAAGAGAGAGAGAATGAGAGAAAAGATCATTTTGCCAGACCTGAAGCGCAACGCAGGCTCGAGGCCGCCCAAATTCAATAAAGAAACAATCAAGCACGGTAACACGGCATAATGGCTTTTTAAAAAAGATAAATGTTTAGTAAATGACTCTTTTATGTCCAGGAGGGAAGGGAGAGAATGGCTTTCTGCATTAGGTGAAGAAACGCAGCCTCCTGACCCAGCTGATGCTTTTTGATTACCAGCCAAATTGCAGGAGAAACCCCCTTTGTCTCACAGGTAGCCAGGGCCATTCTTTACCCTCCTCCTCATTTCCTGTGTGTGTGTGTGTGTGTGTGTGTGTGAGAGAGAGAGAAACTAAGAGAGAAAGGTAGGGCGATATGTTATGCAAGATAATATACGTGTCTGTAGGTGGGGGGCGGGTCTTGTGGGAGAACCCGTTGCTGACTCGCTAAGCTGTATTTATCTCTCTTATCTTACAGCCAGCATCACTGCTGCCATTAGATCAGTTTGATGTGGAGAAAACAGGGCCAGATTTTGGACAGACAACAGTGAGGAACAGATAATGCTGCTTAATCATCCAGACATAACACTTCACGACTGATGCTTATGTAAAACACAGGTGCGAGAGGAAACAGAAGCACCCTTAAGCTATTAGCCCTCTCAGTAAGATTGAGGTCCACGGTGTGCGTGCGTGTTTGTATAAGTCTGTTTGTCTTATCTGTATCTGTGTTATAAATCACAGCTCTGTGTCTCCGCCCAGTCTTGCACGATGAAATATTCATAGTTCGGGTTAGCACAGACACCGTTTTTTCAGTGCCGCTTAATTCTGTCAATTGTGAAGTGCAGGTTATTAGTACACACTCCTCTGTATATTAATAATGTATGAAGTATGTTCTATAAATCAGCATAGAAGACAGTGTGGTATAGAGTTATAAGTACTCAAGGATTAGTGTGTGTTTGTGAGTGGTTGCGTTTGTTGCACACAGATTTAAGCTTTTAGGAAAAAAATATGGTTTTGCTTATGTGTGGACCCATAAGACTTAAGCTAGTTCTTATAGAGTTTGTTTATAGAGTAATTCAGCAACATTCATAATCTGTCAAATCATGCAAGATGTAAACCTATGCTTTCTTATTGTCCAATACTCTGCCTGACTGAACAACATCAAACAGGTCCAGACAGATTGTTCTTCAGTTATACACAACGGACAGACCTGCTCAGTCTGAGCTTTCACAAACCAAACTCAACCAGTTCAGTTGTCTCCCTGAAATACAATTCAGGAATGTTTTATTCAAGTAAAATGCAGGTACACGTTTCTGTCGAATTGATCCACGAATTAATTATAGCACTTGCGAGGCAGAGCTGTATTGATATTCCTCAAACATTCTGGTTAGAGGTTTGTTCAAACCCATAACTCTCAGTATTAAACTTCCACTATTAATTCCAACTTAGTTTTGTAGATCATTTTAGCCTTAAGTCTGCTATCTATATTTTTATTAATGTTAAAACCTCGCGCTGACTGGTTAGAATATTTTGTTTTAATGACAGCGCTGATTATATTTGAATATTATGATTGTGTTCTTTCTTAAAATTCTTTAAAGTTTGTATTTTAAATTGCGATTCATTTTTCATGCATAATTTACACGACTGAACTTTTCAGGCCTGATCTTGGCAATTTAAAGTGCTGTTTTTTTACTATTACCATGTTTCTGACGTTGTGACACTGATTTGTCATGTAGGATCCGTCAGACCCAGTAACATGTACACTATAACAGAAGTGTAGAGAAAAAGATTTAGTCATGAATGTATCAAGATACGCAGTAAATGAGATTTATTAAACAGCTGAAATTATATTTTTAATAAATTGCTTATTTATTATAAGCGCAAAACTATGCAAATTAAATCAAACAACGAGAGATAAATTGAAGCGTTACATTCAGAGCATCACCATTCCAGTCAGGCTGACAGTATCCCGCTGCTCTGTGGACACAGAGAGAGAAGTCCCTTAAACACAGATTACACTGAGCAGATAGAGCCCAGAACAAACATGACTCCCACAGGATGGTCTCATCATATGCTTATACAGCGGCCGGTTATCTCCAGGGTAATCAAGAACAAGGAGCATGTGTCCACACATCATCCCTCTGATCTTCTGCATTGTCAGACAGAACACGTCATTACAGCACACTGTTGTGACAACCCATTTTCTTACCCTGGTCTTAAATCTCTTTACTGATGTTATCAGCCAAAGCGAGTACATGATCCTTCTGTAGATTTGAGGAAAGACTAAATGCTTTTATTTAGTGCTTTGAATTAGCCTCTCAATCCTTGTTTCCCTCTTTAATCTTTTATTCGTTTTGGCCTTTTGTAGTTGTACACGGTACAATTGCGTCCAGTAAGACCAAAGCTTTAAGCTTGTTGGGTACATTTGAAGGCACAGTATTTGTGCTGTAGTGTGGACTAACATGTTTGCAATGATGACATATTTGGTGGTCATGTGACCCAGTCAAAGTGGTCGTGAAACCTAAAACGATCCGGATGACGGCACATGTTGTACTGTATTATTTTGTTGCATTCACTTTAATTGAATTGAAAAATCTATAAAAACAAGATCTGGTATAAATACGGGTGATTACTGTATTTCACAATACAATAAATTGTCGGCTTGCCTGATGGAAAGACATGGAACTACTCTTCTTATATTGTTGTTGTATGCAGTTAGGGGATTTGTAGAGGTTTCAGTATGGACATTTTTCTAAAATGCTGGTGTGGACAGAACGTTTTAAAAACAAAATCAGTTTTTAAACTTACCTGGATCGATGTGGATCGGTGTTTCTGACTGTATTTGGAGGAAAGGACAAGCAAGTTCATAAACCTCACATTCCTAGAGGTGATTGAAAGGTTAAACTATGTGGGGGTTTTAATTCTGGGTGGGAAAAGTGGCACAAAAGAGCCTGTAATCTGACATTAATTACTCTGCCAATCTGGGGCCGTGGGGGGTGTCAATCACGGGCAGGTGCGCAATAATTCTGCAGCTGAGTCACACACCCACAGACTCCTCAGCTGAGTTTGTTGTTCTGCGACACTGGGGGCTTCCTGTCAGAGACCCCTTAAACCCTCTACAGACTCTTTATAATTTAATGAGTTTATGTAATTGATTGTATTGCGATTACAAGAAGGAATGTGACTTAAGTAAAATGAAAAATGTGCTGTTATTGTAAATTAGCACTTATTTATTCATTGTTTTATTATTGCTTTTGTTAGGCCTGACTTACTATTTACAAGCATGCCACACTTGTTATTAGTTGATGTAAAGATAGACATGTTGTATAATTTAGAACAAGGGTATTTTTTTTACCAGTTTTTGGGTATATCCCTTGTTATCCTTAAGTCCTATGTGTACAATTCAGTTTACCATTGCTGCCTTAAAAGTTAAATTTGTTGGTGTGTTTAACCATTTTTTTATTATTGATTTACTTGACCTCAGACATTCTTTTGCACAAAAAGTAGGCGTACCTTTTTTCTACTGCCCTGTAATTGGAGTACTGCTGTCACCAATATAAGTTTCCTTCTACAAAGTTAAAAGTAAAACTACTTTTCCCCACCGCAGTTCCTCTGTTTGTTATCTACCCATTGAGTCGGAACTGAGCTGTGCCTCCTCTGGGCCTCTGGTCATTCACCTACAGCTCTGAGCCCTGCCTAAGCCAGCTCCCTACAGCCTGATCTGTGGATGATGTAGGAGGGCCAGATTCCTCGTTGTTAACCCAAGTTCATGGTTGGAGGGGGAGTCACTTGTCCCCCTGGTGGGTCCTCAAAGCTAAAGAAGCTTCCAGTGTGGGTTATGTGCCAAACAAGGCATGAAGAAGCTTTGGAGAGGGGTCTGTTTGAGTTAGGACAGCTTTGGTCTCTGGTGCTTCACAGGCCCTCAGCAGTCCAGCGCGAGCTGTCAACCCGCTCCTTGTGCCGAAGATCTCTGGAGATAGTCCTTCACCTCACCAGAGAGCTCCCCTCTTCCCCCACTTCCTGTCACCACTCTCCTCATCAGACTCAGCACTCTCTCTCTTTCTCTCCCCTCACCTGCATTGCTCTGCCTGAGACATTGCTTAACCTTCACCTGAGGTTCTCACGGCTGGCTGGCTCCTCGCCTCCCTGCTGCGTCTCCACTGAGACCTAATTCATTTTTGTCACACTGTTTTCTGTCACAAAGCCACAGTTTAAACTCCAATAAGAGGAACATTTGCTAATGGAGAACTTTTTGCAGAGATCATGGTGACACTATACACAGGAGAACAGACGACACTCTTTCTTTTTATAGTTAGGGCAGGAACTTGCTGCTCAGTCTTCTGAAACATCTCTGGCAGTTATTTCAGTTATCATTGGTTCATGATTAACGCTTTGCAGTGATTTATTGCTGGTGAAATCTAGACGGATGTCTTTTACTGTTACAGCAGTAGTTGTGCATATGTGCTTCTTATGGGTTTCTGGCTCCTCAGATTCTTAAAACACTTGTTTTTAGACTCGCTAGTTTATTGAATTGAACAACGTCCTACAGTGTATATACAGTACATGCATTACATTCATTTTTCTTAATTTTTCTGAAACGTCATAAGCATTTTCAACACAATGTCATTTTCTACCTTATCTTAAATGTATTGTGTTTAAAAAGCATATTTCATAATTTGAAAAAAATACAGATTTATTGGAAATGAATATTCTTCTGGGTGATGATATTCATATTTTAGGGGTTAAAGATTGATGGTAAAGCAACAAATCTTTTATATACCTATATAAAGCCATTTTTTGAAGTAGCAAACATAAATTATGATCTTAAATGATTGTTTTAAAAGTAAACAACGTGTGCATTCATTTATCAAACATTTGGATAAATTGTATAAAGATAATTGGTACATCTGCACAGTTCTCCCAAACATATATGTTTTTTCCAGCTTTATATTGTGTCTTTTCATATGTTGTATGTTTTAGCAACTTAAATAAGAGAAAACCTGTTTAAATTGGATTAATGATCTGGAAATAATGTAGAATAATTTTCTTTGTTTGAGTCTGCCTCATTTAAATTCAATGTAACATTTAGGCTGCAAAATGTTCTTCAAATCACCCTGTTTCTTTTTGTCAAGTGACTTTTCTTACCATGCGCACATACAGGAAACTTATTCTGATTGTCTGGCACGTTTAAACACTTTGACTTCGCTCCCTGAAATCACATTTAGTGAACTTTCATTCTTCCCTTTCATTATCCAATCGCTCATTCAGCTCCAAGCGTAATTCCCCTCCACTGTGTTCCTGGTATTCTTTTCTCCAGAGAGGCCACCTGCCGGGCCTCCTCTTACCCCAGAGGTGAGGAGGTTCTCCAAAGCCAGCCTGGAAGAGCGAGAGGGAGCCCAGGCCCAGTAGATGGGGCTGAAGAGCCACTCCTGGCACAAACAAGTGTCCCATTCACAGCCATTTGATTCTCAAGCAGGCCTGATATGTGCAATTAGACTACTAATGATAAGCAGCACTTTGGCTGACGTTTCGCATATAAATTACGCATTTGCGTGAAATCGCTTCTTATATTCTTAACTGATGGAATGTGAATTTTGCGATGTCCTTCACAAGCGTGAGAAGGGGTCTGACATTACTGTTAGGCATCGCTTTTCCAAGCACGCTTTCTGGGTAATCAAATGCAGACGTTAAACATCTCCCTCATGCTTTGTGTGAGATGGGGTACTTCTGCCTTGTCCTCCAGTGGCATGCAGTGTGTGTGCGTGTGTGTGTGTGTGAGAGAGACAGAGAGGAGAGAGAGAGAAGCAGCCGCTACAGAGCTGTAAAGTATTTGCAGACTTCGTGATAGGTTTGAATCCTGTCACAGGTTTGAATATCTGTTTTATTCCTCTTCATTTCTGTTCACAGGTCTCTGTATCCTCAGCTCTGAAGGATGCCAGCTTGTACAAGTAAGTCCCCGTTATTCCCTGAAAGTACAAGGCTGGTATATTAACACATGAAGATAATTATACTTAAAGGGTTTGTGTAATTATTTTTACTTAAAGTATTGCTAAAATGTACAATGTCAAAATATCACTATATTTGTCTCTCTTTTCTATTTTTAGGGTTTAATTTATTGTTTCGTATTGTTGCAGATTGTCTCCCGCTTAGAGATTATTGCATCAGCCTAATAAAATGGAAAATTTAATTTCATTGCTAGTTGAGTAGCCAGTGGCTACACTGTGTCACTACAGTTACCAAACAGTGTGATATGAAACACAAGCTGCCAAAACACCTTCTGGATAACTGCCAGTATGTGCCTACCCTGACATGCATGCGCGCACGCACACACNAACACACACACATCCCTGCACCCTCCACACACAGCGTGGAGTTGTCTCTCTATTTGAGCTGTACTGGGACCACCCAAGTCTGGCCTCTCTCTCTGTACCTGCACGCCCATCGATTGACTGATGACCCCTCGCATCAACTCATTGTACGCTTGCACCCTCTAGCAAAACTCTGTGAATTCACTGTCTTCTCTCTTTGTTATGCTCTCTCTCTCTCTCTCTCTCTCTCTCTCTCTCTCTCTCCCTCTCTCCCCCCTAGTGCATGTAGATTCATGAACAATCTTTCCCTCTCATATCTCACCCTTTCCCCCCTCCCGTTTTTCTTGGATCCTACTGTTCCCTTTGGTGTAACTGTGCATCTCTGCACCATGCTGTTTTCCCACTGTTCCTCCACACTGCAGGCCTTCACTTTACCCAGGAGAACTCTCCCTCTCTGACTAGCACAGCTCTGAATGCTGGCTATTATACCACATAAGCATAAAATAAGGGGTGGAGTGTGTGTGAGTGTGCATGCGTTCACATATGTGTGTGTCTGTATGATTGTCAGGGTCAAAGAAACTAACCCAGGGTGGAGGGATTAAAATGTGGCCAATGCAGTGAAGTAGATTTGCACATTTGAAAAGAACACATAAAAGATGCTATCAGTTGTCACAAAGCTCTTTGTATAAGTTAGGAACCATAAAGACCTGTGTTGCTGAGACAGACATCCCATACTATCAGGGGAATCCCTCGATTAGAAAACATGTAGTTTACATGTGTATGTAGTTCTTAATATTATTTGCTGTAAATGACACTAAAGGATGTTTTTTTTTCCTTTTTCTTGTAAAGATGGCTTGCTCAAAATGGCGGATTAATGTCGCTGTAAGGAAGCTGTGAAGGTACGTCCAATCCAACTAAAAAAATGTATATATCAAAAAACGAGTTCATATTGTTAATTAGACGCTACCATGTTTTAAAGCTTTTTGGAAATACATTAGTTTTTCACATTTCTCTCATGTATTAACATTTCTTATCATGATTTATTTATTGTTGACTTGGTCAAGTGCAAATAAGTTACTAGCAACGAAAGAAGACGAGATCAATTAAAAAAAATCCCACTTTTTTGCACTTGGACTCGGATCGATCAACCGTGCCAATGTTTTCATATAAGCTGTTTGAAATATGGGAGCCATTACTTGATTATAAATTCCTCTACAGTCTTGTACACAACTTTTATAAAGCACTGTACGTCTCATTTTGGGAATTAAAGTCTTGTTAAAATGTGATCTATAATAACATTATTTTTCTGTCTAATGTAAGGCTCACAAACACATTCTTGACCGTGTATAAATGAAACAGTAAAACATTAATTTCATTTAACTTTGCTTAATTCTCGAGCACCATCCACATTACTGGAGAAGTATGAAATTTACACCAGCGCCACTCTTTTTGATCTAGAAATTGACAAAGAAAAACCAATTACTCTTAATTTTCTTTAAAGAACTTTAGGCAACAATTAGAGTTGCTCTGTTTGAGAGAGTTCAACGAAGACAATGTAAGAAGAAAGTACCCTTCACTATCGGATTAATTGCTGTTTGATTATTGCTAGTTGTAAGTGGACGTGAAGGTTGAGTAGCTTACTATTAACGTTTTTAATTAAAGTGGATTTACTTTGATTTAAATTAAGTATAATACCTTGTTCAGTTGCTTATCATTTTAACGGGCCTTTGGAGAAATTATGCATGTACTAATTATTATTTTTATCCTTGATTACCAATGTTAGAAAGTGAAAAAGAGCATCACAAAAGTGCAAATATTTTGTCTAATTCACATTAGACATATTTACACTTGTTTGTGTTTTACTGATTTGAATTCACAAGCCATTTCTGCTGCTCTTTCCTGCACTTTGTCCTCTTAGACCTACGCCTTGCTTTTCCTTTGTGCTCTTCTCCTTGAGAAAGAGGCCTTTGAATATCAACATGTTCAAAGACGTTACACTGGTCGATCCACTCAAAGTTGGCTCGGCCATCTTTAGCGGCAGGCTAATGGAGAGAGAAGGCTTTTGTGTGGGTGTGAGCCGCAGCGTGATGCCTAATGCCCGCAACACTCACCGATCCTTCTAACCACCCTTCTGTTCTGCAGAGATAAGACCCGAGTAAAGTGTGTACACCTGCACTCTTTTCGGACGGACGCAGCAGATGCTATCGTCCAGAGAATATTTACGTCTGGCTGTGTAATGTGAGCGAGTGCTCAGCGGGTGAGCTCTCCTCCTGATGGCGAGCCACAATGCATCTCTGCTCGAACCCTCTCATGTCTGCACTCGTCGCTATGCAGCCGCTTTAATGATAGCTTTTTTTTTTTTTTTTTGCCAAACCAGTCACAGGATCGCACTAAAGATGTTTCACACTGTTGCTGCCGTAGGTACCGCTTGGCCTTTTTATTCCCATCAGGGTGCCGTGGTTGAGCGATCATCCACCTACCAGTCACTGGAAAGCGGACTCGCTCTGCTACGCTGGCCTACTGTATGTCACCATGCTGGCGGCACTCATTAGCGGGTAACTGTACTAGCTGTTTGAGCGGGATTGCAGTCTTTGTGAGTGAAACTAGAGCAAATATGGCTCAATAGAGTTCGCTCTTTCAGTGCCATCTCCTAGTTGGACCACAGTTCCTTCAAGCTACATGGGTTCCCGAGTGCCTACAACTCTGCTATTCCCTTTCAAGCCACTGTCAGACAGACAGCGAAAGCTGTATCCCTCTAACCCAATTACAGATCTGAGCTCAGCTGGGTGGCTCAGCGTGTGGTGCTCACGCGTTCTGTGCTACACGGCCCCTTAATATACAGAACCCCACTGTTGCTGA